>CAJQUW010008906.1:0-310047 GCA_907163375.1 Prostheceraeus crozeri
TAGTAATTAATATTTTGTTTAAGCACTAAATTTACGGAGACTTCTTTAATTTAAATGTAAATGTATAATTTTTTACCTGTATTTTACTGGTGTCAATTATCTGTTTATCAGAGTACGAGGGATTTGTCAGGCTAAAATTTCCCAGTCTTCAGCCTTAAGCACGAGCAAATTTTCAAAGGTGATATCTGCAAGTACCTATTAGAAATTAACCAGCTAGTTGAAACCAGTAGACTACTTCTGTATCTCACCTCTTGTATAATAACTTGTCTCAGACTATTGCACATGTCCTGAAGATGGGTTTTAAATAAACTCGAAATCGATCGACGTAACATGGTTCGCTCTCTCTCCCTCTCTCTCTGAGAAGTGTTTGGGCTCATTCCACTGTTACTAAGCTTCTATTACATTACAAACTCCCCTGCAAATATGCATCAAAATAGGATGCCAACTATTTAACCACGTTATTATATTATCATTAAAATATGGTAATCTCAGTGCAGCAATGCTAGAGAATATCCTTAAAATATGTTTTGAATTTATTGGGCACTTGATGAAATTTAATGGTAAAAAAATTATAGTAGAAATTTGCCTCTACATAGTACTGTCCAACCGTTTAATGGACATGGTGTGGGGGGTCATTTTGGACAAGGAGAGGGGCAACGTAAACAGAAGCTAAAAGCATTTAAAACCATAAAGCATCAATTTTGAATTCAATAAAGAATCAGATCTTCACAGATAGCCTATTCGACTCGGCAACATTATTGTTTCCGTGATATTTGTATTTTATTGAAATACGCTTGAATTTCTGAACATGTGATTTTTCTTTAAGATGCTAATCAGACTGTTCTCTGCTAACTACTCGACATATTGCAGATTTGCAGTATACTGAAATATCATAGTAATAATCGCTTTCATGTTGGGAGAATAGGAATGCGGTTAATTTAATGATCGATGATGCTGTGAGTCCTTCCATATTCAGACAATGTCGTTTGACGAACACTGAATCTATCGCTAACTGATGAAATGGGCGATCTAGTTGATTCGAATTTCAAACCAATTGTCGTAATCCCCATAGCAAATTGACCGGTCAGAAGATTAACCTAAATTTACAACCACGTAGAACCTGAATTTCTGCGTGAATTTACCTTGGAGGTTTCCATCGCTGTTACCTTTTGGACCTCTGCAAGAGCTACTTAAATATTCTTCTTGCTTTGTCACGCTTATCATCAAACCCTCATGTACAAATTATACGACATTGATATGTGCGATGAACGAATGATATTGAGCAGAAAATGATACAGGAAGAAATTGACTGGACGAGCATCAATAATTTTTTTACTTTATGAGTACAAAGCTCATATCCTCGGCCTAGCCTTTGAAATGAGCTGTATAAAACTTTCAACAGATCATGACTATGGCCAAGCCGAACATTTTGTGATTTGTACATTAGAAATTTTATTGATGTTTGTCAATAATTTCTTTCCTATTAAAAAAACTTGTTTATTTATGCGATGCAGAGTTTGTGCTGTGCATCCATTTTCAAGTGAATTATCGGCATGACATCATGGAAAGCAAAGCGTAATTTTCCTTAAGCAGCATTTTGATAGAAGTTTAGGTTGATTATAACAAGGACGTCTAGATATATTAATAGCATCAGGACACTGAATAAGAGAAAGCCGTGAAATTTTTTTTGTAAGCTGATGTCCTGAACATGCATGTTGCAAATAAAGTCTGATGATAATCGCCTGGTATCCAATAGTTTTGTAAACAGAAGTTGCAGGGGCGCATGCAAACATTAGACATTTCTGCAATAGACAATGACCTGCATTTTCCCCGATGCATGATTGTGACTCATTCTCATCAACCTTATTCAATGTATCTAAAGTACATGCAGTCAGGCGATCATTCACGCATTGTCAGCTTGATAATTGGCATCTGCTTGCTCGGATATGCCTCGAAAGTGCTGTGTGGCATAATGCAGAGGCAACGTACGACTCGTCGTCAGAAAAAAGTATCGGTACATGAATTCCCACCAGATGAAATCGAAAGGCGAAGATAGATACAATCGCTACCAAATAAAGGAGGTTACGCTGCATATCGGAGTGTGAGAAACACTGGCTCTCAATGCGACTTTCGTAAAAATCAAGAGATTCGGCCGACCATCTAATCCACCTCCCGTGTTCTTTGATTATGCGTCGACAATGTTTGTGCAAACACACACAACTGCTAATATAAATACAGACATTCGCTAAGTGTCTTCTTCATCCCAAAATATGGTAGGCGACAAAATTGCTGAGTTTGAAATATAAGACAGGATTGTGGAATGGCATGGTTTTGTAAATCAACTTCTTTCGTCTGGTATCGTGATAAACAATGATCTGTGAATAGCTTAAGATTGTTGATAATCGAAATGTGAAACTTCTAAATTTTGACGAAGAAATCATCGACTACCGTATATCCGTTACTGGGGAATTTGTTACGACGGCAATGTGTTTGAAAACTCCAGTAGATATAAAATATTTCACGGGACCGGGCAGAAATAAGCAGATGGTCACAACTAGAAGCCGTCATTTCAACTGCGAAATCATCCACAGTATCATTTACTTCTGAAGCGTCTGTGAAGAATATCAATACGTCTACGTTTGATTCTGATAATGAAGGGTTCTTTTCTTTTTGAGTTTCTTCCTTTTCAACTCACATATTTAAAATCTCGGCCTCGTGAATATCCTGCATTTGTCTTGAAGATAAGTACAGAACTGCTGTTACATGGTCAAAGTGCTTATTCCTTTGAGCGAAAACTCTTTGTTCTTCCACACCGTCGCACCATACAGAAACATCTCGGAAGTTTCCATCGTGCTGGTAGTGAGTCTGATGGCAAGGAGACAATACAAGACTGTTTCCGAAAGTTGAAAGGTATGCAACAAGTGTGTTTGATTCTTTTTGATGAAGTTTGCATCTAACCATCGATTCGCTATCGTGGTCTTCACATTATTGGTAATGCTGAAGATGAAAGGGAAAAGGCCACCCGAACTGTTTTGACATTAATGTTGGAGCCATTTTTTCTCACCATGGAATTGTTGATACCTTTATTTACATTGACTTGAGGATTTCTTTCGCTATCAAGTGGTGTCACTATTACAATCGTACATAATTGCTGATTTAAAACTAAAGCACTCTTCTCTGTAATGGTGCTTCCGTGAACAGAAAACTTTACTCCATGATTCCATCTTCAGAAAATCGATCATTTAACTGTTTTTTAAGGACTCGTGTCAAGAGATTCTGGTGCTCTGATAGAAGCCAAAAGAGAAAAATAATGAAATTTTTCAAGTAAATTGTTTATCTCACTCTAAGAAAAAGAGGGTTTCCAATCAGTCCAATTGCGCTACAGGTATGACCAGCCAACAAAACTTTTCACAGGTTTTTCTTATTCTGCGTCCAACTTAAAATGTCTAGTATTCCTTGATTATAATCCATGCTGTAAGTCTTGCTGCTGATTGTTGAATAAGATGTTTGATAGAATTATTTTATTTATTACTTTCTAAACGATATTTCGGAGTTATGACTCAAGATAAAGAGAGATAAAAAGACCAAGCTAAATACAATAATAACTCCTTTATTCCTTATCTTGTATAACTTGAGAATGGAGTCATAACTCCGAAATATTGTTTTAAGAAGTAAAAAAATGAAGTAATTATATCAAACATCTTATTCAACAATCAGCAACAAGAATTACAACATAGATCATTACAGAAACGCTGAAAATTTTGTTTGAAATCTGTGTTGGCATGAGGAAGAACACGTAAAGCGAATATTTAGGTTAAATGCAACCTTTTTTCAAGCATGGTGATTGTGCAATGTGTTAGCACATCATTAGTGGTACTGCAGACATTTCTAAAGCTTTCAACGCGATGAAGATGTGGGGCATACACATCAGAAGCGATACAAGGATAGGCAAGTTTTGAGAACAAGTGAAACTTTCTGACGCTAATTCGAGGAGGGGTGATAGGCTTGGTGAGTCAATGTCGTACTTCTGACAATATTTGAACGTTCAGACATGCAGATCTACTACATCGTCTCATCTAGCGGAAACTTCCCCTTTATTTAGGAACTGGCATTTCATTAAACCCCGTTTTTCCGACTGCCAATTATTTCAAATGGACTTTGAGATCTGGACACTGTCAAATAAAAGAAAAAATTCTCTCTCACCTACATGATGCATCTTCATTTATTCGAAGCTTCTCGTATAATTTATGATCTACTGAGGCGCTATCGCATAATGATGTACGCACACTGACACCGCGGGAATGCACAATAATCTTTATTGTACAAATAGTCGGCATGTAATGTGAACACCGGCATCAGTCACACCACATAACGTTCAAGAATGTCCTCAACACGATAGTGAGTACAGTTCGAGATGGATGGCCTGGAAGATCTTCAGAATCCCGATACTTTATTCCAGCAAAATATCAATGAAGGTATTATAAATTTCATCAAACATCACAATTACATTTACGCTGCAGTACATTTCATCTTTGAAATATAGAGGTCATCAATCTATCTTCCTCCGACCCAACTCAACCAAAGAAGCGTTTTATAGTCTCAAGAAGTGGAAGCGTCAGTAATTGCCGGAAAGAACTGCTTGGTTTTTGTCATATCCAGCTGATACGCATATAAATGCATCTAGTATTTAAACAAAACCATGTATAAATTTAGAATAAATTTGTGACAGAGGTAAATCAGTTGACAGAATACATCAATCTGTAGTTTGCAGTGATATCAATATTCTCCCAAAAGAGCGTTGACATTTCCTGGTAGAATGAACAATTCCGTGTCCAATGATACCAAGTTTGCTTTATATCTTATGCAAGATAAAAATAACATGAGGATCACTTGAATGAAATACAGGGTGAGTCATAATGTGCGCAAAACTTCAAGGACTGGTAGCTCTGACCAAAATAATTATTCGAATTGAGTTTCTCTTCCATATTGTTTAGCATGTCATGGGGTTTTGCTGTGTGCAATATTATTTTTCTCTTTCAATTATTTGACAGTATTCTAGCTAATTTTGAATTCACTAGAATTTACCTAAATTTCACAATTTAAATCGTTCAAAATTCAAATTAAAAACAAATTTTCCAAAGGACTTCTTATAATTAAGCTTATTACTGATGATAGACAATTTACAGCAAGTGTTCAAACAATCCTCCATCAGCCTCGACAACACATTGTGCTCTGACGAGCAAATGGTTAATGGCCCGTTGGAGCTCATCTGTTTCAAGATTTTGAACTTCTTCAAAGATTTTCTCCTTTAACTCATTAATGTTTCTCGGAACAAATTGGTGATACACGCGAGCCTTCAAAGTTCCCCACAAATAGTAGTCTAATGGGGACAAATCGGGAGACCGCGGTGGCCAAGGATGACCGTAACCAACGACCAATCACTCGGTTTTTCGGGGGAATTTCGTTGATAGAAAGTCTCGTGCCTTCTTCGAGAAATGAGGAGGAGCTCCATCATGTTGGAATACGACAGACTTCATCTTCCGCCTCTTTTGCAGTTCAGGTATGAGGTGATCACGGAGCATGCTAGTGTAGTTTTCTTGATCCACAGTCGATTCGAAGAAGTGGGGCTGCAATTTGAAGTTTGAAGAAATTGCCATCCAAACGCAAAGCTTTGGTGAGTGGAGATTCTTCGGCAAATTGCATCTTGGATTTTCGTATGCCCATATCACACAGTTGTGTCGGTTTACGAGCCATCTAAACTAAAGTAAGCTTCAGCAGACCAAAGAATGTTTGGCAGGATTTCCTCATTCTCCAATATCCACTTCGCGAAGTCAAGACGCTTCAGCTTGTCTTCTTCACTTATCGCCTGTGTTCGGGATATTCGGAATGGATGCATCCCGATTTGATGTAGGACTCGAACGACACTGCGTTGAGGGATAGCGGTTTCACGCGCGACTTCTCGAGAGCTAGTATGACCAAGTGGATTTGCAGCTTTAAGATTGGTGATCGACTTCTCGATAGCAGAGGAACGTTCATTGACAATGGACGGTGTACCAGGAGACTGGATGTCATGGAGAGTCTTTGTTGCCTCAAACTTCTGCATCAGTCGACTGATAGTTGAAGGTGGAAATGGATCATTGTGCAAGGACATCATTCTCTTATATGCACGTAGAGTAGCAGTTGGAGATTCGTGATTGGAATAGAACAATTTCACAATAGTCAATCTTGTTTCTAAGTCCATCGTTAACGAAAAAAAGACAATTTTGCTTTTGGCGCTGAAATTTCGCATATCTTAGTTAAATCAAACATTTCCTAATTGTAGGACAAATTCAAAATCTTCAAAAAACATAGATTGCTTGTTTGTGTCCAGATTGTTGGTTGAACGAAATAAAATGGATTGTGGAATCATTTTGATGTCATTGCGAATCACTAAACAGATGCAGAATCATGCCCAAAACTATGGTAATATTTCACCAACTGAGAAAATATGACATGATTCAATTTTCAAATTTTTATACTTAAAATTCATAGAAGTCTGTAGGATGTGACATCATACAAAACCCCAAGTCTTAACGAACAAAATAGCATTAAAATTAATGTCGAGTACCCCGTTCAGTAATCACAGGACATCACCAAAGTTTTGCGCACATTATGACTCACCCTGTATATCAATATCAAGTATTGCTTTTCAGTACAGCATTTCAGATGAAACAAAACATACTTACGGTTGGTGTAGCACCTATGCATCACAGCATTTTCTTCATTTTGATGGAAACTTTATGGTTGAAATAGCACAAGAACGTGGGTGCTAAATGACCATCTCTCTGGGGAATAGGTATGCTAGGGCCTAAATGTCTAGACGCCATAGAAGCAAATCTTTCGGACATGAATCAAAATAGAATGTAAAAGTGAAGTAAATGAACCAATTTTACTGATTCTTAAAAAAAAACAATCCTAGGATTGCTCTCTTATGTAGACGACCTCGATCCTAGAGGTGTCGCACTGGCACCCACCTTCTTCAAATTTCTTCAGAGTTTTCACTCAATGTGCAAATAAGAAGCACATGGTAGCACTCAAACATTGACAGGCAGTCCTGGGTATGGTGGTGAACAATTGCTTAAATTTTTAGTTACAGGACCGTTATCACGAAAGACAAAATTGTTTTTTCAGAAACATATCTTTTAATTCATTTGTTTATTAAACAGAGAATAAAAAAATATTTTTGAATAATTAATAAAATCGGTATTTTCCACCATGAAAATATTTATTGCTGGTATTTTCGCTTCGTTTAATGATTGGTCTATTTTGAATTTCCCGGTTATTTTTGTCGCGTTTAAACGTTTTTCTAATACTGCATTATATGCCTTGAAGTTTTGCCATATGCTGGAACAGTGGACAAAGAGTCTTGTTTCAAAAGTAAAGCAATGAACATGAAGTATTTCCGGTAATCAATCGGTTTCTCTAACAGTTTCTGGTCGGTTTCTCGTAACGGTTTCGAAAGTTCCTCACGTCGAATGAATTCAATATCAATTCAAGTGAAGTCACTTATATATTATGCAAATTGTTCTGATTCGCTGTTTATGACAGGAACACTGAATAGTTGTACTGCGTTTCCCAATGACAATGACCTAGCTGATTCTTGCAATGAATGTTAAATGTATGATTTCGCAAGAAACACGAGGACACTGATCTCTTGCCTTAAATCAACCCACCAATAAATTTTGAATTAAGTGACAATGTCTAGCTTTGTGCGAGTAGTGAATTGTTCAACAATGTTGCCCTCTTGTTCCACTAAGCACTTATGCCATCTATTGCCAGCCCCGCCATTGTAGCCACATCGTGACACATGTTTTAATCAAGAATTCTGCACCTGTGTCTGGATTCAAAATTTGAAGACGTAGGTTTCTCTAAACATATTGCCATTTTTATCAGACACCTTACAACGAGTGTCAAAAAACCGTCATTGAATTTCTTATTGGATTTTTCATTTAATTTTAACAGTGACTACATTTCTTTTTGATGCGAAGTTTCAGGTTCTCAAATCATATTCTAACTGTGGAGACTAATAGTGAGCCGTTTATTTTGAATACTGCCTTTACTTTAAGAATGGACCTAATGACAATTAAATGAATGTAGATCAGAATGGCCCGCATGTACTGAAAGTTTCCAGAAACTGCACTAAATCGATTTTTCCATCTAAAAAATGTTTTAATGTCTGCCATGTTCCAATTTCTTTACCTCGCTTCTTAGTCTTCAGTTATTCCTGCTATGTGGTACTCATATGATGAACAGCACGTTAATTTTCTGAGCCTCCTTCATTTTCCTACTCATGTGAACTGTCATGCCTGTTAACCACAGCAATTCTGCGGAAATTCTAAAATAATGAGAAAATGTAAGTCACAGCTGATGTTGTGATTTAAAAGCACCGGGCGGAAAATCTATAACATCCAATTTAAACTGCGCAATAAATGAATATTCAACCTTGCAAATTATAGGGGTCGATGGAGTCATACTTTTCTGAAGGTAATCATACTTTAAATTCTTTACACGCCCATGCTTTATTGTTGATTTGATGAAAATCTCATACCTATTTTTGAAATGAAATTTAGTTGCAGTCGTTTAGTCGGTGGGTTCGGTAAATTTTGATCAAAAAATTTGTGAGATTTGTACTTTTGTGCTTTGCCTCAGTATTATAAATTTAATTGTTTGAATAAAAAGGTTCACAAACAAATGGAATGATCAATTGAAAGCAGTGGAAGCAAGTGTGCAACGACAGATAAGACCCCAAGCATGGTTGCATTATTGACAAATTATGGCCCAAGGGAAGGATATTCAAAGCATTGAGGTTTTGTAGGATTGTATTGACTGGTTTACATGAGAGTTATTGAATTGTCTGAAGCAGATTACTTGGTTCTCGAATCCAACAATTTTATTGGTCGCTGTTGGGTATGAGGCCTGACACATTCAGACACAATTTCCTGTCTTGTTAACGATTGCAAAACAAACATTTGTCATCCAAGCGTCAAGCACCCGACTCAAACGCTCAATTCAATACGCTCATTGATCAAGAAAGGACAAGGGGAAAAATCTCTCCACTTGTCTCGGAATCTTCAATAATTATTGCATATCAATATAGCTAACTAGATTACTATTAGAATAAATATAAATTACTAAAATAGAACTAATTATTCAGAAATTTACTTAAGACCCTATAGTTAGAAAAATATTACAACTGATGAATAGCATGACTCTCATTTTGTTGCAAGTTGATTTGTGGATGTAAACTGAAGCTACATCATGGTCTGTAGATATTATGAAGCGTTGGAATGTACCATCAATGTACAGTCCAGCAGATATTACACAATTGATCAAGCTTAAATATATTGTGCTAATAAGTTTATATCATTAGATATCATTGGATAAATTCACAATGCCTGCGTTTTAAAATTAGTCATGAGGTTGCTCACACATAATACAAAACTGCTTTATGTAATCAAATAGTAGGCCTGTTAGTACATAATAATCGCATGTCATTGCAATAAAGTTATATGCTAGTCATTATCAAATTACTCGAATTGCATGCGTATAATACTCTGCGTAATGTTCCCTCCTTCAAGCCGTAATTTCAACTTGGGTCTGTGTCCAAGATTTGGACCCAATAATAATCTCTGGTTTCAAGACGAATGTTTCGACAATCACAGGCATGTCAGGAAACTTGTGCTGGTGTATGACTCATGAGTATTTCAAACACAGTTTTGATGACTTCATCATTGTTATCGGCATTGAGATAACTTCATCATCATTTGTATCAAATTATTCGTTATCACTTGTTTCAATATTATGTGATGTGAGAAATTGATCATCGGAGCGGACCATCTCTGATGGTCCGCAGATAAAAAGTAATTTCAACTCTTGTTGTTGAACTGAACAATATTCTCGGATGTTGATTCAAATATCCAATACAGCATCACAATTTAGATAACTTTCTGTATGTGTATGTCTAAGTTTTTGTGACGTATCCAGTGTTGCTTATAAGCATGCCTTGTCTTCAGATGTTCCTCCAACTTTTGTCAACCCAATATTGTGTAACTTCGAAGAATTAAATGAAACACGATTTTAGCTTTTTATGTTGAATAAAATATTTATGCACACGGGATGATTGTACTAAGTTGTGTGGATATTTGCACAAAGAGTCAAGTACCGTAATAGACGTGCAGCACATCAGAGCGACCGATACCCAGTGAATAGGATGCTACGATACTGTAAGTATTAATATGTATGAATATACTGGATGTTGCATATGCAGACATCTTATACCTACTTATTAAAAGATAAGTAACTTTGATAATATCAGAGAGATGAAAGCAGCAGATATACATTATTTGACATATGCATATTTTAATCATCTAGTCGATGAATTCTACACTTGCACGATGGACTGGGTAATTCTGGAGGTTGTTTTGATGATGTAGCAGCTCGTCTAAGAAGTACATGGAATGATTTCCACGACCTATTAACTGCTGTCACGATGCGGACCTGCTGTTGTCAATCGGATTTTTTGCTCAAAAGATATGCTGAAATCAGTTATTCAATCTCATTTAATATCTGCCAAACTACAAGTTTTAGATTTTAAAGTTATTGTCTATAGTTCCAAAGCATCATAGAAGTGGGCAAAAGAGAGCAAATTAGAGTAGTCAAGTCCTCTGACTATTAAAAGTGAAACTAATTACTCCGAATTGTTTCATCAACTTGAGGCACAGATTCTCCGTAGTTGATTTTATGTTTTAGGCATATTCGATATATAACGGCGTCATCTGCGATCAATTCTGAATGTCTATCGCCACTTACGACAATTGAAAGAATTCCATCTATTATTTGATGAGCTTTCGTCTTCTTCAATGGTGACACCAAGGGGTGGTCGCTCACTCTCTTCGACATGAGTAGTAAAAAATGAGCCTGTTATTGAATTTTAAATTGACCCTGTAAATTGAATCAATTTACACGAGTTTTGAATCTTTTCAACCAGGGATGTGGAAGCGGAAACAAATGCCCGACGATCGCTTCCGCTTCCGAAAGTATCATGATACCAATGACTAACGCAATTCGCGTGTCAGGGTGAGGCGAGGCACTTATGATTTTTGACCTTAAGTCTTGATATGAGTTAAGTAATAGTACCTGCATTACTTAATGTAGTTACTTCTAATTTTCTCATTATGATGAAAACGAAGGTATATCTCAGAATACTGGCATTCCGAAATCAGAAGACTTATCATCTTATCAATGACAACTTTACACAATGTGTATTGATGTGTCTTGATACAATTTCATCGCAGCATTCTCAAACACTCTTGGTCGTTTAATATTTTTCTTTACTACACATGTGTTGAGAAAATATGACGTTTTTATTTCACAATTTCCCAAAAGTCAGAATTTCCAGTAAATTTGAAAAATATTTGACTTTTTGGCAAGTCAAAGAACGCATACAAATCAGGTATTGTTTACGACAGAAAGTTCGTGGAGACTGCGAAGGGTTAGCGTCAGAACCCATAACTCGTAAAAAAGTGGAAAATGAAGAAAAGGGCTCGAAATAGGGATGCGTGTAGCCCATGTCCGGTTTCCAATAATTGAAAGCGGAAGCGGTTGAGTGGAACCGGAAGCGGGAGCGAATAAAAATCAATCGCTTCCTCAGCCCTGTTTTCAATTTGGACTTTGATGAGTTGGAAAATCGTTGCATTTGTAACCATTCGACAAAGTTTAGCAGTGAGATAATTCATCATCCGACTGTTCGTTGCATCACACATGCAGAACACCTGTCAATCTTGGATACTCAAGTGGGTGAATCCATTATCTTTTACGACCAAAGCCTGAATGTTTATTACACCAGTGGAATTAAGCACCAATGTGTCGTCGTTCATGCAATCAATCTAGTGTTGCAAATGTATAAAGTTAAGAAATGGACTAGAGCTCGGTGAGGTATTGTTTACACCATCGCAGTATACAGACGTTCGGATTCTGGATAACTTGTTCTTGTTCTTGAACACCTTCTTGACACAGCAGCCGGTAACCTCATCAACCAAGGTTTCCTAAATTCAACTCATTTAATTTAAGAAAATCGATTGACCAACTGTAGGGGCGTGTGGCATCAATGTAAGCAAAAAACGTAGTTGAATATATGGTCCTGTAGTGCTACTTGTTTTCAGAGTGCCATTTAAATGCTAGTATTGTCAATCTTCACCATAGAGATATATTGCCTTGTCTACACGTTGTGGTCCTTCACTTTATGGTTTTACTAATGTATGGTTTCGTGAGATAGCGATGTTTTAAAGAATGGTCTGAATGATAGCTAATTTTATCTTGATAGTTTACATCGTATGATATAAATTAATGTGTTTTATAGATGTCTTAATAGATAGACAGATGATGGCAAACTTTGACGGTCCGGTTGGGCTCTTTAGATCTCTCCTCCATTCGGATTTCAGATTTGAAAATCCCCTGGTCCCTTGGGCGTCTGTTCCGACGCCCCTGTTCCTCCTGCTGCTACTTCAACTTTGCTCTCTCACAGCTTTGTCTTCTCTTACTCAGTAAAAGGATGTGCAGCGTCATATGTCGCCGCTTTACTTGCAGCACAACTTGGCTAATCAGCAGGAAACCAGTTTGGATATGCATCTTCCTGACATCGAGCGCCTGGAGTACTTCCTACTATTATGTCTCATATAGAATCGTTCATTGTGTTCTGACATATCCACTGAAGCACGGCGTGTCAACACTAATGTCCATAACATTTGTATTGTCACAAATAGTATTCGTCAGTATAATAGTCTTTCCTTACGCATACACGTCTGCTAAGACAAACTTTCTCTTCACAATTATTGTGTTCCATCCATTATCCCGCAACACTTTCGGTCATGGTGGTCAACTCTACCATGCCATCGTATTATTATCTTCAGCGCGGAGAACAGGCGTTCGACTGATGCCTGTATGGTGGGCAAAGCACAGACTTACTTGAATGGCCTTCCTGATTATGAAACAATTAACTCATTAATTACCTACTTTCTTCTAATTAATCAGTCGATAAATAGTCGCAAAGGAACAAATCAGTATGAAAAACATGGAAATATCTAAAGACATGGTAACAAATAAAGAAAATTATGAGCGGTGGAACATTTAAGTAATTATCTGATTTCTGTTCAGTCCGACCTCGACCTCGATCAAAATCTGCTCAATCGAGGTCGAGGTTGAGGTCAGACCATCGAGGTAGAAGTCGAGGTTGCATCTCGGATTTATTACCTCTTTCGAATTGGATACTTTCCATAATCAATAAGCGAATAGAACCGTATAACCTACCGATATTTTACGGCGGTACAGTTGGAGTTTTGAACATTTATTACATCTGAGAGTCAGCTTTCTTACTTTCATTATTACTAATAATTTATAGATGGTTCGAAATTTGCGCTCGGTGAAGTGGTCACCCTGATCTAAATGATATTCGTAGGCATGTTAAGTTAAATAAAGATGATAGCTTTTGATGATCATGAATAAATAGACTATACCAAGGCCGGGTGCAGCTAATCGATTTCGCTCGATTAATTGTCAGATAACAATTAATGCTCAGGAATCACACGATTTTAGCGAGATAATTTATCAATGAAATTTGCTTGATAAAGATACAAGTAGGTTCCAATTTCATTGAGGAACAAATTTTTAGCGTTTAACAAAATGGCAGTGAATTGTCATCGTTCTAGCAGTTCAACCATCTACCGCTGTGAGTAAAAAGGTTTTCTGCACTGGTATAAATGAGTGAAGCAAGACAAGAATTAAAAGCGAAGAACCTGAAAGCTGTTCAATAATTTTTACAATCCCTTTATTCGTTTCAATCAAGTAGCTATCTAAATACAGTGGTCGGATTCGGGCACGAATTTATCGAAACTGGGCACGAATACACGAAAACTGTACCTCCTGAAATTCGTGCCCATCGCTTCATGAGAATAACCTGAATTTTAGAACATGATCCATATTAATAGCTGTATGTTCCATGCTTTGAAAACCTAAAAAACCGTAGATTTACTCAATGACCGTAGAAACAGCAAATTTGTTTAACATATTGTAGCTAAATATATTATAACGACAGTTCATATGAAATGCATGATTAGAAAATGGGTATTATAAATAACATTAAAATGATGCCCTATTCATAGCTTCCCTAAACATAATTAAGTTGAGCAATTGGCGATGGAATTGCTTTCTCTTCGAAGAATAACGCAAATTAAAACCGCTTTTAAGTAATTCCAAAAAAATCGACTTTTCGAAAAAATGCGTGGAATGCCTTCTTAGATTTCGCTCAAATTGTTGCGGCTGTTTATTCTAGGTACGAAAACGACAGAAATGAAATAGCATTTTCGCCTAACTCTCCGTGGTTCAGAAGTTGGATACTTTAGAAAGTGACCATGTTCGAATAGATGTACCCGGTATTTTCGACTCGACCAATTTCATCGCACATTTATGAGCGCAGACCTTAAAGGGTATTTTAGGTAAGGCACCAACTGTTGATAGATCTAACAACATAAAGTAAGACAAGATGAAAGCCTATGCCATGCAGCGTTAGGCCGCGATCACCCAGTTGGAAGATGCAGGTTATCAAAGTTGGCTTCAATTTCTTACTCAGTTTTCGTTTTGAAAATGAGACAATTTTGGTTTATCAATTTATACTCGTACCAGAAGCCACTCTACAAACTTGATAATTTTCCTCCTAGCTTTTGTCCATAGCTACGTAAATCAAGTACCTATCAAGATCAATCGGAATTTGATTCCTTTAAAAGAAATGGCAAAAAATGACAAATGTGGAGACCAAATCCCAGCGACAGAACTCCCATACGAATACAATTTTGGTACAATCATAACATAAACTTAAATATTAAAATTTCAACGTAAACTTGAATATTTTCAGTTGTTGAATTAGAACTAATGCATCTTTCAAAAATAGATTTATTGCTAGACTTACATAACGTCAGAATAGACTTCCAAATTTCTGCAGTAGGTTGACTTAATATACGATTTTAATATATAATGCATCCAGTTTTCTCAATTCCGTTAATTTTGGTTTCTCAGTTTATTTTACAGAGGTCCAGTATGACGGTTCATAGCTGTATTATTGAAGTTCAAGTTCATCCTACACATACTAGATCAGTTGGTCACGCTGCCCTTCGTACGATGGTGCAGAAAGTTCATTATTCGAGTCATTATTCTTACTCTTCATCCTTTCCTGGTAAGATCTGTCCGTGTATGATGGCAGTCCGACTCACAATTTGCTGGCATGACTAATAGTGTTTTGGTGAGACTGGTAGAAAAAAGTAGGTATTGTATCAGCAAGGCGAATTCTACGTGTTCTACGTGAGAAAATGGTCGGCTGTGTATATTGAATGAGTATATTAGGTTTCAGCTCTGAATGTATCAGTTGATAAATAGTATACCCCACTGAGGCCACACCTTTTCCATGCCTTAAGAGACCTGGGCGCTCTGTAGAACCTTTTATAATCACTTAGATTTCCTTCATTAATCTTAATAAAGCATAAAACAATTTACTACCTCATCCAAAGGTATAAGATCAACACTGCAGCGACTGGCTAATCAATTCTTCAGAGCATCAAAGTCGACAGTCCTGATTGCAAGACTGTGCTCGATGATTCGGCGAAGAGCTATTAGAGCCTGATTGAAGCTATCGCTCTCAGAAATAGGGAAATTTGTTTTAGTGCCATGGAGCGCCCAGTATTCGTGCACACATTCTTCGTCGGGATGGTGTGGTGTATACAAAATTTTTGCGTGTGCAAAGAACAACATACATTGCACATGCATGTAAGTTGGGAATTTCGATGTAGGGCAATACCGTACTCGTATTCTAGTTGATGACGTAGTAGTTGATAGACCTGCTCCCAGCAGTCCTGAAAAGGAATCATCGTGGCGTTCACTCGACTGCAAAACAATAAAAAGACGCCGAATGCCCTGTCTGTTTTACTTCCAACTTATTCTGTGATCGACCAATAATCGCTCTATCGAGAAAGTCCGGATATTTTGTTCCGTCTTGAACTCTTTGGAAAATGGCTAACCTCTATCGCCGCTTGGTCAACTGCGTCAACTGAATTTTTATGGAACTAAATTGATGATGACAGTAATGGTCTAGAATTTCAATATAATGCAAACTGGACTAGCTATTAACTTATTATTATTGAATTTGAGAAAGTCCCAGGAAGCATTTATTATGTCGCGATTTTCGATTAATCGTGCACTCGATAAGTACTCGCAATTCTGAATTGTGAGAAAACTGAATCCCGCCAGCACCTTGGCACTTGTTGAATCTTATTTGATGTCCACGGCATGCTATTCATACCAAATTGATCAATTGACAAATGAAATCTATCACAAATCTATTTCATTGATAATTTTATCATAAATATACAATGCATACAAGTGTACTTTTACATCATTCTTGTTCTTTATGTCTGTTTAGCACAGGTCTACTTATCCATCATTATTTCAGCACACGCGAAAACACAGCCGCGAAGCATAGTTAACTTCATGGATAAGCTCCTCATATATTCAATAAACATAATTAATATAAATATTAAGACCAAGCATTAATATGATTACAGAAGGATTGCAATTTTGTAATGTAGTTATTTTCCATCCCGAGTTCACGATCGCGGACTTGATAAAAATTCAGTTCGGGAACCCGGGTTCAGTTTTACTCCGTGATTACAACCCTAGTCGGAAGGTTTCCAATTCTCAACGTAATCCAGCATTATTCTTATTCTTACTCTTGTGCTAGCTTCCCACTGTTCTTAAAACCTGTTTTACATTTCTACACGAATGAATTTCTGTTTCTTAAACTTGCGTTAATCAACCATCTCAAACTCGTTTGAATTCTCTATGATGTATCAGTGATATAATTATTGCATCATTTCAGATTCATCATGTACACGCTCTTGAGTGGATTGTACCGCTACATATCACAAAAAGATGAATTTTCCTTACTTATCCTAGGCTTGGATAATGCGGGTAAAACGGTGAGTTGCTGACTTCAGTATTATCATTCATAGAATCAATGGTTTCCTTCTTTGTTTTGCATCAATGCGTATAAGTTAGCAGCTATCGTGTATGATGCCAATAATTAATTACATTCTGTGTAAAGTAACGTTGATTGTGAATTGCATCGCAATGGTTTTTGCAATGAATTATTTTGTAAATTCAATTATTCATGATCATATCAAGCTACAATTGAGGAGCCAATCGAGGCTTCGAGTTCACTTTTTTATAAGCGTTAGTGAATGCATTTTTGACTAAATAAAATCTATTTTTTAGAAAAGATTGTTCAAAGTTAATAAATATCTAGCTTTCACGATCTCATGAGAATGTGTCCATGTAGAACATGTATATTGACTCATTCCCGTAGCAATTTTTAAATGTTCTAAAATGAAGTTTTATGAAGTTGATGACCAAGCATTCATAATTACAAATATTTATCAATGGTGAACCATCTTATTACGAGATATATGATCAGATTTTGTGCTTACATGCAGCGCAAGTTTATGCGTGAATGCTATGCATTCAAAGTCATTGATGGCAGGTTCAATCTGTATTCCTTTTTGTGTACAACCTACTTTTTGGCTTGATGAGACATTGCTTAGTTGGTCAATGAGCAGTTTGAAAGCAAGAAAGAGAAATTGATATTAATTGAAAAAACACTTGCTACGCAGCGAAATATATTTTTCCGTCAATATCATTATTTTACATTAAAATATTTGATGTGATTAGACAAGCTGTTGTAAACTTAGTAGTGTTAATTGTAGTATTATTTCTTCAAAATCCTAATCAAATTTTAGGTTCAAAGCACCTCTTATCAAGCAGCTCGCACATGCATCTACACATTTCCTTTAAAAAATGCTGGAAAATAATTTTCTGTAATATTTCCATAATTTTGAACAGCTTGGTTCATTTTAACTTTTCTTTTTATATTTCTCCTCTCACCAGATTCTTATACTTACTCTTGAATATGTGTCGTCCCATTTTGAAGAATGTCATTGATGCGCAATAACGTAAGAGAGCATTTTGTGTTATCATTATCACTAATATCATTTTGCGCATATGTTGATAACGTATCAGTTCCATTTCGCAGAAATCTAAAAATATTTATCGTTTCAGTAATAAAGTAGTCAGATTTACGTACATGAAGATTAAAATTATGCTGGAAATAAGACGTTTCCGATCAATGCAATGCAGCGATTCTTTCAAAAACCTTGTGTTAATTAAAGCAAGCGTTTCACCAGACTGAAGGCCGGAGGGAAACATAATATGCCGTACGCCATCGTTCACAAGTCGTGTCACGATCCTCCAAAAAACCGCAAGTCATAAGCTGTAAGACATGACAGTTAAAAAAAGTAGGTAGAAGAAAATCGATGAAACTTTTTTATTATTGTAAGCGCATCAACATAAAGAGTGATGCGTTATGTCTCAATAAGAAACAAGTACATTCACAACAAATAAAACATTCATGAAAGTGTGAAATCTTTATAAACGTCGGTTCTGTTCGGATCCCATTAATTTCGTATTTCTTAAAAACAGTGTGACTGCCTGTGGCTTATGGCTTATCATGTGCGCCACTTTGTGTAATCAAAGGCGGCTATGGCTTTTTCTGTATGTCAGCTCTCATTGAAAACTATGTATTGGATTTTTTTGCCGTTAACGGCTTGCGGCTTATCGTGTGTGTCTCCGGCCTAAGATGTAAGTCACGCAAAGACTAGGGAAAGGTCACAACCTTCGAGTACCATCTTTATTTGAGCGACGCCTACCGAGCGTGCCAGGAACATGGAGACCCTTAGTCATGAAGGCTGAAAATGTTCAAGCTAACAAGGTTCGCGCGTTGGGAAATAATGGATACAGTTCCAGCGAATAATTCCAGACAATCGTATTAATTTCGAAATACCCGATATTTCCCCTTACATCTTCGTCAAAGTTGCATTTAAGAGTAGGGAAGAGTGCATTTATACATTTTATGCAATTGCATTCATTTTCATCTCTAAGGAAAATGTGTTGAATAGCTTATTAGTGTCAGGAAATGTCATGCTTGACTTTCATGAACATTGTGCCTATTACGCAGACCACATGTCAGAATATTGGACCTGTTTGAAAGAAGTCAATGAAGCAACATCCAAAATTCATGGTTAAAGTTAGATAGGTATTTGGTTAATGTCTTGCGTCATGTGTGTCATGTCTGACTACTAAATGGTAATTCTGACTTCCGTTGTATCGTGAATCTGAGGAAGGTGTGCTCATTGTTAATGGAATTGAAGACAATATGAAAGCTTGTAATGCAGACACTATATATTTCGTCGATTAGAAACTTCAAAATATAGAACCTAGGCGTAAAGAGCTCCACATATCCTCCTCCAGTGTGCTCCATGTCCTCTTTCATTGCCCTTTGTTGGCTGTGTTGTAACTTTCATGTGAAGTTAAGTATGTCTCTCATTTTTGGTAATGAGGCTTCTATTATTATCACGCTCAATTACGCCTACGCCAAATGAACAGTGTAGTAGCAGAGGCAAAAGCACAATTGCAATAACTAATTACGGGTTCACATAACCGTTGAAGCATGGATGCGTGTCTCAGAAGATAGGCAACGACTACAAAAGTGCGCTTAGGTGCTGCTTTGTTTTTCAGTTCACTGTCATTTTATATTATTCATCCAATTACCATCATTCGATAGTTGTTCACCTGCATTTTAGATGTGCAGAAAAACTGTCGCCTAAGACATGCCAGATCAACGCCACATAAGCGTAAAAATGTTTTGTTTGTGACAGTAGAAACCCATAATTTTCAATTGAATACTATCCTACTTTCTTCACCTACAAGTTTTGCATTAAAAATCATTTTATGATGTATAGTTGCGCATTTTAAAGCTACGATTTCATTTGGCCCAGTATATTAACCAAAGCATTATTTTTAGACATATCTTGAGCAAGCAAAAATGAAATTCAAGAAGGATTACAAAGGAATGAATCTCAACAAGGTGACAACAACAGTTGGATTAAACAGTAAGTGCTATTACGCATATTGAGATTAGTCAAGTATCTTTCAGTAAATGATCCTCCTCAGTAAGTTAAACACTGCGTGGTACAAAAGTAAATTATAATTGTATTTAAACAGCATAAAATTTTAATTTGTATATTTTTTATTTTAAAATAGCATTTAAATTTTGAAAAATATAAAACAGCAGTTTGGCTTATTTGTATATTTTACTTTTAACTGCGTGGTACACCTTGATTTTTCTGCTTTGACTTCTAGGATACTGACTCTCTAATATATAATCAAGATTTCTCAAGCAGTGCTGTGCACTGTTATTAACTGATTATATAGTCCTCAATTACGCATCATGTTGCTATACAATTTAAAGCAG
The DNA here is from genome assembly GCA_907163375.1 of Prostheceraeus crozeri. Classification (NCBI taxonomy): domain Eukaryota; kingdom Metazoa; phylum Platyhelminthes; order Polycladida; family Euryleptidae; genus Prostheceraeus; species Prostheceraeus crozeri. The sequence goes on from CAJQUW010008906.1 coordinate 20,444, forward strand.
AGAAGAGGATATTCAAAATTGCATGTATTTTTTGTAAAAGAAACTTTAATATTAATCTTAAATGATGGTTTATTTGCGATTTACATATGAACTCACGCTTAATTTGATTAATTAAATGTAATAATAGCTGCGACGTTGTGTCAGTCGCACATTGAAGTAAATTAGTTAAGAGGGTCATCGCAACTGTGTACACAAAAAGGTGAACTACCACGTTCTTTTGTCCGATACTGTTGAAAAAATGTCGCTGAAATATGTACGCAGCCACAAAACTGCGACATGAAGTATCAGCTTCAGGCGCGAAGAAAAAGGGAGGATAATAAGAGTAATCTCTTTATCTTCGAACGTGAAGCCGATACTGCACATCGAAACGTGGCTCTGTTTATATTTTTAGCGACATTTTTGCCAATGGAATCGGCCAAGTGGAGCACAACAACAAAATTAAATTCATTTTTATCGCTTATGTGATGTCAGCAAGAAAGCATGAATAATTCTGTGAAACTTGTTATTTTTAACACTTTTAATGGAGAACACTTTAATGAAAGTAAAATACGACTTAGATAAACTGTGAAACTTGTTATTTTTAACACCTTTAATGGAGAACACTTTAATGAAAGTAAAATACGACTTAGATAAATTTTTGTAATTATTTAACCTTTGAGGGCATAACCGTTAATAATTATTGGACCAGATCAACTTTTAGAATCAAGCTTGACCGTATCTGTGTGAGGACCTACCATAGTCCATTTAGCACTTCACATGAAGTGGGTGCATCATGTGGTCTCCGTGGCACAGTGGTTAAGTGCTTGGCCTAGCGATCTTTTGGTCCAGAGGTCGAGCCCCAAAGGTGTCATTGGAAGTCGGCAGGAAGGGCATCCGGACTAAAAGTACTACAACGCTCCATAAGTCTGACTATGTCATCACCGTCCAGGCCCCAAGTATGGGGAGTAGTGACGTAAAAGCTTCATTTTTTCATAAAGTGGATGCATCGTGGTTGAATCAACACGATTCTTTCAATATGATTCTTTATAGATATGATGCTGATGTCGTCAGGTCTAAGTCAAGAAGACTAGACAGAATCTCGGAGGACCTCCACGTGCTCCATAATTGTCGCTTTTTGGCAGAACTGTTGTACTAGCCCTTTTAGCGACAAGCATATGATCCTTTAAAAAGTGGGTCAGCTAGGTATCAGGCTCGATTTATTTAAGAGCTAATGTATTGATATGCACTTAGGAATACTAGAATGAATGTTTGGAGAACGGCAGTTGAGAGCAGCATTGTGAACAACAACTAAACCATAATACTGCTAGCTTTTACAATTGAAAGAACAAACATAATCGCCAGTCATCTACAGATACCCTCGTGTTTGGTTCGACCCTTTAACCTGAATTACTTTAGATATTCAATTGTTTTAAGAATTATGTATTCAGTGCTGTTTAAAAGTAAAGTAAATAAGCGTATCTTTGAAACAAACAAACCCCAAATGGGAATCGTAGGGGTGAAATCGTAAGGGTTTATATGTGTAGTAGACTAGAAAGATATCCTCAGACTTGGAGAAAGTGAGCAATGTTCATATTTGCTCAAGTTTGAGCATCGCTCTTTTGTATGTTGAGGCAAGATAAGAAAATAGATATCTATGGTGTTTTTTATGATTTCATGTTTGTGTGGCAGACGTTTAGGCTTGACATGCTTGTTCCCATCATGAAATAAATGAAATGAAAATCAAATTGTATCTAAACATCATTGTTTCTTAAGCTGAATTTGTTAGCACAAGAAGCCACCTGTCCGAACAACGCATCTAGGTGAACGCCCTAGACAAATACATGTATCATAATTTGCACCCATCATAATTGGACACAGATTTCGAGTCCCATTCCACTTACAGAGGTTTCACTATATCACACCAGGAATATTAGTCATCTTTTTCATTGTCATCACATGCGGAAAAGGCTCACTGTCGTCATCAATTATTTGCCAATTGATGGTCAGGAACAGGAGGCTGTTACTAATGGTCATGGTGAAAAATTCACTTTCTCTCCTTTAATCGGTCAATAAATATAAAGGAGAGAAAGTGAATTTTTCACCATGACCATCAATTATTTGAGAGTCTGTTCGTCTGAACAGCAGTCAATGAAATCAACGTTCTCTTTTGACGATTGATTTTTATTGCTAAATGTCAGTCATTTATGTCATTTTCATACCGTAGCTTTTGTAATGGATGTTCATTTAATGGGTCTTCAAAACTATAGCACCAGAGCAATAGTATGTTACTTCTGAATATACACATTAGCTAAAGCCATGAGCATACCGACCTTGATTTCATCTGCCGAGAGCAATGGATTCAATAAAAAGTTCCGCCGGATACATCTATCCGTGGTAGGTGATGTCACGCGAGGTCTTCCGCTTCGTGTCCGCGATACAAATCCACCCGTCTCCAAAAATCTCTTGATAGTGAAGTTAACGCACTGCTTGGACACTCCAACTTGCCTCCCCACTTCTGCTTGACTCATGCAGTCATGCCAGACTGCCAGAGAGCTATAATTTGTGCTCGCTTTGTCTCTGGAAGCTCCATTGTCCGATTGCGTAACAGACAGATAATACCAGCCATACCAGCAAATCTGCTTAAATACGGCTTGCTTGCTGAAACGTATTCACCTGACTATCGAAGTGAAGAAGTCAGATAACTTACGCTCATTCGTCATATTCGGGTTCCACGATACAAGATTCGACCATTATATGTAGATTAAACATGAAGAAATGAACATAAAACATGTATTCGTGAGCAATTACAAAAGTAGTGAAATAATGCATAAAATAGCAGAAGTCAAGAGACTTTTGGCGGCAGCAGTAGGTTTGGAGTTTTGTTATATGTTAGTGCTTTTTATCATGTCAAGCCTGTAGCACTCAAATGATTTCTTTCAGTCGGGCAAATCGATATTCAAGGAATCAGAATGAATTTCTGGGACCTTGGAGGTCAAGAAGAACTTCAATCTTTATGGGATAAAGTGAGTTTAATACATGCCATTGATAAAAGGATTTGAATGCTTCTTTGACAGACCGAGGTCTTTTTCTTACTATGACTACGGGTAATTATTTGATTTAGGTATTTCTTTTGAATGAGTTACTCATTGTGACATCGAAACTTCCAAATCGCTGACACTGCAATGTATGTAGATGAATAAACGATTACGTTTGTGTCAGCATGGCGCAGCTGCGACCATTATACGGTCATTGCTTGTCTTTTTTTGATCCTTAAAAACATGTTAGAACGCCTAATATACAGTCAGCGATTCGAATTTATGGTAGTGATTCTGTATTACAATGTGTTAAATGCCTTTTTCATGGTGAATTGAATTTCCTTGATGTGACAACTCAAGGGAATTATTACTTGTGCGCTACATGCATTAAGTGGAATAACAGTTATCATTGGGTCGTTTCTCAATGGCATTGAAAACGCAGAAGAAAATCTTCCTGTTGATGCAAAATATCGCGGATGATAAATAAACTTAGCGTCGGTTAGAATACAACTAAAACAACTTAGAACACTAAACTCTATGATATTTTTGGATTAGACAAGTTAGTTCCTAACCTTATACAAGTATGTTCTGTTCATACATTTTGTCACTATTTTTCTTCTGCTACCAAAGTCCGCCTGCAACTGAGTGGCTTTTTCATGACGTTTTTGAGATAAATACATGTGTGTGTATTCGTAGGTTAGATCCTGATTATGACTACTTTCCACAGTTCTTTGTCATTCATGTAGAATATTTCTTTTGATGGTAATTCATGACTTCATGGCTCTTGGGTTATCCAAGTTATCCAATGCCAAGTGATTATTCATCTTTGATTATCTCGATGCTTTTGAAAATAGCAATAAACAGCCCATTCTTTGTGTAGCTTGTCATTGCACTCATGACATAAGGAAACAGAGTTTGGATTTATCATGTGAAATCGAATTTCGTCGCTACTTGCCATATGTGTATAACTGTATATAGACGTAGCGTTGCGAGAATATTGCATATAATCTGTCCATTAATTGAGAACTCATCTTAATGAGGTATTAGATTAATGGAAAAATAGTCGCAGCAACAGCCAGAGCACGGCTTGGATGGATGAAATTTTGAGAGATAGGTGAACTATTACTTGGACGTATATTCTCGTTGAAAATGAAAGGGATAGTATTTCGGAGTTGCGTAAGGCCAGTGATGCTACATGGTAGTGAGACTTGGTGCTTGCGAGAGGTTGAAATGAGTATTTTGAGGAGGACTGAGAGGGAGATGATCAGATCAATGTGTGGTACGAAACTCATGGAGAGAAGGAATAGCAACATTTGATGGGAATGCGTGGATTGAAAGAGGAAATCAGGCAGTAGGCGAAATCGAATGCAGTCCGCTGGTACGGTCACGTTTTGAGGAGGGAAGAAGGCGACATTCTCCAGAAGGCACTTAACTTTGAAGTTCAGGGACAGCGGAAGCAGGGCCGGCCAAGGCGCATGAGGCGAAAACAAGTTGAGGAAGAGGTGAAGAAAATCGGATTTAAAAAAGAAGATGCCCAGAACAGGTCAAAATGGAGAGAAGGTGTGAGAAGGGTTTCTCTGCAATGAGGTACATCCGGCCACCCTCGCTCGTCGGGGACAAAATCGGATTCAAACTGGTTTGATGATGATGAGTCTAACGGTTGCTGTATAAATTCATCAGTGATAAAGCAGGATTCTCTAATTTCATATCATGAACTCGGGCTCTAAATTTTCCGAAAAATCTTCAAGTATGGAAATGATTTGTATAGAATATTTCAACTTTTTAAAGTATTTTTATAAAGTTTTAATTTTTCTTCAGACCTGCGAGGTAGCTGTGCTCTGAATGCTGATAATGATATAGTATTTCGGCCTGTATACGGCATTGTAAAACCCACAGTAAATTCATGCGCAAACTAAATCCCTATATTTTCTGTATTCTTGGTAGCCTTTTCACTTTGCTTAATAATTTCAGTATTACCAAGAGTCTCATGCCATCATTTACATAATCGATGCGTCCGACAAAGAGCGTTTGGAAGAATCTCATGAAGCATTTGGTAAGTGAATTATATTGCAGTCAAGCCGATTTAGTTTCGACATTATATTTGCAACCTCCGTTAATCTTTTCATTCCACCATTTCGACTCATGAAGATTATTTTTGAGAATAGGATTTGGCACATTTCGTTAAATTGAATTGTGATGTTGGGAAGACAAGTCAAAAATATGGGCGATCATTCATTCCTCTTAGGCCATCATGAGAATTATCATCATAAGTAAGAACAGTTTTTCCGCGACCTGGCAAACCTGGAATTCGTTGAAAAATCCTATGTTATAACCTGGAATTTTTAAAACTTGATATATTAATTTAAAATTTTCCTAGAAAAATCCCGCGCATTGAGGAAATATATCACAAAGCTAAAAGTGGGTTAGGTGAGAAAAAATTCTACAACATTGTGTACAAAAATTGATGGTGGGTGAATACCATTTTTCAATAGCTTCAGTATTCATTTGAACCCTCAACACAGCGCTTTTCTACGGACGGAAATCTCCAACACGAACTGATCATGTGATGCTTCTACATACACGCATACGCAAATGAAAATGAAGGTCTGCAGTCACTACGTAGTTGAAGCTATATGTTACACACGATTTCTCAACTCATTTGTTGAATATTTCTATTTAAATATTTTATGGTGTGTCTGTATTGTTTGTTAAAATATAACTTAAGCTCTACACATTCAGGCTTCCTAGTTAGAAATAAAAATAGAATTTTTCCAACTACTGTGGAACAACTGCAACCACTGCAGCTCCACATTTTGTAAAGGCAGTTGAGTCGAAAAGTTCGTAACAAATATTCAGGAGCTTTGTTTATATTTGCTCATGAATTTCTCTACTACCCTTTTACCATAATAAAAGTATGCGACTCTCCTTCAACTATTTGTATATTCCAATAATAGAAGTATACTTTTACTAATTACTTGTTTCATGAATAAAAATCTAACTATAGGCTGAAAATTACGCAACACATCTGATTTTCCTTTGCTCCTTCGATGAAACCTTCGATTGTCTATCTCGATATCTCCATATTCATCCATAGCATTAATTTGAATTTGGTGACGTTTGAAATCCCTGTTTCGTTAAGATAGAGCTTCGAAAAGATAGATAGAATACACACCACCCAGGGGATTTAACTTAACTAGGGAAGTCACCGATTCTAATCCATAGTCGTGTAAAGCCATAAAGTGATGCGTGTGTCTGAGAAAGGTTAGTGGGTTGCTCGTGGTTGAATTGGACGATCAGTTCCCTGTAACCTAACATATAGCGGCAAGATTTATTCGGTTCACCATTGACCTAATTGATTGATTTTGATAAACGAAGACAATGTCAATAATAAATTTATTGAAGAACTTTGGACTACGTAAGACGTGTAAAATCGATAAAACATCAACATTTAGACATGGAAATCTTGAAATTTGACGATAGTGCCCTCGAAAAGCCGCGGACAACCTGCAAGAAAAAGTCAGCACCATAATTCATGAAGATTACATATCCACTAAGACAGGCAATGATTATCTCCAAATATATTCGCTTCGAACCATTTTGATCATTTTGAAAAACATCTGAGTTGGAATTTGAATTGTTTATAAATTGCTTTATGAATATTAATACGATCGAAATACTGATGAGTTCAATAACTGAAATAATATTATGTTCACTGTAAGGCAAAACAAAAGTACATCAGTCTCCGTGGCGTTTCAATTATCTTGCTGCTTACTTGATGTGCAGCTTATCGAATTCTAGAACTTTCATTTGCACCTTTAATTCCTTTTTATGAAAAATATACTGTAAATATCCTTTTCCTGCTTTACTTTGACAGTTAATTTTGCGATCAATATTAATGTGTGCATTTTCAGAAAGAATGGTGACAAATCCTTTGTTGGATGGAGTTCCGCTGCTAATTCTGGCAAATAAACAGGATATCGAGGTAATTAGCATCATTTATTTATTATTGTGTTCATGTTATTCACCGTGAAAGTTAAGTTCATTACAGTTCGTCTTATAGGCTATTTTGTTTTAAAATTCATCCAAATAATCTCATTTTCATCTTGATTTAGCGTTACGTAAGTATCCACGTTTCCTTTGAAGGTTAAAGTTTGCTTTTCAAGGCACGATATGTATAAAGAAATATGTGACCATGTGACTGAAACTCGAAATATTGTTATTGATAGCATCCTTTTATGGATCTCGCAGTTTTTTTATGCAGTTCAATCGGCCAATGACAAAAATCACGATCGAAGATGTATATTAATATATCGGATCTCTTATGATCATATATCGCTGTGCGCTAGTCGTACCGAAAATTACGGTGAAGCACTTATTAGTAGGGCGGGAGCGATTAGTCAATATTCAAAAAACTGATTATGATCAAGATTATGATTGAAGTGTTCAAATATTTTATAATGATTATGATTGACTGAAGTGTTGAAAATGTGATTATGATTAAAGCGGCCATGGACTTGATTATGATTATGATTGATTAACGTGTTCGAAATTGTGACTATTATTAATGTGGTCATGAAGGCTGTGTAGGTTGAATGTGATGCTGATTACTGCTTTCAGACCCTTCGTCAGGTCAGTGATAATTACATGTATAGCACGTTTAAGTAATAATTTGAATCGTGATACAAATGTTTAATACTGTGCAGTGATACCAGCTTTTATTTAAACTCATCTCCCTGTTCAATTAATAGACTTGCTAAATTAGTATTACTGTAATTATCCGATTTTGTTCAGTACCATCATGCCGCATAAATTGACAAAATTATTGAACCCAGTAGTCATAGAAAAAATTGGCTACTGGCCACACAATCTTCGTCAGGAAGTTGAAAAAGGCAAAGTTGAAGTTGCCTTTTTCAACTTCCTGACGAAGATTGTGTGGCCAGTAGACAATCTCACTCTTCTCCAGTCGAAACCTAGTTGAAGTTATTAGAATAATTTCTGATTTGAAGAGACGTTCTTTCTTCATTTTCATACAAAAGCATATTGAAGTATCGTCCAAAGATCCGTCTCTTGAGCTGTTATTTGTTTAAGAAATCATTTTAATTGATAGCCATGATTATCATGACATAGAAATTATAAGTCCGGAATAGCAAGTACATGCATTCCAGAATTGAAAAAATGTTCTCTCGGTTGGATAAATTGTGCTAGATGCATAAAATCTTCTCTCCATACTTCATTTGATTAAGATGATAAAACCTAGAATGAATTACTGAATTACTTAAAGTTAAAATAACACAGAACAATATCACAAGTGATCGAAGTTTGCACATTTCGGAGCACCGCTGCGAGAGCAAAGCAGAAACTACCGGTGCACCGCTCACAACCTTGGTTAATATACTAAAACTTATTATGTTTATGATAGAGATGTGAATGACCTTTGAACAAGCAACGCATTAAGCCAATATTCACGTAGATGGGTTTCGCTAGGATTGAAAATGAAATGGAGTGACAGTATACTTATTTACTTGCTTCCTCGTTTTACGAATCTTCTTTCCGCTTCCGGGGCTGGACGGAGTTGCGATGATCCGTTTCCATTTCGAACGATCTAGAGCAATATCTTCCGACACCTGTAGATTCTCCAGGTCTTCCTGGATACCGGCCTGTCAAGTCTTCTTAGGTCATCCTGATGATCGGCGACCATTGACCGGCAAGGGGTTCACTTCACTGATGATGTCATCCGTCGCCCTTTTCACATGACCAAACCAGCGCAAACATTTTTGCCGCAGACGATCTGGAAGGTCGGGCAAGCCACAACGTCTCACTAGATTAAGCGAACGTAGTGATCGAAACCTGATGGTTGACGGCGAAGAGAGGCGATGCGATCAGGCGACGAAGTCCGTCACTTTCGCCGGAGGCCTAAACCTCTTCAAATGCGACGCTATCAACTCACTCAACGGTCATCTGGTACCCTTTAGGGAAACATGTGAGTCCACAATCAAGGCTAACACGAACCGTCATCTTCTAAGCCACCCTCCTCGGATATGTACAGTACCTTTACTCTTGTAAGTAAGATTCTTCGCTATTGTCGAATTTTGTTCGATTTCGATTGAAATAAACAAATAAATAAGTACTCCCCACTATCTTTCCATGATAGCTCTTCCTCCTTTGAAGAGCAGTGCGGTCACGTGACGAGAGCGCATGTCGTCTAGTGGCCTTTGCCCTGAGATACATGGGCAGGCTGCATCCAGTCAGTTGAGTGGAAGTGGAAGCGGTTGAGTAGAAGCGGAAGCGAATAAAAATCAATCGCTTCCACAGCTCTAATTTCAAATGATTTTAGTAAAAATTGATTGTTGGAGGAAGATTCAAACACAAAATGTCACTGCAACTCTTTTTTAATCCATGCAAACACATCTACGAGAAAACTGATTTAATGTGTTGCTTGTTCGATACTCTTCTGTTACATCTCTATCATGCTCGCACACTTGGGGCGCCCATGTGCAGTACGCAGGTTGAATGAATGCACCCTTACATACCTTCGGGCTTGGTTACCTCTGATCTCTAATCCAATCGAAATTGTTCAATCTAACCTGAGTAATTTGATCAACTAGTATTTATATATTATTTAAAATTCTAAAACAATGCAATTCAAATCTAATGCTTAAGATTCATGTCAATATTTCGGAATAGTGTAATCACCTAGATATCTCGTCTGTATTCTCCAGCTTAAATCAATAAAACAAAAATGAAACAAATGTGTAGTACACAGACAACATGCACGGCTAATTCGTAGTTTAAATTCAGGCAGATAGAAACACAATTTAGTCGCGCATTGCAATTCAATTAGTACCAATGAGAACAATGAGCAATGACTGTGCAAGTTACAGAAATTAAAGAGTTAGTATTAAAAAATCAAAAATGGAATTATGAAAGCTAGAAATGGTAAAATCAAATCTTAATTAGATTATCCAATCTCATCAAATCAAATTATCTTTTAAAACAATCCATATACAAAAATATATATTATAAAAAGGCACAAACTTTCATAAAAAATCTAGGTCAGAACCTAATAGTTTCGCCAGCAATGGCAATTAATTGAATATTCAACTTTGTGTGATATGAATATGATAAATTGTCGCGAATTAATGCTGGAGCTGTCAGAAAGCACAGTTTTGTAGCATTATTTTATTGCTTCATTCTACATAAATGAAATTGAAGGATTACAGTTTACATTTACTGATCACTGTCCAATTTATCGCAGTATGGATAATTATAAGATTTACTGAACACCAAGATTTTTCTTACTCGCATAATTCATTAAACAACGTCCATCATATTAACAAAATTATTATGTTGCAGATGTTAAACAAGATCTCATTTCCTAATGATCCGGATGATCATTCCCGGATTTATTTTGATCAAGAAATCCATGGATTTTCAAATGTTGCATTTATCAGCAGATGTCTGCCGCCATATCATGTCAAGTATATACTCTATTAGACGAGGATCTGTCAAATTTGTCCCTATTCACGTGTGAGAGCATTCAAACAAAAACAAGTAACAACTATTCTAGTGGGATTGCAGTGATTGTTAATATGTCATTGGGAACAATAGATCAATTTCTACATGATGAAATTCGTTGGTAAAGACTATTTTAAATCATCGTGATTCAATATTGATCAATATTATTAAATTCATCATTTTTTTAATCCCATGCTTTGCTTCCAACGTAGCTGAGAAAATATGTTTTTTCTATGCCTAGAAATTTTGATAATTTCAGTCAAACTAGTAACAGTAGATTGCCTCTATATATCAACTTCAATTTTCTTCTCATCTGTGTAAACCACCCTCTTACGAATGTGTAGAAGTCCCTCATAACGAACACAGTGATCAGTTTTATGGAATTTATCATAGTTTGGTTTAAATTATCTTACATTTTTGGGTCAGCTGAATACAACTTCACAACGCTGTAGGAAATTAAGAATGGAAAGATGTCCTCAGCACATGTCTAGTGGTGGTTGCCTCTGTGGCGTCTACGTCTGCCAAAGAATTTTCGTGCTTAATTTTAAGTCTGAGGACATCTTTCTATTCTATGCCCAAACGAACTGGCACTCTTCAATGAGATAACATACATCTTTCAGAATCATCATCTCATAATCATCTTTATGAGATCAAGAATGAATAGAAAACAAAATGATTACTTTGATTGAGGTCATGAAGTATTAAATGCAATTTAAGAGAGAGGAGCAATCAATGAATACAGTCAGGAGGCAATCAATCAATTTCAATTTTAACATGCAATTTTATGTAGAATGTATGCGGTGAGAGACATATTGCATGTGATGCATGTAGTTGAATTCGCAACTTGACTTCAAAATGTGAATATATCATTTCAAGCATCATGCATTGTAAGACAGTGATGCTGAATACTGCACCAAATATATTTAATATCTATTTATTCAGACATGTCCATTAAGATCATTAAGAATATTAATAATATTCTAACTAAGCCATTTAAAACAATGAGTGATTGCTGGTTTGGCTATGTATAGCATTTCAATGATATAAATCTTTCATTGTATGCAATAGGCCTGTACCTTTAAACGTGCTATTGTTATTAAGATACTCGTACTTTTATTACATAACTGTCAATGATGTGTTACGTCCCGCGTGGGACCTGGACGGTGATGACATAGTCAGACTTAAGATGGAGCCTTGCGACTCTTTTGATCGGAATGCCCGTCTTGTCGACTTCTAATCTGAAGACACTTTCTCAGCATGACCTCTAGACCAGGAGATTGCTAGTACAAGTACTCAACCACCGTGCCACGGAGACCAAATTATTATCAATAATATACATTTAGTAATTAAGCAGTTCTTACGAAATTCTTATTCCTGATTCTTGCCCATTACAGGATTGCATGACTGTGGCTGAAGTCAAAGAAACGTTTAACCAAAGTGCTCACTTGATTGGACATCGAGATTGCATGATGAAAGGAATATCAGCTTTACGAGGGTAAGCAACATACATGTACACATTTCCTAATCGCTCAATGAAACGAAATTTGTCTGAGTACCTTCGTTGCAGCTAGATTATAAATTAGAATTCATAATAATGATAACAATGAACTTTATTTATCCTGGGAGCATTTTAGGAGCATTTCATGTGAGCATCTTGCAGAACGATAGAAATTAGTGTTCAGCATGCGTGGATTTAAGAATTAATCAAAATTCATTTCAAAGCCATGTCTTTGTAGCTTTACTATATTTTGTAAAATGGTACAGTGTAAATAATTTACGGAGGCTGAGAAGCGGAAATAGTTGTGGTTTAATTTTAGTTGCTTTTTTGACTTAGCCTTGATGAGTGTAAAGGTGAGCGAAGACTAACTCACCAAACATTAATCAATAAGTATATTGATCAATATTCTCCGCATGACCTTGAAAGTAAATTTTCATCAATTCTTTCATTGCAATAATTGTATGCAAAAAACGGAAATTGTCTGATGATAGATGAAGCGCCACGTCCATAACATAACATGCCATCTCGTTTAAAAAGCTCACTATCTAAATAATTATTCCTGTACTTTCTTGCCAATGCGGTTCGATTCGGTTTTGATGCAGCCAACACTGCTGATGTAGGATACCCACCAATTTATTTGATGCAATGGACGAATACATTATACCTAAAGATTGAAAAATTGTCTTGCATTGCTTTAATTATAATGCGACAGTAACGTAACTGTCGTATTATCATTAAAGCATTGTAAGACTAGTAATGCGGCTCCGAACTAAATAACTGCTTCAATCTAAATTCGACAGATTTACAAACGTGATGAAATTGGAATATATTCTCAATACAGGTGACACGCATGGCCCCTCCTACGTAGAGCATTACTAGTTAAAATATTTATGTTTGAATTAATTAGGTGATGCTCGTAAGGTGATTATTACTCGAATTATTGGATGATGATGAAATGGATCGTAGGCGCACATAATCTAATGCAATAGCATTCGAGGTAGACAATTTATATGAAAGGCCTTGTAAATTATATTGACGACCTTTCTATTCATGATCCGATCTATCAGCGACTTTTGTCACTTAAGGGAGTTACAATTTATACAATCAATTTAAGTAAATGAGGAGAGTCGAAATTTGTATAGACATTTCTTATTGTTCTGCTGTAGCACATCAACAGTCAATTTTGATGCTTACTTGCTAGCTGAGGCACATAGACGCCATTTGAATCGACTTCATCTCCACTAAAACGTTCGAACCGAGTCCGAAGTCCGGCAAAACCTCCAACCGAGCTCGAATAAATGGAAGCTGTAAAGGACACGTACTAAAAGAATTTTCTTTTGAAATAATGCTGCCGTCACTTTGATTAGTTCTCAAAGCATCCATAGTGTTAATTCAGAAAAACATCGCATTTTTCATCAGCTCAATTGCTGACTGAAAGTTTTTTTTGTTTTTATATCTTGAACTTGGCTTTGAAGCTTACTTCTGGTATTACAACTCGGTACCCTGTCCGAATCGGTGCTAATTTTAAGGGAACTGGTTCCGTTACCGGAATTGTCCCTTAGCCGTGGCAAAGGGGGCTCATCCTCAACAGGCATCAGGGTTTGATAATTTAGTGGCTTGGTGACCCAAAATGGACGTGGTGAAGTGGAGGTCTGGAGAAGAACCTTTCGAAGAGTGGCGGGAGCAGTGAAAGACAGAAGAATCGGCAATGAAATCAGAGGGGAAGCTTTGGAGGCATGCGTAATGCCGACCGTCACATGTGGACTCGAGACTGTGTCGCTCGCCATATAGCAACAAGACAGGTTACAAGTGTGTGTGAATAGCTGGATGAGGAGATTGTGTGGAGTAAATCAGATAGAGACAGCGATTGTGCGAGATAAGAAATGGAAATGAACAGAATACTAACGCAGAATATTATAGGAAAGAGACTCATATGCTGCATGACATGTTACAAGTATGAGCGAGGAGAGATCACGAAGGCGAACGGAAAAATGAAGAGGCGAGTACCCGGGCATGATGAAGACAGACAATCCGTTGGAGCGACTGCGTGCTGGGACACCTACAGAGAACGGATGAGAAGTAAAGAAGATAGAGAACAATAGCGGAAGCAGTGAACTTTGTGATGGACGCTTGGAGTGTGTCACTTGGACTTGTTTGTTTGTGAAAATTGATGTGGTTAGGTATTCTCGGTTTTGGTCATGACAACGTCTATTGACATGAATTCCCCGTATTCCCTGTGCCAGGGTTTATGGGGCTGTTAAATTAAATAATGTAAAAGTTTGAGGCTCAATGAGTGTCGGTGATACCTGATCAAAACTTGCAGGAGCATTAACCTTATCCGTCTTAGTAATAAATAGCTTGGAGAGCTTTATTGACAATTAGTCCGAGCCATCAAAATAGATACATCCACTGCTGCAGTTGGAGTAGGATTTTCCCAAATGCAAAAACATAATTTCAAATTGAACGATTTATATTGACCAATGGATAGATACTCTTCGCTATGCATAATATACATAAATGCTTAGACCTCCTCATTACTCCGTGAATATAACATTCTCTTACACAGCTATATCATTACATGATTGAGTTTTTCTTCGAACTAATTTTTAGAAAGATGGACATAATGAAGGTCCTTTAAATACTGGTTCTTGCTTCTTTTAAGGTTATCTGACACTGTATATCCTCACTGAAGAATCTTATGAAATGAATTTCACGACGCAATATAATGCAATTGACATGAAAAATGTTACAGTAAAAAACATCCGATAATTTTAAATAAATATTCGATGAGTTGCCCGGTAACTTACATGTTAACTTGTAGTAAGGTGACATGTATGTCATGACCATAAGATAGTGAAATTCTGAAATTTTATGTCTTTTTTTCTGTTGCAGAGATGGTGTCAATGAGGGAATTCTATGGGTTGTTGATCGCTTGAAGCGAAATGCTCACAGTCGACCACCAACACAGAAAGACATAACTTAGATGCGAACTAAATGTGAATTTCTATTCGGAAATCGGGAAGTTTGTCAACAAGGCAATCTTTTCGAAATCTTCTTTGATGGTCATAATATTCTGGGATTTACAACTTATATCAGTGGGTGTGAACAATTCTTATTGCCTGATGAGTGACAGTTACATCAAATGAGCAATAGTAGAACTTCGTCTGAAATGATGGTGCAATTGTACAGTTGACATTCCATTTTGTTATCAATTTCTTTCATTTTTGAAATGTTCATGTTGGTCAAATATGTGCGACATCTTCAAAAGAGTACAATCTCTTCAAGTAAATTGTTCTTTTGTGCTCCTCTGTGCCTGAGGTGAGGCCATATACAAGAGAAAATAACCGTTAGAGTTGAACTTATAAAACAATATTAATATATATATTATCAGGAAAAGATTTCATGAGATCTTCCAGGATCATGGACTACAATTGGATGTTTCATGCAACCTCAAGATTGTAAAGTACCTGGATGTAACATTTAACTTAAACAATGGGATTTATAAGCCTTACCGTAAGCCAGACCAAAATGTGACTTACATCAATACCAAATCGAACCATCCAAAGAACATCATCAACGAAGTGCCTAACATTGTGGAAAAGAGATTATCGGAGCTATCATCGGACGAAAGTATATTCAAAGAATCTTCTGCATATTATCAAGATGTTTTGAACCGAAATGGATATACACACCAACTTGTATATCAAAAGAAGCCAAGCGCAGATGTGACAAGGCAGAAGAAGAAAAGGAAGCGGGCCAGTGTTTGGTTTAATCCGCCCTTTAGTAAGAATGTTGCAACGAACATCGGCAGACATTTTTTGACTCTCATTGGTAAACATTTCTCACCGGGTCATAAATTCTCAAAGATTTTTAACCGGAATACTTTGAAGCTGAGTTACAGCTCCATGCCCAATGTAAAGAGGATAATAAATGGTCACAACAAAAGTGTTTTGCAGAAAGAAGAAGTCAAAAAGAAAACTTGCAATTGCATGTACAAATAAAGAAAATTGTCCTCTCGGAAACGAGTGCCTGTCAAATAACATCGTGTACTCCGCGGTAATAGCATGTGAAGATCCGAATTATACTGAAAGAGAATACATCGGGATAAGTGAAGGCAGTTTCAAATTGAGGTACGCAAATCATAAGAAATCGTTCAACCATGCAAAGTATAAAAATGAAACGCAATTATCCAAAGAATACTGGAAGCTCAAGAAAAGAAACAATACCCCAAAAATTACTTGGAAAATCGTCAAAAAATGTAAACCCTACAGGCCAGGACATTCGAAGTGTTTTATGAAAAGTACTACATTTTGAGAAGCAGAGACAAAAATCTTCTTAACAGCAGAAGTGAACTGGTGTCAAAGTGTAGGCACAAAAACAAATATTTGCTTTGCAACTTCAGAATGACGTGATGCACAGTGCATGCTTTAAGTACATTTCATAGCTTTCTATCTTTCCTTACTTTAATTTGATTGATGTACTCTGATTAATGTTATCGGTATTGCTGCAAGAATTTTAGCTGTATGAAATTCATTCGGCTGATGATTGTGTCAATAGACGCATGAAACTCGGAGTACCGAATTGGATGGTTTTTTCTTCATAAAACTAATTCGATTATATATATATATTTCTGACTCAGCCAAAGATAATCTATCTTTGATCTTACAAAGAGAAGGAATCAGACTCGTCATGAATTAATGAGAACTTAATCTGTTGCGCTAGATTGCAATTTAGTTCGCATTTGCTGCCGTCGGCCACGTAGGCCTATATATGCATTTTGAATCCGACGAGTATTACCCGTCGTCCTCAGTGAAGTGGTTAAAAAATGATATGCCCAAAGGGTGTCAAACATCTTTGGATATGCCTGTATTAAAGAAGACCTGCACTTTTCTTCGTTAGGCGTGGGCTGGTTTGTCTGCATTCTGACTAGTGATGCAAATTGAAAATTTTCCAATTTTTTTTTCGGTGATTGACGTTTTTGCCTTTGTTTTGGAGACTTGTTGCAGTCGTTTGAAAAGACTATGTAATATTCAAAGACCGAAAACTTCTCATCATCCCTGCATGTTAACTTTTGGGACCAACTGCACCTCCATGTCTATTTCAGATCTTTCCAACTGAATACCAGACATTAAATGGATTTCAGATTTCTCTAATTGAATTTCAGATATCGGTCAGAAACTCAACTTTGAAAGGATCTTAGATTCAACTGAAGAATCTCCAATTCATCTGGAAAAGTCTGAAATTCATTTAAGTAGATCTGAAATCGATTGGGAACTATCTGAACCATCTGAACCAGCTAGAAATGGAATGTGTAGTTTGTCCTCCACGAAGATATCGGAAAATACGCCAGAAGTTAGAAGCTATCATAGATATTCTTCTACTCATCACAGATATCTTTAGTTTCCATATAGGTATCTCACGAGTTCACAGTCTTCCAATATGGTCGCTCATGTATAATGCTGCGTGGACTGTGTGCTTATTCTTCACATATTCATCAACATATGGAGAATTTGTATCACTATGATCAAGGCTGCACAATAAAGCTTAACTTTCAAGCTAACAAGCAAACTCCAAAATTATTTTTGCTCCAGATCTTTCACATTGCATGAAATTATACCTCTATTCTAAAGCAAGATTCACGTTATCCCAAACGGTGTCTGTGTGATAATCAAAAATGCTAGCAAATTAGCACAAGCCACTGGTGGCAAAGGAATGTTCAAATATCCGCGGACGGAACTCGCAGTGCTACGATCGCTTTAATCGAAATAGTGATGAAATCAAGAGTTTTAGACCCACTCTATTGGTATGTACCTGCCTCGGCTGCGGAAGCGCCCCAATTATAGGGCGTATCACAAAAATCAAAACTTTCAAAATTTTCCATATAATTTTCCAATTTTTTCCAATTTTTTCCATAATTTTCCATGGAAAATTTTGATTCAAAATTTTCCGGAAAATTTTCATCACTAATTCTGACCAAAAGAAGAGTGATCATTCTTTTAATTTAGGCTTATTCACGAAGTTTATTCGAAAATGTAGACTTCATAATTGTTCTTCTTCATGAATAGAGTGGACAAAAATTAGCATCCCCGTCGCATGCGATGTCACCAGACAGCAAAATTTTCCACCGTCTCAATTGCAATTGGCAACTTTGGACTTACATCAGTAGAACATGCATCTGAATTGTTGTGTAAATAATCAAAACGAGAAATCGAAGTAGTTATTCTGGCAATAAATTCATCAAAAGCATCATCGATGTAATAGGGGAGAGTTGGGTTGGCCACAGAAAGGTTCTTTTACATTTTTATAGATTTATCCTATAATATTGATCGATCTGAAAATTTGTATACAAGTGCTCCGGGGAGTCAAGAAAAAAGGTCATTGACCTGGATCAATTTACTCAAAGCATAAGTAATCTCTATACGATTACAGGAACAGTATAAAAATGGGGAGAATTGGCCACACCCTGGGAGACTTGGCCAAATTGATAGTGAGACTTGGCCATGGTGGGGAGACATATTGAAGAAAAATATAATATTGAAGCTGAATAAGGCCCCATAACCCTAACTAAGGGGGAAGACAATCTAATTGCATGCTTCTGCGCAACAATAGGTGTCATCATGGTGGACTATTGAATAGCCTACAATTGATAGGCCTAAGTGGAGGTAAGTTTTTAGAATTTTGAAATTCCTACCTAGGCCTCCCACGCCGTCTCAGAAAAGAAATTTAGGTTTTCGAAAAAAATTTAGGTTTTTTAGAAAATGTCTATCTTGTCAGATATAAAAATACGTATAAAATTTTTTGGGTTTATAATTGTTTTCCTATATCTATGTTTATATACTAAATGTATCATGCAAATCTCTGCATTTTGAATTTATGCCAGTTCAATATTTACATACATTTCACCAAAAATTTTACTGATTGGTGCTAAATGCATACCGAAACCACCATTTAATTTATGAGTAAGAGCGTGTACCAAACACCTAATCTTGCAATTGGACCAACCCCTCACCCATTTTTATTTGATAATTTTCAGTCGGTTCAATGTATATGAAAAAAGTTTAACTAAAGCTATTCAATATGAGAAATTCATGTGTACAAGCAATGTAATCCACTTGTGGACTGCTTAAAATTATTAGATTATTTTGCTATTCTAGATTTATATTCAGAAAAATGTAAAATCACAAATATTGTCCGAAAAAGTTATAATATTGATGAAATTTCTCATCAAATATAAAACAAAAAATCAACTTTGGCTAACTACCAAATGATAATATAAGTATCTACGGAATGTAAGGAACGAATTACATGAATGTCTCTTGATTGATAAATTACAAAAGAAGGATTATCATGTAGTAGCGTCGTTGATGCAAATAATGAGTGATAGTGGACAAAATATTTCAAAATAGCCTCAAAGTATTTCGATGTAGCCTACATAATTATGATTAAGTCCTAAATATTAGGACAATAACCGTTAAGGACTCTTTTCTTTGACTACCTTTATACTATGATCCAGGTTTAACCGATTGATGAATAAACATCATCATATACTATATGGAGAAGGTTTATATCAGAATATCAGTATGCTACTTCGACACTAAGTTATTTGCATCATTTCGGTAATTGATTAAGGAATCTGCACTGCATTCATAACAAATCACTTCGCCTTTTCTTTAATTGTACAATGTCTTCTGCCAGTTTCCTTTTCCGGTCCATTCCCATTTCGATTTGTGAACTGGCCATTTGAATTTTCTGAGTGGAGAGAGGAATAGCTCGCATAGCAGTCTGTAGTTTTTGATTACCCTCAACGATAATGTTTTCGGCAACTTCCATGGCTTGCTCCAGTCGACAAATTTCACCATCGATTTGACATACTTCATTACTTTTCATAGCAACTGGTTGATTGCTTACCTCCGACTCAGCTTCAGACAATTTTCGCTTGGCATCAAGATCAGCGTGGTATCGTCTGCGTGAAGCTCGAACAGATCGAATCAAAGTATCGGTGATGGCAAATTTCATCTTTCCACCAACTCGGATAAGTTCATCCTTCACATTTCGTAAGGCTATTAAGGTATCCTCATTCAAGGAAGTTCCATGACTTTGAAGAATAGCCTTATTCAAGGAAAATCCATGTTCGGGTCCAGCATTCCAATGGGATATTGATAGGACACAGAGCTGATAACTGAGGGAACCGGAGAAGTCCATTTTCTTTCAAATCAAACACAAGTTGCCAATACGCATCAATAGGCTTTTCAAAGTCAATATTGTCATCGTCAATTGTACACCAGTCATTTTCGAGATTTTTCCAGTACGACTTCTGTTGATAGGAGCTCACAGCAGCTGCCGTCTCCTCGAACCATTGTGATGGAATTGCTGCAGTTTGGTAATCCTGCCATTGACATCTGATCATGTCGCAAATGTCCTCAATTGCGGTACCACTTGGTACGTTGAAAATTTGCTGAACATCATTGGACAGAGAAGGCAGTATATTGAGGGCCAATCGAGAAACCCCCACCAACGATCCTTTTTGGAGTCGTTTTTGAGGGCTGATGAACTGTGCTGATTTTATAATTCTGTTCGACAACGGCAACGTTGACTGCAATTGAGTAACAGCTCTCACATAAAATTTCAAGCACCGCTCTTGTACCAACTTTCTCGTTTCGGCGGGAACACTCTGTACCAGGAAAGACATGGCCCGAGTCCCAATATCAATTTTGTCGACACGTTTATGATGTGTCGTAAAATCAAGAGACGAAAAATCGTTTCCCGAGAGGGGGTTCCTGCTGCCGTCATCAGATGTTTTTGTGTCCATGATTCTTTCATGAAGTTCTTGGCGATTCCGTATACCAGCGACACCATCCTGTCATACAAGTGATGAATCATTGGCTTATTGGTTTGGAGCACTCTCACGTAAGTTTCAAATTCACTTGCAGCAAAGGCCAAAAAGCTAAGGAAGACTTGCGACAAGTCGTCATTCAATATCTGCAAAAAGTAAATGAGCAAATTATTTAACTCATAAAATCGCAGATTAAGCAATCTTACCGAGAAGCGTAATTACAAGTATCAATTGTTTTGAACAGAAACCATCGTTTTTTTAAACATGTGTGTAAACTTTGTGTAATTCTTAATCTGCTGATTAATTTCTCATTCTGATTATCAATTTCGATTACAATAAACATCTCTCCCTCCCTCTCTCTAGGTCTACCAGTACATCAGTATTGCTTCAAGAGAATTCCATTAACTATAGACCCATTTGCATACATTTCAAATGTTCAACTATCAATAGGAAAGACTTGTATCTTCCATGAACAAATCATACATTTTAGATCTACATGTATAATAATATTTTATCGTATTTCATTCTATCAGTAGTCTATTCAAGATCAATAGAACGAACTGGAAGATGTTAGTCATAAAGTAATCAAGTTTCATCTCTCAACTGAGTGCATGCGTAAGATTAATAATACTTCTGACAATAATTTGAAATTATGTTAAGTATTTGTAGCTTAAACCGAAAAATTCTTAAAATAACTTCAAACTCACCTTTACAATCCTCTGATATCGATTGGTGTTTTTCACTTCTCTCTTGAAATTAGCTTGTAATGGAATAAAAACAGTGAAGTACTGCTTTAAGTTTGAATATTGTTCCAAAATTCGCAGACAAGCTTTACGCAAGGAAAGCCATCTCGAGGTTACATGCTTGACAGCGAAATGAGGCTCTAGATCTGTGAAAGTTTGCATCATCAAGTAGTCCTCTCTACGAGCGGCAGACTGTTTGAAAAAAGCCGAAACATCAGTAACGAATACATCAACATCGAAATCCATCTCTTCAATTCCTTTACGAAATGCGTTATGGACCTTGTGGAGTGTACATGTCCCTACATCAATTATGCTTGTCTGATGTTTATCGACAAGCTCTTGACGAAGTCGTCCTTGGAAAGCTTGGTTGACGTTAGGTCCGTCCATCCCAATGTGTAAGAGAAGTTGTGGAGTTGTTTTCATTTTGGTTATCACTTCAAAGAAATGGTCTATTAGATCATCACTATTACAATGACCGACGAACAATGACGTACAATAGATTGAAATAATCCTATTTTCACTGGGCGACCAGTACTGTATGTAAGCATCATATTGCTTCTTCACTTGAGACGTAGTGGTCTCATCAAATTTGAAGGTATATGGTACGTTCTGTAAATCATTCACTTTACATTCAGAAACATACGGAGAAATACCATGCTGAATAACATATTTCACTTTTGTTTCGCCCATTTGGTAGTTCTTGGCAATAAGTGAATCAGGAAATATTTCCTTGTACAACTCACAGTCTTCAGTTGCACTAGCGAATGAGTAATTTGATTCAACAAATTTAAGGGCAATCAACGTCTCTGCTTTGGTGACTTTGTACTCGGGCGAAAACATAGAAGTTGCAGTAAGTTGAGTATCTTTTCCCGTTACCAACTGAGATTGCTTCTTATTTCCAGCACTTTTCTGGAATATGCTGACTGCTTTCTGGTGTTTTACATGGATTTTTATCATGAAAATGGGTAGATCCTCAAATGCCAACGTGAATAATTTTTTTATTGACTCTTATTCGTAGTCACAGACATCGAACATCATCAACCTTAATGCTTAGTGTGCGATGTCTATGTTTGTAGTCAATATATTTTGAAAAATTTAAAGAACCTCTTCGATACAGACTGATTGAAAATGTGCTTACCTGAGTTAGAACAAAAAATATGCTGATTAAAGGTAACTTGTGCCTTTCGCAGCAGTTTCCAAGAAATATATTCAACTCTTTGTATAACTTAGATTTTTATTACATGTACTTTATTGATATTGTAGACTTTCTTTCGCTATTTAGTTTCTTGGCGACAGCACTTGGCATGACGGCGATTCCAGACTATGACAAACCTAAGGACGATTGTGATGTACGAGTTAAGGTCATATGTCTTGGAGACAGTGCTGTTGGTAAATCTAAGTAAGTTGCCTTTTTTTATGGAATTAGAAGGGAACTTGAAGGGTTTGTATCTGGGTCGTGAAGTGTCAAGTTACTGCAATTGAGATCACTTTTGCCTCCGAGAAACTGTAAGATTTTTTTGCGTCTAGCTCGATATGGAATTTCAAATCTACGTTGTAGTAATCTTTTTGTATCTAGCGATGCTCTTATCTGCTGGTAGATCATTAAATGATGTAAAATTTAGTCATCACCTACGTTGTTAATCCTAAAGCCATGATTCCTGTCAGTTTTAATCTTCAGCTCATGATTGAAATTTTTCAATGTTTGAACTTAAGGCAGTAGCTTTGTATGTTATATATTCTGCTTGCTCATTGCAGAATATATCTGTTGTCAGATCATAATATCACACGTGCTACCTTTGAGATGTACCCCGATTGGCCAACCATTGCCGCAGTATCATCTCGGTTTTTCTGAGTAAACTTCTTTCTTCTGTTGATGGAGGAAATTTTAAACATCCTTCAATGCCTGTCGATAACGGCGGATGTTCTGGCTAAAATACTTCGTTTCTAAAATTAGAGAATTGATATTTTAATTTGTTCAAATAAAGTCGGCTCTTTCCAAACATGCGCTACTAATAAAATTACTCCTCGCAGACATGTTTCTCAAAGTGAATGTATCCAGTCATTTTCCTTACTGTTCCCATTAGGAATGTAGTTTATTTGGTTCAAAGCGAAGATCTTGGCATCAAAAAGTCGTTGTGGCAAACTTTTATCGTTGGCAAACTATGACCTACTGCTCGATGCAGTAAATTTTTGTCAATGTGGTCATGCCTGATTTTGCCTCACATGCATGTCTTTCACCTAAGCTCAGTTAGCTAGGGCGTCTGAAGTAGGCTTGCATGACTCGATTTAATTATTCCACATTAAAAGGATCTTTATGTTTATATGATTCCTGCTTGCTTAGCTCATCAAAGAAATCAGGGATATCTGGCGCGAAATCGTGGACAATTAAAGATATCTTGATAGTTGTCACTTTATGACGTTTATCTTCACGATGTGTCAGACCAGTTACTGTTTTGATCGAAGTGATGTTGCAATATACAAACAAAAAATGTCTGATGTGCCCCCATATGACATGACCTATTACTTGCTGGTGATAAAGCAAGAAAAATAATTCTAAATAAATAACATGAAAATAGTAATAATAAAAATAAATTCACATCTCTGTATTTATCTGAAGATAGTCTAGTAATTGCCGAAATTGATGACTTCTTGCTGCTTGCGAACGCCCGAATTCTACATTGTAGATATGATAAAAATTGTAATTATTTGATATCCGAAAATGTTAGTGGGAATTGATGCTAAACTTAGTTAATTTCAATAAATGATTTGTTAATTCAATATATAGGTCTGCATGCCAATATAAGAGTGTAGTCGAATGGACTGGGCGGATACTGGCAGCATATCTCACAGATTGCAATCGTTCTTGCATGACGTGTGAAAAACGCCAAAGTCCGCATCCAGATATACCGTTCGTACTGATTGCTACAAGATATTTTCGTCTCCTGAAAGACTGAACATCTGTCACACTCCCGATCAATCTTGGCTTCTGGAATTAGCGACGTTCGTTTGTTCAAGCATGGAATGAAATACACTAGAATTGAGCGCATAAGGGAAGAATCTATATCTTCTCCAGATATAGTTTTAAGGAAAGCTCCTCAAAGTTTGGTCGAACTTTAATCTTTAACTTCAGTCAAAGTAAAAAAGCCTGTTAGATAAAGAGCTGTAGCCTGTGTGTTATTACTTAGACTTATACTAGAATGTTGATTTCGACAAAATTAAAGGGAATCTTTCTCAATTTTATTTGGAGAAAACCAGAAATGATCTCCTGACGACTGGTCAATTGCGTCAAAGCAGTTGATGCTTTGGAAAATGACTTAATGAATTTGAAAAAACAAGAGCAATTGCGAAAAGGTGAAGCTGCATAATGTTGAATATTCTATCAAGAAGAAATTGGAGCATGCGGAATGTAAATCTTCTCTAATGAGAAAACGAGGCTTTGAAATTGACAGTGTTGTCCACGGTGTGTGCTGAAACGATTTGCTTCAGAATTTGATAGTAGGCTACCGGTTCTAGCATTATGTGCCTTTCTGTAACGCTTATGCTGTGACTAATAGGCGAGTCGTAATGCAAGTAACGCGAGAAAAAATTTTTGCTAAATTCATTGCGGGATTTTTTCATCAACTTTGTATGTATGCGATACGTCGGTAAAACAATTTACTACTGGTAGAACAATAATATTTGCAGACTAAAATGAAATGTAATCAATTCCACGGTGGACTTGGGGTTAATGCTCGTACATTACACTTTAAATCGGAAGGACATCAAGATTTTGTAGCTACAGCGGATGGCGTGGCGTCCTATTTCGAAGAACGACCGTGTCAACTTGTTGTCAAAGACGGGACAGCCATTTGCGTGCTTTGTAGTGACACTGTGGTTCTACAGAAGCTCGTGGTCTGCTATTTCCATTCATCACCCAGGTAGGCATGGTGCCCATCTGCAAGTCGCTGAAGCTGCCTATCTATAAGTCCAGCGTGGTTGTGGCTATAATTGTGCCTAATTTTGTGGAAGATGTTGGCAATGTTGAACGCATGGTAGAGCATTATGGCCCCGGATCCTTGAGAGATCGCAATGTTGTCCAGACCCAGAGATCTGCACGATGAACCGCATCATAGTGCCATTTTGTGTGATTTCTCCAGTCAACAGACTTGTTTTAAAAAGCATTGTGCTGATATATTATTACATTATTCGTTCCCCATTTAAATTATAAATTTCTCCAATTCTGATATTTAGGTCGTTTCAGTCGTTCTAGAAACTTCATATGCATGCAGATCCTACGGAAATGTTAGCCATTCGAAATTTCAACAGTAGTATATCGTTAGATGCCTGAGAAGCTTGTGCATATATATTTAATTGAAGCTTGTATCATTTTAAGGTCTGCACTGAACGTGTATTTGAATAAAGTGATGAGAGAAAATAGCGCGAATAGATTTTGCAACCTGCTTTCATAAACCTTGAATCACGAAGAGTGACATAGCTTGCCTAAGTAGATTTCATGCAGGATCACAAAGTTTTCAGATTTCAGTTCCTGCACGCCGAAAGTTTTGATCTAAAGATCTGAAATATTGTCTCCTAAAATTGTGTCCGTCAAACTCTTGTTTTACAGCCGATGTCTTGAATCGCTTTCAATGAGTGTCTGACATCACAAGCTCACCACCATGTCACGTTCAAGTTGTCAGGAACGAGGCTATCATGTATATATCAAAAGGAAAAAATTGAAGTAATTTTTGGCCAGTCGAAGCGGACCGATTCAAATTTTTCTCAAATCACAATTTCGAATCCAGAATCTACAAACGATTCTCGAAATCTCGACGCTTCGCAGGTCCATAGAAAATCATGTTTAGACAACATGGAGATATGTGATAATTAGTTTCATTGTTGGTATAGGTAGTTCAAAGTCCAAATATATGAAAGTCTCCAAAACAGTAATCAATCGATTGCAATAGAGTAAATCGAGAGCAATCGATAATTTACGTTGAGTATCAGGGCGTCGCATTTACCCATTTATCATTTGTCTGATAAGCTGTATTCAAGTCATCACGTAAGAAATGAGCCTTATATGATGTCAAAAGAATTTGCAATTCTCTTCCTAAAGCTAGATGCAGCTCTATTCCACTGAAAACCATCGAAAATTGCTAAATGTATAATGAAAAGGATTACAAAGGGGCACCATGAAGTGGTTTTTCACCACAAAAAAGGCACTTTCCCTGACTTCGGTAGAATAAGTGCCCTTTCTGCTATCGCTGCTTCTAAACAAACCTAGTGGTACTAAAGCTCTGCTAATTCATTGCCATCTTCATTTCAGGCTTGTGGAGCGATTTTTAATGGATGGATAGTATCCTTTTCATTTAATATACATAATGTCGTAGGTACTTGGAATGACAAGTTTGTCAGAATTCACACTTAAATGTCTGCCAAACATTGTTTTCTTATGTTGAGTGTTTTGAAATCAGGTTATGTCATCTATAGTCTTAATGATGCCGGATGCCTTTCTTGCTGTCCTATATGAAAAAAGGTGTTCAAAATTATTTTCAGTAGCATTTCATTTTCGATGCAATGAAGGTTTGTATCATAGTCCATTGCTGCAGTCACTTTTTTCAATTGTCAATTTATAATGCAGCAGGCCTATTACCTGCGAAAATTTATGAATGTTATGAATAATATGAAAGATAACGAATTTATGACATTTGCTAATTATGTTTACGTGTTCAATGCGACGATAGTTATATTTACGCATCAATTGATCGATATGCTGCTTAAACCATTTCATTCATCAGATTCAAGTTCAGGATAAGTTTACATGATCTTTCAACTTCCAAATATCCTTCGTGGTTGGGTTTTATAGTATTCCCTAGTACTACATTACTATAGTATTCCCTAAGTACCTGTATTTAATATCCAGAAATAGCCGAGGAAAGTGCAAATTGAAAGCCTGTCGACTCCTTGAATTTGTTATTTCTATTTTAGAGAAATGTTTATGTAAGACCACAGAGATGGATTCGTATGTCGCTGTTACACTATAGATTTGACGCAATTCTATCTCTGCCATTGTATGTGGTGGTAGCAGCATGAAGAGAGAGTTGTCTCCCTTTGGCATGCGTGATTGGCAATGCGTAAGGAAAGTTGTATTAGGGATCACACGACCTGCGCTTTCATATCGAAGACTGAATATCTGCCAATTACCTTTCTTTGACTCAATATTTCCCCGTGATAAATTCATCAAATGGAAATATTATTCACATCGTTCGACTCCTCACGATCTAAATTTACTGATTGTGTACGTTCAATACGGTGTCAATACTTGAGTTCGTCGGAATTCAGGCTTGACTTTGCATTACTTTCAATAGAAAATTGATCTTTCTGACCCCCTCGGAGCTAGTTCTAAGTGTGACCATCAGTATTAAAAGATGTCATCTTTAGACCAAACAACGCAGATAAAGCAATTTATCTCTGTGTGTAAGACAAACTCCTGAAAATATTGTGTAAGAAAGGGAATCAATCCATTTATTACAAAATTTTATCGTAAGACGGCCTTGTCAAGTTGCTTTGCAGTGAAGAATTGCAACAAATCAGTTTCCTTTTTGCACAATATTGTGCAGCACAGCATTTCAGCAGTTGTGCATATTTAGACATTTCCTATCAAACCATCAATACTGCTTTATATCAGTCATAGCATTCCAGTAAGTGTTCTTTGCATGGCTTTACTCTTTCATGTTTTAGTTAAGTATGTGGTGGTAGTATTCTTTGACATACATTCTCAGTTCGCGCCAATGCAGCTTGTTTACTAAAGCTCACTATTAATGCGTATATGATGGCAGTTAAGATGAGCATAATTTCAAAAATGGTTTCTTATAACTTTTTTATAAATAAGCATTCTACGAAACTCAATCAGAGGCTAAACTACTGGTTGAAGTAGTTAACTCACAGTAAAAATCCGTCTATGGCAGACTGTCCAATAGCCAGTGCAAGAATAAGGTTGCAGGGCAATGTCTCGACTTACTGATGCAAGACGAAGGACATTAAATTTTGAAGAACATCAAATCTTGCATCTAAATATGCAGCACCCTTATAATTAAAAAAATTCCTTCTCGCAAGCAAATCGTCAAGCTTTTGTAGCATCAAGCTATCAAGATGATAGCAATCAACAATATGTGGATCATCTGCATATCTGGTGTTAGTAGATAATAACCTATCAATAATTTCCTTTTTTATACTAAGTTTTTCCTGTGCATAAACTCATTGCAAGAGAAAAAGATCCGATAACAACTATATGATTAAGAATCGAATCACGCGATTCTGTCGTCTAACAAGTAGTATCAATGTTAACAAGCTGCATTAACGAGAAATCCGGGGTGTGAAGTTAAGTATCGCCAAAAATGTTTCTCAAAATCTCCTTAACAAAAACATTTCAGCCAACCGCAGCAACTGTCAACGTATGCGTTAACACTTTTCAACTATAATACAAGGGTGGAAAACCAACGTGTCAGTATTGGTGAGTTATTTGTTACTATTTTTTAAATTTTGGTACTATTGCATTGTATTTTAAACAGCATATTAATGTTGTTGCTCGTCAGATATTTTTAAAAGTCTGAGATTTATTCATTTTCATGTCATACTAACGTACATTGTTTGAGCTTTAGAGTAATGCAACCAGTGTAAAGACAAAACACGCATTGTATTAATTCTGACTAAAAGTTCTTCCGAACCTTTGCATTTTCTGCAAGTCAGTGAGCCGAATCAACTGCTCAGTGGACGCCACTCAACTGATGTCCTGAGTATACAAGAGACTACATAACCGGTACATGCCTCATACTATTTTCGATTCTTTTGATTTTAGAAACTAATAATTTAGTCGTTGCACTTAGATTTTCGTGGCATTCAATTAACATTTATAGCTGTTACACGAATATTTTATTGTCGTTGGTGTTTGTTCTAAATGGGATATGAGACTATGTACGAAACATCTCTATGATTCAAGCATAATCGTGAAATTGAAAGAATTAGTACAGTAGGTCTGCATATGGATGGCCTGCAGCTATTGATGCATTCAACGCAAGACATTCTTGCTCCTTTATAAATTTAATTAACCTCTCGTGTTTCATTTGTATGTACATAAAGATGAGCGGTCCTACCCGAACCCGAAAGTACGGTTCGGGCAGGACAATTTTGAAGTCGGGTCTGGTTGGATTGTCACTTTTATCAAAAACCCAAGAAAACCTGAACTCGGCGTTGCTAGGGCTTGAGCACATAGATTCGGAAATTTCAGAATTTATGCATATTGTTTCTCTGAAAGGTTGATGCAATATCACTCTCACAAGTTGTGCAATGGTCTGGGCAATTGATTTGATAAATGCTTTTGCCTTTTCGCACTGTTCCGATAAAATGATGAAGGAAATTACTATTTCTTGCTATTATTCACTATTAGATTTGTTGTTATGTCGTTTTTATCGAAACTTTTTCATAAAATGACAAAACAACTTTCATGCGACTTCGAAAGGTGTACAATAATTAAATTTAAAAAATACCAAAATATTATCGTATCAATTTGAGTCATCGATGACAGAACTTTCTGGGGGTAGGATATGACATCAACGTCAAGAGATGCTGGCAGCAAATGTAAAAGCTGGTGAACGGTAAAGTCTTTAGAAGGGCTTTTCGATGGCTACGCTACTTGTTTCAATGATACATGTCTTTTCACGCTCCGGCACTCTTTAATTGGATACATAAAAGACTCTCACGCCAATGTTAAAATGGAGTAAGCATCCTATTCTATGTTCTTTATGCTGCTGTGTCAGCCATGAAATGCGGTCTACGTCAATGTATGATTGGCCTATATGGTGATCAATACCAGGGTTAGAGACAATCATGGTTTTGTATTTGTTTGCTTTCATGACGTAAATATCTTATCTCATAAAATGGATCATATTGACTTAGTTCAATATCGAAATGAAGTTAAAATGATATTTCACTGTCATGATAAAACCATGAGCACATCTCTGCAGAATATGTGCTTTGACAATACATCAGAAAATATATAAATTATCTAATAACTGCAATCTTAGTTATGGGTTGCGTGTTGACTGTTAATTATTTCATAAATATTATACTGATTTCATTGAATATCTATTTGAAATTCTTCTCATGTTTTCTGCGGCTTTGTCATCACTCATCATTTTTACTCTGTCGAAGTAGTCAGTGCACCGTTTACCGCCAGAGGAGACTACAATCTGGCTGATGGCCCTGCCTGAAGACTTTCTACGCTGTTTAAATATATCGATTTGAACCTGGGGTGAAGCTTTTATACAGCTGTGAAATTAGCCGGATTCTTGTAATACGATGACTTTCAGGTCATACGAGTATTAACATAATACCATGGAGGGTTTTCGGATCTAATCTGCTCGGGTCGGGTTCTGGTATTTTCTTATCGGGTTCGGGTTGAATTTCAGATTTTAGTCCGAGTCGGGTTTCAAAAATCTTGAAACCCGACCCGACGCTCACCTTTAAAGCATCTATCGTCGTGTTGAACTAAGATCTTACTACAAGATAAAAAGACTCACTCAAATAATGATAGCGATAACTCAAAATACAGTATAGCCCACTTCAAAGCGGAAATATATCTGCAAAGACACGGACTACGTTTCGATAGTGCTGTTCTGTAAAAGCACCTCACATATGGCATGCTTTTGGTTATAATTTGCCCAATCCAAAGTCCGCACGGCCATTAGATCATTTTATATGACGTACTTATCGATGTAAAGCTGAAAGTTCACGTCTGCTTTACAAAATGGCTGCACAGTGTTCACAATTCGGAAATCTTCATCAAATTCGTCGGCCATCAAGATACGGAGCGACGATATCGTGCATATGAATGCAATAAATTTGTCTCCGAAAACAAGACCCATATAATTGTCATTGTCTCAACTGTTAATAGGGATCATCCACGGTCTAAGTCATTCATTTATGCTAAAGAGGCGCTGAGTATACAGGTTCTAGAGGCTCTTTTCGAATGTCAACAAAGCAGCGGTGCTGCTATACGTACCTACCTTCACAGAGAGTCGACATCAGCGCAGTCATGATGAACACATTTCCTCCGTCCGCCGCTGGATCGTTCTGCTGATGGTCTCCATCAACAGCTGATTCCGTCGCCGTCGTGCTGGTCCATACATGTCGCTCTTTCCGGCACCGCGCTTGATGCCTTTCGATACCAGTCTTCGCAGAGGGCAGCAGTTCTCACTTGCTTCTTTCTCGCGCAAGTCGTCACGCATAGGAGATACGACAGTAGCGTCAGGCTGCCATGAATCGGAGCTGTACCCTCAAGCTTGTCCGTCTTCTCATCGACACCACAATGGCCAGGGCAAAATATCCACATCATCGGTTTGAGTCTGCTTTTTCGAAGGAACATCTCCAGATATTGTAAAGAAGGCAAACTCAGACAAATGTGGACATGTAGTTAGTGACGACAACAACATGCCTGTAAACAGTCCACTCAAGCCAGTGGTGCATAGCCTCTGTCACAGCCCTCACTTTCATGTACATAGTGGATGTCGCAATGCCGAACGCGCCGCAATCTTCGTGTATCAGCTTGCCATAGACGAACGCCACAAAAGTCCAACCAGACCTCACACCTCGCTTGACTGAACCATCGGTGTATATCACTACATAACCTGGTCTTGAGAAGTCTAACCTCAACATTAGCCGCGTATAGCGGCCACTCCTGGCACTCTCTTCCTAATGTGGCGATAACGTTACAGAAGAGCTCAAATAATGCACCAACTGGAATCCAATCAGGATTAGGCCTGATGTTTTCGACCTCACAAAACCGGGACAAGATAGATTCTGCCTGAGCAACCGTACCTCTGCCAACCGTGATTTCAGGCATTTTCCTGATCCTTTGATGCAGCGGACTACCATCCGCTGCTATACGTAGTCTCGGCTACTTTTCATAACTGATAATCATGATTTCTCCTTTCAAAAAGCAACGACATGTGACTAACATTCACGTTCACATTCACTTTTAGTACAGTCCTACGTATTTGGTATCAACCCTAAACATTTATTTTATTGCTTGGACACAGTATGTAGCATGTGAATGTTATATTGGGCAATAATACGTTATACGATGTGCGAACTGCATGACTGCCATAAGGCTTGGGTATTTCATATTCTGTAATTTTCGGTGAACTTCCCTCCCATAAGAAGATACTACCACTATAGAGGAAAGCCTACCATAAAGTTGGCATTTTCATACCTAGGATAAAATGTACCGCATATATTTTTAATGTCCTTTCAAGCGAGTTTACTGCACTGCTGCTGTACTACTATACTTATCTCTATTAGGTGAGCTTTTTGTCATTGGTGAGCTTAGTCATGATGGAGGGTGGTCAACTATACTGCTAGTAGAACATTTTCCTTTGTCAGATCCATGAGGTTATATGCTGCATGCAGACCTATTTGTAACAAAGTTGTCTCGAAGAAGCGCTCGAATTCCTGCGAATTATGCTGACCGACCAATCGTGCTTATTGTCAAATGTGGTAGTGATATGTCATATATAATTTGAGTATTATTTTCGTAAATTTGATTCAATGCTGCATAACTGTTTGTATTCTGAAGTAAAAAGGAAAATAATTTTATTTCTTTATAGATTTCTGGGATACAGCTGGTCAAGAGAGATTCCAAAGCATGCATGCAAGTTACTACCATCAAGCGCATTGCTGTATCTTGGTGTTCGATGTCACAAGAAAGATAACATACAAAAATCTGCCAAACTGGTATAAAGAGCTTCGAGAAAAACGCCCGGAGATACCTTGTCTTTGTGCTGCTAATAAGATCGACGGTAAGACTGAGAATGAATGACTTTGCAAATAGTTTTCCCTATTAATTTCCATGGAGTCCTTAGAAGACTTTATATCATAATCCAAGCAGTTGTGCGTAAATCCGACAAATAATTTCAATCGCGCGATTGCATTTTGCCCGCCCACA
The DNA here is from genome assembly GCA_907163375.1 of Prostheceraeus crozeri. Lineage (NCBI taxonomy): Eukaryota > Metazoa > Platyhelminthes > Polycladida > Euryleptidae > Prostheceraeus > Prostheceraeus crozeri. The sequence goes on from CAJQUW010008906.1 coordinate 54,024, forward strand.
TTAGCTGTGCGTGATTGAAGGAGAAACACGAAGCAAGTCAGAAGTCAGATAGTCACTCGATGTTTGTCTTTTGATTGCTAGAGCGAATAGTGCGGCTTTAGCCATGCCGCAACGTCGGTGAATGTCAGGCCTGTCATCACAGTTAGACGTGATCAGGCGCCCCAAGTAAAGAAAAGTATCCACGTCTTCAATTTTCTCTCACTAAATAAGATTGTGGTTGACTGATTCATTTGAAACACGGATATGCATCCACTTGGTCTTTTTGCGTCTATCGCAAGACCGCACAGTTGAGAGCTTATCCAGAATTGTAATCATTTTTTAAGCGGACTCAGAAGAAGTTACAAAGAGCACTAAGTCATTTGTATAACGTAGATTTGATACAGGTATAGTTCGGACAGTCTAAATTGCGGGGGCGCTTAGACCTAGTAAAGCAGCAAAGTATTAAACAGGATTAGTGAGAGAGGACAACCCTGTCGTCAACCCAGTGGATTTTCAAGCAGTTCTGTCTTAAGTCCTGTCCATTTGTTTCGAACACAAGCATGGGAAAGCATGTCGGTTAGGAGTCTGATAATTTCATTTGGGTCATCATAGAAGTAGGTGTAGGGCCATGTCAAAGGCCTTGCGATAGTCAACAAACACGATGCACAGGTTTCCTCGATGTCTGTCGTATTCTCGTACAAGCCAGAATAGCATCAGTAGTGCCTCGACTCTTCGAAATTGTGTGTCTGAAAGCTTCTGATACACCCTGCTTTCGATGCGCTTCTTGATAACTTTCAGGACAAGTTTGCTGATTTGAGAAATCCTGGCCAATGTTCTATGATTGCAGCAGTTCGATAAGTCTCCAGTCATTGGAACTGCGACCATAATCGATTCAATCCACTGATCGTTGCATCGCTCCAGTCAATCAAAGTTTCTTAATCAACTGAAGAATGATCACTTCATTCTCTGCCAGTGCTCGCATTGCTTCTGATGGGACATCGTCAATGCTTCTAGCTTTCTTCAAAGGTATTCTACTTACCGCGTCGCTGAATTCTGTGTATTCGGACAGTTGCAGTATGTGACATTTTGAAATTCTTCATGATCGTTTTTCTCATTGAATTTAATACCTCGCTAGCACATGATAACCAAATATTAATTTCCTTTCAGTATCTTGAGCAGGCTTTCCTACAGTGTCAGCAATGACAGTCAGAAGTTTCGTTTTGCGACCATTGCCACTAAGAACAGTCAGGAGTTACATTAAACATAGCCTATCTGAGTGTCACCCAATTGAAACCGGTCGATATCTTGCTCATTTTTCTTCTGAGAGTAATAATAATTGATTTTATTTGAAAAGACGTTTTCCCGTTATCTAAAGCTGCCTTCCTGCATCGTCGAGCGATCCGTCTTTTGAGCTTAATTTCATATTATCGAAGAGAGCATGACAATTTACATGTTTTTATGACTGCATACTGAGAAGCTGAAAGGAAGAAGTCAGGATATGAGATTAAGATATTATTTAAATTATTTCGTGAGCAGCTAACGTCTCTAACTTATTAACTTTCATTACAGCAGTTTACCCCATCTTAGAGAATCGGTACCTCAGCCGTCATCTAAGCCACATACGTTTGCTATCAATGAAATAATTCTTGAAGTATTTTGTGTTTGGTTCCCTCGGCAATCTGTTTCTTCACTTTTCTATTTCTTTACTTATTATCTAATTTTTCATCTTTTTTGATAGCCTCTCAGTTATGAGCTATACTTTGTCTAGGTTATTTGTTACTTAGTTATAACTGCGTTATTGTCCTCATTTTTCTTTCTTCGCTGTCCTGCATCTTTGCCCTCTCATCTTCTGCTGAGAATGGGCAAGCCATTGGTGTGTAGGATAGGCTGATCCTCTTCTCTCAAGCTATGATTATTAAAAAACTTGAATGCACGTTGTCCTGTGTGAGAAAGTGCATTCATTTGAAAAGTGATAATTTAGTATATTTGCATTTGTAACAATGTGATACATTCAACTGTAAAAAAATAGTGAATATAAAGTAAAAAAAGGAAATGTACAATAATTCATTGAGTGCGCATGTGACTTGTTTTCTGCTCTACAACGTCATGGCTTTCGGGGAGCGTACATTTAATATTCATGTAGACTCAATGTGCATACTTATTGAACCATTAGAATAACGTTAATGAAATTCATAAATATTCTGAGAAATCTCATGATATTATATTCATTATAGTCGGAAAGACTGTCAGAAAATATGCTACTTCACCACAAAATTTTTACTAAACACATACATTAGCAATTGAATTTCGCCTTACAATAATAACTAATGCTAAAATAGGAATTTACTGTTTCTTGTACGATATATTCTAAAAATGTGTTTTTGACCCATGTAATTGCGCTCAATAACCCAAGTGAAGGTCTTTCAGAAGAGGTCTACGCTGTGCTTCTAAGAAATACCCATGAATTTGTGACAATTTTACTACAGCTATGTTACATAGCTGATTTCCTATGAAGTATCATGGTTGTATAAAAATTGTCCTCGTTATGTATCACAATTGTTTCTTAACAGATAAGCAAGGTTTTATCTTACATTTCAGTGGATATGAGTGCCACCAAAAAGTCCTTTCATTTCCCAAGGAAAAATGGTCTACCTCATTATTTCGTATCCGCATCTGATGGCACCAACGTCGTGAGATTATTCAAAGATGCCATACGAGCAGCTGTTGCCTATAAACAAAACGCTACTGATATAATGGATCAAATTATGGAGGAAATTGAAGTAAGTCAGTAAGACCTCATATCATAAATTCAAAAAGGATAAGGGGAAAAACATATGTTGTTACAGAACAAAAAAAAAAGAGGTTTCTGTTTTTAAAATGCGCGTTTTTATAAGTATGATATAGATCAATGTTTCTATATTTTTATGCTAGAAACCTCTCTATGCCTTACTTCTTTTCAGTTGAGTTGAGATCAATTCTCTCAATACTCAACTTTCGTAAGCTCGTTTTCGCCACTCCCTATGACAGCGACTAGCTTTGAGGTTATTCATAGACTTATTCTTGACATCCATAGATCGGCAGTTTCATTTGTTGCGAACGTACTTTTCGTCAACTTTTGGAAATTATTTAATCAGAAGTATATGTTGCCATCCTTTGTATCCTTAACTGGCATATGCATCGAGCTCGCACCTTCTTCACCCGCCAGATTGGCCTAATCAAGAAGTTGCGAACTCGTCTCCACCGCGGACTTCGGTTCGATTCCTGGGTCAGGCGAGTGCGGTCGGGGAGTCAAGGGTGTTGGTGGCTTGCATTGACTTAATCGCTGTCATTCTCATTAGATAGCCCTAATTTGACATGTAAAAACTTCAAAGAATTAACCATACTACTGATGATAGATGGAATGAAGATGCTACTGACAAAATTACATTGTTGTGCGGATTGTCATATTTTTCGTTGTAAAAGATAAGAATCAAAGCGTAACGAAGCGCAGAAAACTGGGAAAATGGTGTTGGTGCATTTCATTGAATAAGCGCTGTCATTCTCATCAGATATTCTACACTACGACATACCTTTGTTGTAAACTGCACGCGCAGTTTTGAAATTGGATCCCCTTTTCGTGTTTTTATAACTTGAGATGGCCGTTTACACCGGCGAAAGTTGGCTTATATGTTACCCAATAGTCTCGGTTGCAGTAGATGCATGGTCCCAGAGTGTCATTGAATCATTTTTATTCCACATTTTAGACATTTACATTTCCTCAATATACAGGTTGATTCAAACAGGGTGATTCAAAAAAGTATTTTTCTGAAGCATGTAATATCTGATTATGTATTGCGTTTTGTGTGAAGCTCTATGCACCGGACGAATGGTCAGGGTATGTGGTTACTAAATGTGTCAGTCAGTTTTTCAAATGAGCATATTATAAGTAGTATATAGTTAGTAGTATCATATGTATTTTTCTTTTAATATCAAGAAAAAAACATAAATTATTCCAAAAGTCGTCTGTATTATGCAAATCGCGTGGAATATAATTGCACGAACCCGACCATCATTATGTGTCAGCTCAGTGACAACTTTTTAGCTGTTCAGTGTGGCAACCATCTGGCAACTCTGCTGGCAGACAGGAAGATGACGACGAAGACATAGTATCAATTTCACGAGTGGACCATGAGTGTTGTTAGTGATCTGAACACCCCCACCGAATTTTGTCATTGAAATCATTGTTATATCTTGGCTTCGTAGTGTAAACAATCTGTTAAATAAGATAACCCCATATGAAGAAGTTGAGCGGAGTTCAGTCAGGGGACTTGGGAAGGGGGTGGCATTCGACGGCAACTGACGATCAAATCGAAGAGATATAACATTTTTCCTCAATCGTATCAATCTTCGTTGAAATGGCAAGGCAAGAAGTCGAATTTCAGAACCGAAAGATGTGAAAGTGATGTGATTGATATATGCCATATAAAACCGCAAGATTTCACGCACCTTTTATACATCATGTATCCTTGTAATGATTATTCTCATCTACGACTAAAAAATTCGACAGCCATGGAACCCATCAGGGAAATCCTCGCGAATCTCACTATTGCTTCTGCAAGAAATGTTTGAAGATTTAGGCTGTCATTTTGCGACCACAGAGACGGATTCCCGAGACGGAGAAGGCAATTTATCTCCATGGTTGCGACTAATCTCATTTTTCGGTATACGCTATACATAAAAATTACATAAGCATTTGATAAAGACAATTTTTCTCTAAAGAAAACAAGATACCTTTGAGACACTAAATTTCATTGATTGACTGTGTGCTAATTTGGCTCACATTTTACTACATGCTTATTGCTTGTATGTGAAGTTCATTTTCGTGATTGCTGTGAGTCCTGCATTATACATAATTAAAATTTTAATGTAACTCTATGGATTTCTCTACCTTCATCCTCTAAGCAGTGATTTATCTTTTTTGAGTTTTTATTTTTTTTATTATATCTATAATTTGCCTCTTCTATCTTCCAGAATATGGATTTTGCTTCAAAAGAAAGTGATGAAGGGGAAGGAGACAAAGAGACAGCAGTAGACACTGCATCTAATGGTTTTACTTAACATAGGCGAGAATCCGTTAAATGACTTTCGACTGGTGATTGTTGACGTGCGACTCTCCCGTTGATATTCAACGGATCGTATCGATGGCCATCTGAATGACTGAAAGAAAATTGGTGACTCCATTTATATAGTTTGCATATGTGTGAATGATGTTCTTGATTGTCTTCTGGTTAAATGAAAGCCAGGAAATCCTTCACAATTGATATAATTCCTCATTGCTAACACTTTTAACTTGTGTGTGGAGTGATTGATATTTCTAATTATTTTCCATTTGTCTTGATCTTATAATTTATTATACATCTCACTTTCTTTATAAACAACGAGTAACAAAAATGGAGTTACCAGAAGAAGCATGAAATATTTGAATGCGGAACATGGTATTGCGTTACCAAGATCTTATAACATATTATCAACACTTTGGTAATACATTCCTCATGCTGGCACGGGGATGAGTTCACATTTCTCTCGACATTGAGTGGATTTTATATATCATTTACTAGCTGAAAATTGACGTAAGCGCGCTACAATGATGTGCGAGCTCACTGTTAAAGAGGAATTTATGGTGAATTTCGCACTGAACACAATTGACGTACACTGTTTTGTCATCCGTAGATTCAAAGTGATACAGTTTTATGGATTTTTTCTTTTTGTAAAAATACATGTACTATATGATATATTTTGGAGTATTCTTGCTCTACAATCCTACTATCAAGTAGGTTGCGTCGTTATTTTTTGTGTCCAAGATCCGTCCATAATCTATTGAATTGTTGTTACCCTTGAAGACAGACCAAGATTTAATTATTGAGAATACAAGATATGTCAAAATTGATTATTGTTCTTAATTGATCATGTATGGGTTTTAGACAATCTAAAGATGGTTCAACTGTATCACATTATCATCACACGGTGTCCGCCGGCGATGGAACCGGGAACATTTGGGTCACATTTTGGCTCCTGGTCTAGCGCACCATGCAGTGACCCGGTTTAATTTGTTTTGGGTTTTACTGCACTTGTAGCCATCGAGTAAGCTTGTAACTAAATAGCGAAGTTAAAGCGAATTATCCGTTGCACTAATTCCGTCGCTATAATGTAGGCTTACAAATGTGAAGTAATGCTAGGTCAAGGTGACCAATTTTTTCAACAAAATCTGAGATATCTTATAAAGTTGAAGAAAGAGCACATGTCGATGTTTCCTATAGCAAGGAATATTTCACATCGCAGCTTTGCTTGCTTGAATAGCATATTTTTTCTGAAAACTTTCAGAACTTCTGTTAGTTACCTACCGCAATCCTGTTTTCAAAGTTGCGCGATATATGTAATTTAATGCATAAAATATTGCAAAATAATAATGACAGGGTGGCGGCCGCGCCCGGGAATTTCGGAAATAGCCCGGGGGCCCGGGAATTTTGGCCATTTTTCAGTTTTGCCCGGGAATGATACTTTCACTCAAGTAAAAAAACTAAATCATAATATAGAGCGAAAGTTTTGTCTGTCTCAGCCACGGTTCGCAAAACATTTTAGCAAGACGCACCAGTTTCATTCAAATTTAGCCCATTAGTGCCGATAAATTTTTTTTCTCAAAAATGCAGTTATCTTTGCGAGCACTAGTTATATGAAGCACGTGAAGATCCAAAAAAATATTTCAATATATCTGCATTTTATTACAACATATCCGCCATCGGAAACTAAGCAAACTGAAATTGCCACCACATCTTCGCTGAAGATTCCAATCATTTTGGATAGAAACATCTACAGTCCAAGAAAAAATTTGGTGATACCATTTCTTATGTCTGACGGAACTCAACAACAATTCACATTTTTGTCCATGCGGTCCGTTCCGCCCATGAACTTATTATACATCTTTACGGTATTAGGAATATCTACGGTAATCTTTGTTTTGATAGCGCGAGAGAATCGCTGATAAGTTCCTATTGGATGTATGGAATCACATGTTGATATATAACTACCTTACTGTCTTTCCAATGTGAAATACAAAGATTATTTTTCAAATCTGTAGTATGAGCGCATGTACCTCGTTTCTCTTTGGCTACCTCTTTTTTCTTGCTAACTTTAGTCTTTTGATAGGTGTTTTTCAGATTTGGTGCCTATGCCATCGTAGCCTCTCCTCTGCAGTACGAGTAAAAGATCCACATTCGAAAAAGGATTGTCAAAATAGGAGCAGTAACTGAGGTCTGGATGAGGCAAATTATCGAAGAAGTGTGGTAAAGGTGCAGAATGTTTTCCTACTAGACTGCCATAACTGCATGTGTTTTGTCGTGAAAGAAAATACTTGCCTTGATATGTATCAAAACTCACTAGATGACCTGTTGCAGTGCTAAGACATCATACTTTATACCCCAAACGTGTTGGTTTGCCACAAATATATTGCTTACTCCCGTAGGAATCGTAATACCTAATCATGGCTTCATCCCAATCCATGAGTCTCTCATGTACAATGTGTCCGAAAATTTGCATTCAGTGGTGTGTTAGTGGTCTCAGTTTGAAATTTTTTCACTTTTATCAATTTCATAATTATTGGCAAAATGAATAGCTCCTATTATTTGTTCAAAACGATCTCGTCATATACTCGAAGAGACTAAGTGATGTCCAGCATCAGCTGAATCTTCTTAGTCGTTCTTCGTACGGAATGGAAGTCAAGCCATGAATATTTCGAGTCAAGCGCCGTTTCACACGTTCGATCAGAATAATGTCTTTGGATAAGAATGGTTTCCAAACTGGGACGGCATAGGTGTGGACGAACTAGGGAGGTGTAAAGCCTCATAAGCACGTTAGGGTCTCTTGACATAAAAGTCCGCAGGATGGCAGAAAAAACGTTGTTGGCTTTCTAGATACAAAGGATGGTGTGCCGTGAGAATTTGAGATTCTTCGAGATGTGATTTCCAAGGTCTTTAACGCACTCAGACCGCTGGATTGTGTCTCCTTCAATATTGTAGTGAGAGCCAGGATTGTGATGTCCAAATGAGATAATTGAACATTTCTTTGAATTCAAATGCAGTTGCCATTCCTTTGACCAGATGGCCACCGCGTTGAGATCAGCTGGGCAGATTTTTCCGGATGAGCGCGCTTAATTTCAATGTTCATCTTGATGTCATCTGCTTGTTTAAGGACGGTGGAATTCACTACTGTGCATAATAAACATGAAACTTTAGTAAGCAGTGCCATAAAGACGGAAGATAGTCCTATTCATTGAAGATTTAGGGACGTAAAAGACGTTTGTACACAACACAATTATTTTTTGTCGACATTTCTCCACACTTTGATCCAAGTAGGTATTGCTCACAATATCATTGGAACGACTATATCGTCGGAAAGAAGTGCCGTTTTCACGATTTTTGTGCTCAGCATGAAATTGGGTTAGAACAAGACGACGGTATTCCTTAGTCCACAGCATTTTGTGCTCTGTCCACTAAAATATTCTTTGCCACCTTTGGCGCCGTTGAGATGTGCAACGGCTATGAATTGAAACCCGAACCCGACCACCTGCCACACGAACCAATTTTGAACCCGACCCGACCCGAAAATTTTAGCGAGCATAACTATTTTGTTAAGAACATTACGAAAAATTGTTTCAATCGCTGAGAATGTATTTCCCAGTATTTAAGCTTGAGTCTTTGTGAAAAAAACTACTAAATGAGAAGGAAATTGCTCTTTTTCACAATGACAATCTTTAGGCCCATACATTGTTTTCCATTTGTGGAATGATAGGGCCCATTACGTGATAGCATCCTAAAGTTTGTGAAGTGTGAATATCACACATTGTGGAATATATTGAATTCAGGTTGGCGACCGAGCCCGGGAATCCAAAGCACACATTTTATGGATGACGGTTACCACGCGCCCATTGTTTGTACGCAAACTTATAAAAAAGTGATGACAACTAGGAATTCTTCTGGCGTTAACGTTCTTCGTCCATTGTGGCAGTCTTCCTGGTTTCTCTTGTCGATGGTTCTGGATAAGTTGGTGTTATCTTCCTTTTGTATTAACATGTGGATTTTGATATCCTGGCTTTCTCTCATGGCATAAATACGCTGCGGTTCAAAATGTAGAGTTCCAAAATGCGATTTGTTGCTTCAACTTAACATGTTAGAAAATTGAAGTCTGAAAAATCGGCCACTTGCAACTTCATTGAATTTTATGAATCAGATGATGAAAATGAAGCATTTTTTGATTGTTTAAAAGTTCAGGAAACGAACTTTTCCATCGATATGAAATCATTTAGATTCCGTAAGTAGCTCACGGCTGCAGGTCATTGAGGAAAAGTAGATGTTTATAATATTAAGAATCACCGCTCACAAAATTCAAAAATTTTGAAAACTGAGTAAGACAGTCAAATATCGTTCACGTCATAATTTGGTGTTGAAATTCTAACCGGAAGGTATGATAAAAGTATTTGAAAGCAGAATAATGATTTTTGACGTCACTTTACTCCCCCATACAGGGGGCTAGGACGGTGCTGACACAGCCAGACTTTAATCTGGAACGTTGTGATAGTTTCGTCCGGATACCCTTCCTGCCGACTTCCAATGACGCTTTCGGGGCTCGTTTTCTGGACCAGAAGATCGCTAGGCCAAGCACTTTACTACTGTGCCACGGACACCACGCGCATTAGTGTTTTGAAAGTAGTTTAAAGCAGTGTCCGGATAATTTTTGAGCGTTGTAGTTGGAATAAAATATCTTGTCATAATAAAAAAAAATGGCGTGGAAATTCGGTGAAATAGCCCGGGAATTTGAAGCTTGAAATCTGGCCGCCACCCTGTAATGAGCATTGAGATAAAATGTGCTTAAAAGCAGTCAATTATGTGCACCGCAGTCTATTACAACATAGGCTTACATACTTTCGAATTTGCTTCGCAGTTCGGTCTAGTTGCAGCGCAGTGCGTTTTTAATGCAGACAACGAATTATACAGGGTGACCCATATGTCCCTCCGGTATTTGAAATTGATGTCAAATGGTATATTTTATAGACTTTTTCAAGAAACATTTATGGATGAAATCATCATGCCATTAAAAGTTTTATTAGACTTAGACAAATTTATAAAACAGGAAGCGTGCATGACTTGCGCAGAGAGGGTCGGCCGCATGAAAATCAAATTCACGACTTTTTCTTGGCCAAGCGACAAGCACAATTCGTGCTGCCTCTGTAGATCTTGAAATGCTCAGAGAGACTATACGAAGAACTTTGCATCATGTTGTTGGAATGATTACCTTCCATTACACTGCCGTCCAGCAAGTTTTGCAAGATGACTGATTACACAGACTGGAATTTTGCCAATTGATGATGAATGAATTGGAAGCTTATCTTTTTTATTATTTTATTTTTTAATTATTTTAAATATTAATTAATTATTTTATTATTTCATCTTTTTGTCTTCTTATCTTTTTTCTTAACTTTTAAGAATTCCTTACGTTTTTCAGATGAGGCTGCATTTCATTTGAATACGATGGTGAATAGACACGATAGCATTATTTGGGGCTATGAAAACCCCAAACGCATTTATGAAATTCCAATCAAGTCACCTGAAATCGCAGTTTGGGTAGCAATGTTTCTCGATAAAGTTATCGGACCGTTTTTTTTAAGTGATCAAACGTGAATCAGTAGAATTACTTAGACATGCTGGCATCAGCTATTATTCCGCAGTTGAAAAGAATCCGTAGGTTGAGGCACGCTTGCTTTGAACAAGGTGGTGTGCCTCCACATTGGGGACTTAAGTGAGAGCTTATCCTGAAAAGCAATTTCCGACTTTTTACTGAATGCCTTCGATATTTTCAGTATCTCTTCAGCATTTTTCAATTTGCATTCTACATACAATATTACTCGTTTACTTCATTGTTGCTTTTGTAGAATAGCGGAATAATGACACTCTTTCCACATGTCTGGTATTTCTTTTTACACATCTTGTAGTGTGATCATATTATTGTGCTATTACTTATTCCCAAATTAGCTTTTTGACACCAAGGAAAGCTTTTTTTATCAACTGAGAGACTACTCTTTTATTGTATCGTTATTCACAAGCTGCTGCCGAGATTATTCAATTTGGAAAAATGTCATGTGGAAAATCGTGCATTTTAATAAACGCCGCACTTAAGAGCAGGTAATTGTAAATAAGCGCCGGCGTTTATTAGAGGAAATGCGGAAAGATATGATTAATGCATCTTTGAGGCGGACATGCATGTTGAACCACACATTTGAGACAATATGAGGTTAATGTGAACCGCTTAACCCACTAACCACAAGGTGTACTTCATATAAAGCAGCTGAAATGATCATCGATGAAATGTTTCTCTCAGCAAAATTTCCCTTTGAAAAGTAGCAGGTAGCAAAAACTGTAACGACGTCACGCCTGGCATTGCTCAAATATGCATGCATGATATTGATTTTCAGATAAGCAACGTTTCTGAACAAACTTATCGCTTCGTTATCTGTTGCCCTTCTTTGAGGCACGTTGATTATGGGCAATAGACTTAATTAACCATGCTATTTATCAGGAATTCAAAACAATGACTAACTGCAACTACTGACTGGACTTGTAGGAGTCTTGCTGTCCAATAACATCTAATCTGAAGATATTATCGCAAAATGGGACAGTAAGTGGAAATATAGGTATTTTCATAATCATGGTTTTGTTTCTCCTCGTCTGAAGCAGCCTCAAGAACTTCAGTGCAATCCATCAAAAGTCGAACACCTACAAGCTTGAATGCCATGATTTTGATGCGAATGGAAGGAGCTAATTGGACAATGAATGACGGTGTAATTTTGACGATTCAGCAAGCTGGTTGAGCGAAAGCGAGTGAACAATAAGTTGAACAATTGTTTCAGTTGTCAGTTCTGTCACGATCTCCTGCAGTCACCTCTGACGTTGAATGTTTTTTTTGATACAATACATCTTTCTGAGAAGCAACGGTTCCACATCACCATTGTGACTAATTAAAACATCCGGCCATGTAGGTATATAAAATGCGAAATTGCCAGTTGCAAAATCCGAAATCAGATATCCAATTAACTTCTTTTTAGAACACTTGCAGAATATTGGGACCTTCACCTTTTAAAAATGATGAAGTATGCAAGAATTGTTCTGTGTGATTTTCGTGCAAGAGTAAGCATTGTTTTAGACTTTCTAAGAGAGTAAAAAGGGTACAATATACTACTAACCTGATGTTAGAAATGTAAACAAGAAAATTAGCTTGCATGATTCGGTGCGAGTTGTTGTTTCCTTGTTTGTTGTAATATCAAAATGATTCTCATTTCGGTCTCCTTCTTTGGGAGAGATCTGCTTTTACTCTTAGCGTCAGATATTCGCTTTCTCCTGGAACTCGATAACTCAGCTTGATTATCTAAGTGACACCGGTAGATGTTTCATGAAACAATATCAGTGTGATTAATATTCAGAGTTATCTCTTCTTCTTCTGACTTCCCAATCACATAAGTCAATAAATGTTTATTTCCAAATACATTGAAAAACATGGAAGAAACATTCGCATTTCGATACACAACTATTGAATCTTCATAGGACATCAGTAGTAATACTTCATAAGCAAAGTAGGGGCCTACTTTTCAGGTGTGCGGTCAATACTAGCAACAAAAATATCGTGATCAGGAAGGAGAGGAAATGATCAGAAATTAAAATTTGCCTTTAAAATGTCCTTTAGTCTATGCTCTCTATAGTAGATTGTCGTAGTGCTTTAGCTTTTTGAAGGAATTGGGCAATACATTTAAGATCTTTTGGAACCTGCGTATTCATCAACTTGTAAAGCTCAGTTGTACTTTCACAGTGGCATAATGCCGGTGCCAATAACTCACATATTGACAACATATATTATCTATTCTATCAGGAAAGATTTGCTTGTTAAAATGCCTCACATGCGTTTATATCAATGCAACACTGCACATGAAATTAAAGCCACATACTGGCACTCCCAAGTCCCAATATAGATTATAATCATCAATAGTAGCTCGTATTTCATTTAATGAGGCCAATTGGAATCTCTTTATTTTAAGTGCCCAAATCCCAACTTATCCAAATTGGGCTCCCAATCCCAGCGGCAATCCTACGAGTAAAATTATTTGGCGTGATCGGGACCAAAGCAAAGGTCGCAGCTAGCAATCAAATACAAAGAATTGTTTCTCTCTAAGTGATTAAATCAAAATAGATTGTCAGTGATGTAGAGTTTGTAGACAAATCAATTATCATTCGTTCTCTCTTTATTAATGCATGCATGCATATTTGTTTTACGAATGTTGATAACTTCATTTCCTTTTGCTGTCGGCTTTATGTTCTGTACATGATGTCCAGATCTCTTTCGCATGTTCAATCTTGTAAACGAGCAATTGCATTTTACTTGTACATGTATGTCTACCACTTCGATTACTATTTTGTGTCTGCATCAATGACAGTCTATTTTGGCTAATGGTATGCATTATTAGGATCGTCGCGTTACTTCTGTACTTGCATTTGGCATCGAGAAAGCTTTGTAGGCGAAGCGTTTGCTACTACCTCATTTCTCGCAAATCTTGTGCCTCTCGTGTTATGTAATTGCGTTCACCGAATGTATGCAAACCTGTGAACCAAATAATAAAGGTTATTACTATTCTCATTATTCTATTAATGCAATTAATCCCCGAGAATGATAGTTTGTATACGCTATATCAGTGATTCTCAACCGGAGTGCCGTTGAAGAGTAGGAGTGCCGCCACCTCGGTGTGCAGTATATTGGTCAGTAACGTATCTATAAATTAGATCTATTTACGCCACTGTGGTAGAAATAGAATACTGTTACCCGATGTACAATTAGCCTAGGCCCTAAATGAGAGCTTAAAGTAGCTGAATGTGTTTTCGAAAAACATGAGATTTTTACATGTACATGTGCAAATACACATATAGATTGCCGGTGCTTATGGAGGAATTCGTGCAAGCATATACTTAACAACTTCACTGGTCATTGACAATACTGGACAATTATGGAGAAGCTCTTTTTCAAAAGATGTAAGCAAGTATAAGTAATACGCATTAAAATTCATAGAAATGGTTCATTTATACCATGCTAATTCGAGAAATTCTAGGATTTTCGCACGGTGTGCCGCCGAAAGTGAAACTGCGAACAGGGGTGTCGGAATGTGAAAAAGGTTGAGAAATAGTGAGAGAAACTATATGCTTGATAGAGAAATGCAGTTAAGTATTCTGGACTTGTCCTGGCCACTTCTGTGTTACATTCGAGTCTGTTTATGTATAAAATACCTTGTATGTGCTTGAGCTGTGATAAATGTTACATTTTCAGATATTTTATTTGCAGATTATTTTTCGATGGTCGATAATCTTGAAGTTTACCGAAGAACTGTGGCCGATGTGGAAGCATGCTCTTTTCCATCCTGGTATTCGCAGTTTTCTAAAATATCCCTAAGAGCAACGTCTATCAAGCTGTCAGTCGAATTCTTGGATTATCTCAATTCCAATAGCAGCATTGTATTACCTCAATCTCATGTCACGAGTACTGCAAATCCTTCTCATTTATGTGACAGTTTTGATGAGGACGACTTCGACGTTCATGTGGATGATGGCGAGAGCAAGCAATCATCTGCAGAATTTCCTGATTTAGATGCAAAAATCAATGAGTGTATTAAAGCGTATGATGGTGCCATTTTCCCAAAATTAAATTGGAGTGCTCCTCAGGACGCTGCTTGGATAAGCTTCAATAAAACATTGAAATGCACCAGTCCAAGTGATGTCTATTTACTTCTTAAAAGCTCTGATACGATAGCACACGACCTTTCATCTGCATTTTCTCACTGTGAAAGTGGAGACAAACCTGCGGATTTCGCATTTCATTTGGTAATGAAGAAATGGTATGATGTTCATCCTCAAAGAGAATTCCGATGTTTTGTAAGATCGCGCAGACTTATAGCACTTTGCCAGCGCCATCGATTAGACGATGCACACAAGACTTTCTTATCAGAAAACGAGATGAAAATTGCTGATACTTGTCATTCCTTTTTTGAAAATGAAATCAGAAATGTATTTCCACTTGACAATTACGTTTTCGATGCATATTGGACAAAGCAGGAAAAATGGCGAATTGTTGACTTTGATCCATATGGTCCTCCAACTGACTCAAAATTCTTTACGTGGACGGAATTAGAAGAAAATGCAGCGAGAAACGGATTATCAAAGCCGATTTTCCGTTTCCAGACAGACGTCGATGTTGGTATCGTACCACATGAAATGCAGCATTATGGGATGCCGGTTGACATTATTGACTTGACTACTGGAAATGATCCGCAGAAGTTCATGGATCTCTTGAAGGAAAGTGTTCGTCGTCAAAATGACGAATCATCAAGTTCTGACGATGAATGAATTATTGTCACTTCAAATAAATTAATAAACAATAATTGCGGTACATTGTGTTTTTATGTCATCTAGCTTCAAATCTTCATGATAGTCCGAAACTGCACTGATCTTTATTAGAGTAGACTTCCTTTGCAATAACTCGTTCAGTGTTCAATATTTTGATCATTTTGATCTTGTTCAATGATTATTCTGAGTAGAATAAGTAAAGACTGACATCTTAACTTTAGCAAATAATTAACATGAAATGAAAACCGTTTCATTGAGTAAACTTGTGAACTGTAACAGCTATAAATATCATAAGTCTAAGACTTTGTTCAACCCTTCTCATATTCATAATCCCAAAGACAGGCAGGAATCAAAATTTAACTAATTCACATTTTCTGTCTTTGTAAACCTTTATATGAAATAGATAAGATATAACAGTTGGTTTAGTATATTGTAGGTTGTGTAGTGTGATTCCTAATCGCTGAGATTTCATGTAATTGGAAGAAAGTACGTTTAGATCAGACTTTCCGATCTATTGTCTGTGATTTTCCGGATATTTCCAATAGATATCATCTCGGCATAGGCCCTGATAAAATAATTCGTGAGATAAGGTAGCAAAACTTTGTGGCGACCATTTTATATTGGGTCCATTCATCCTTCGAAATCGAATATTGCTCGATGAGATACTCTGAACAATCGCGCAGCTCAAATCTAGTATCCAATTTGCATGTCAATATTTTGTATTTTATTATAGCATCAAGTCTTACTTCGGCCGAATCCTGTCTCTTTATAGCCTTATGTGTGTGCAAAATCATAACTTTCAAAATTGTACAAAAGTAACCTATAAAAGCATGACGAAGTTTTCGCAGTAAAAGAAGATGGGATTCAACTAAACCTAGCAAGAATCGCTTCATTTGAACAACTGCAAAAGTTGACATGCAAATAGGATTGGTCGCGATTGTGGGACCGCTAGATACCGGTACGAACTTTTGCAAATTGCAAGGTGTGATGAAAAGCGCAGATACAGTTGTAAATTCAACAGTCCACAAAGCAACTGCGTCACCTAAGGTCTATGGTCATTTTTACAACAGATAAAATTAATTGCCGGTATGTTTAAATATATTTCTGGTAGATCCTCACCTTTTACATAACTGTAAAAACTATTGTTGTCGACCGACCCTGTAAATCCTTATTTGATTCAGAATTTGTTCATCGAGAGGCCGCAAACATATCTTAATTCATTCCAACTTTCTTCCAAATTGGAAAGGATCAATGATCATGAGATGGTAATTAACTTCACGAGCATCGGCTGTATGAAGAAAATAAATACATCATCTTCATTGTCTCTAATTATAAGTCTGTATACACTTGTGCGCGAGGTCTCTAAATTTTCTTTTTGTCTCTCTCTCTCTCTTGATTTAGCATTTTCAGCTGTCGTTATTTATAAAGTTGCAGCAGCTTTATAATTGGGCAGTTGTCACTTTGAGATGTTCAAGCATTGTCTCATTGGATAGGTAGAAGGCAACTTAGACCTATTTAAAGCATGATGCAGCATTAGCTGTTAATAACTTTAGGCCTACTAATGAAAGCTAAATGCTCCGAATCCGAAATGAAAGCGCACACACGTACGTGTTCCATCATATTCAATGTCTATCAAAATTCCCAAAAGGACCATCAATAATCAAAGTGCAGCCAGCATATAGGCCTAATTTGACACAACTCGAATTGCCTGTGATCCAGTGCGCCAACAAAATTCATGACAAGAGTTATTTAGCAATTGATTTCATGTAGATAAACTTTTATTAATCATCAGCAATAGCCTATTACAGGTAGGCCTATCCATAAATGATAAATGACCAGGAAAAGTGCGGAAAAATTGCTCACTATGTTCACTTTAACAAGAAATGTATATCCTGTTATCGCCCCAGCTGTCATCGCTCCTGATCCCCTTTTAATATAATAAACAAAAATACAGAGTTATGCTTTTTAGAGTGTGGGCTTGTCAATGTATTCTCGCTGAAAATCTATCTCTTTAAGAAGTCGCAGTAATTTTTAAGGGGATTTTCTACGAAAAACCTGAAATGAGACAACGAATTAGCAATGATCGTATAAGCGTGGGAAGAAAGCGGCAGTTTTTTCGCTTTCGTATTACATCGAAAGGCCTCTGAACGCGATTATTCTTTAGATTGAGTGATGGTTGAATTTAAAGTAATTTTGGCTGTGCTTTGAGTTGGAGCAATTTCAACTATTTGAAATGCAATTTGTTTGATTGTAGGCTAGCATTGAAAGCTTTCCATTTTTCGGCATATGTAGAAAAAATCCAATTGCGCAAAAGAAGAGCGAGTACATAAGCATACACAAAATGCAGGATTATCTAGCAGAGGTCTGCTTTCGTGACACGAACACGATCGTGTTTCTTGTCGCACCTTAAGCCTTGTCATTCTATTTTTCGTGTTGACATAGTGCTTCATTGTAAATTTCTAGTTCTAACCGGTTCTTAGCTAAAGACCTACTATTGGGGCCTACATTCTATTTTGTTCCACAATGATGAAGGATAGATAAATAGCTTCCTTGTTACACTTGCACGGATAGAGCAGGTGCACATGACCAAGTCGCAAACATATCAGCAGCTCATAGACAACTTTCAGCAGCTTCCTGCGCGGACCCTCTGCGATGCTAAGCCGAAGGACCTGTTCATCATCCGAACCTGAGCATACACAGTAGATTGACAACCCCAGCCACTTCCACTTCAAGTGAAAGCGCATTTTCAGCAATAAGGATTGTAACAAACATGACAATTTTTTCAATTTGGTGAGCTTCCTCAACTGAATTATTGCTAGTACAGTATTGATTTTATGTTTAAAATGAATTACTCGAAAAATAATTTCCGTGTTAGATGAAGCTAGTTGGATTTAGTGCTCGTGTTTTGACTGAAAATCATCGTGTCGTGTTGAGGGTAGATTTCCGACGACTGCTGACCTTTCTGGACTTTTCCACATTTTGTCGCATCTCATTAGTCAGAGCTGAATCCTGCGGGGCTCCCTATGGCAAAAAAGTAGAAGATCGCTAGTACATTAAATTAGAAGGAAGCTATATGGGATTTAGTTGATAATGCTTACCTGTTATATTTTCTCACGTCGTCCGCAAATGTGTCTATTACGATATTTTACTGGTAATCACATTCTAATCCCCAGAAAATCATCTTCCAGATCAAAAACATATTTATACAATATTTCAATGTTTTCCATTTTGATAATGAAGAGAAATCCGTTCAAACAAAATATAATGCAGTAGAATAATTTACAAAACGTCCTTAGTTTGCAGCAATGACCATGAACTCCTTACTAGAACAGCAAATATTCATGAAATCGAATTGAACAGTTTTTGTGAACAAAATGCTTGATGGTCAGTCAAGTATTTACTTCTTCATAAACTTCTTCTTCCTTTTCTTCGGTAGCAGCCTCTTCTTCTTCTCCTGCTTCTTCCTCGGCACCAGCACCAGGCACCCAAAGTCCACTATCTACACATCGCTTCATGTGATATTTGGCGTCTTCAGGATCCATTGAGCTGATAGCGTCTTTCAACATATCCATATCTCTGCTTTCAAAACACTTTTGGAGAACCTGGAGGGAAAAATGTATTTATTTGGAATTTGAGTGCAAAACATTGAATTTGTATCGACACTTAATCCTAGCTACAATCAAAAGCTATCCTCAGGTACTGAATGGATTTATGATAAGATATGAAATTCATAATAAGCATTTAGAGGGAGGCTGCGTGGCTGATGCAGAGAATTAGTCTCGACATCCAGCGAGGGAATGCTGCCTGTTTGCTAGGAGCAGGGAAATAGGACTTTTTTATGAACTTTTTATAACTTGTAGTGTTCATCCTTTTGTAAAATCCTTTTTTTCTTGAAATAAATGAATTTAGCGTCGAGAGGATTCAGATGTTTCATGTTGAGGAAAGGACACAATGGCTATGCTACCAAATACAAAAAATTGAAGACTAGGAAAGTTGTACGCCCACCAATCTTTTGTTCCACAATCGTTGAATATCATCATGAATTGCTCCAAGCAAGCATTAAAATTCATAAAATATGCTAATATACTAACAGTGGTCGATTTCACCACTGCCACTTCAGTGATCGATGACCTAGATCGAAATTTCCGTCGAATCGTCCGTAGATAAGTAGCAAAGCAGACAGCATCTCGATTTGCCTGTAGGAAGTTAGTTTAGAAATTTATAAAAGTTTTCTCAGTTTGAAACTCCACCACTGAGTGATGTCAATGCTCCATGTGATTACGAAGAATGATAGTGCTGTAATTGTTGTCTATGGTAAAAATTATGTCCAGGGTGTTATGGGACGTGGGCAAGTACACTGTATGAAACCATTTGGCCAGGACAGCTATTGTTGGCCAAGTACAAACAATGTCAGTTGGAGCCCGCTTTCTGACGGCCTCGCGACCATTAAATTGCCAAATCAATGCGAATGCATTCATCTGAGTTCAGTTGTCTTATAAAATATGGCACACAATCCAAGGAGTTGGAACGGTGACAGAAAAGAACCTTTAGTGAAAACTGTTCTATTATAATCCAATTATCAAAGGCGGTTGTCGGATCGCATCATGTTTTAGGTTCTCCTGAAGCTGAAATATTGGACATCACTTACTTTAGGCCTCAATGAAGAGAAATAGCAAGTAAATTGTGTCTAAATCTAAGGGGATACCCACAGGTTTTTCTGTGGGTATGGGTGAGGTGGGGACTCAAATTTCAGTCCCCACAGTAAACCTGATAATTGGCCTCATTATTTTAATGGAATAAGTCAAAGTCGCTTGTATTAACTGTTTCGCCTTCCTCATAACCTTGCATGTGGCAATGAAAGTAAAGATGCGTGTCTCAGTGATGTACAAAATCGGTGCTTTGACTGAATTTCATCCATCATTTGGTTCTAAGACACCTGTAGGACTCAGATCAAAGTGAGGTTTGCCTTCTTTCACACTCACTGTTATGCGCAATTCCACTCTTTTCAGTGATTAGTTTTAGTATTTTCTTCATGCTGTCCTCATCTATATGATATATGAAAGCTTATTCAATGCTTTCATCAAACTCTTGTCAGCTTTTCGATTCATGCGTTCATGTCACATTTGACAATGTTGGATTTTAGGTCAATCTTGGGGTGGTTCTCAAGATTTTTGCGAGTGCTGACGCAAGATCTTGGGAAATATCAAGTGTAAAAAATTGGGCTCCATGAACGCTAAAAACAGATAATGAGGCTGCAATTTGAAAATTGACTCCAATTTATGAATCACTACACTTCGCTATTACAACTCTATTATATTTTGATGAACAAAAAATAATGTAAATAGCACTAATTAAACTCGTACGATACACCTCATCTTACCTCAGGTAAAGATTCCATAACCTCAACCGGATCCAACCCACCAGGACCCAGTCGCTTCTCGCGTTCTTCTTCCTCATATTTCTTCATGGCTTCTTCTACACGAGCTTCGGCACGAACGTGAACACGTTGGATGAACGACTTCAGCTCATCATTGAAACCAGCCATGTATTGAGGATCATTATCTTTGAACCTGCAAATAATTAATCATTCTATTGAACATTCGCCGTCTTAATGATTATTGCTTAACCGGGGTATTTATTACCGACAGGCAATAGCAGCATACGCTGCATGGTGCCAATGCATATCCACTGTGGTACTATCGACTCCGTATGGCACAATACTGCGTGTGCATGTGTACAAACAAACTGGACAATCCTAAGAAACTTGCCTTCCACAACATTCCGAAAGACAGAAAAAATGGATGTGTAGTAACATTGCACGAGCTCATATTAAACCGACGAGGCAGTGATTCATATTCTAAACGCTTCAAATAAAATGATAACATAAAAGATCAAAGATACACAAAGTGTGATGTTGAAGGAATATTGCAAAATCAGACAACCTTTACTGCACTTGAGCAAGGAGGCTGTACCATTCTTGAAAATAGGACGCAAATTAGTTAAAATTTTCTCTCGCTGAAAGACGTACATGTTCTACAAAAACTGAATGAAAGTCGGGCCAAATTTGAGATGGTGCTATCAACTAATTCTCGAGACGAACTTTAAATTTCGTCAGATGAAATGGATATGGATTTCTATAGCTACCTTGTGATGTATGACTCTTCAGAAAGTGAAGAGAGTCAGCCAAGCTGCTCCAGTTCGTCTAACGTTTGATGTTCCAGAAAATTACTTTTTGTGTTGATTTGCAGTACCGGCATATTTCTTATAGTCATCCTATATTTCTGATGCAGCAAATGTACATTTCAGAATTTGACAGCAAATATACAGCGAAAAATTATTTGTCGCATTTTGCCTCTCGTAGGCGTGAGTGTGTTGAATTGTGATCAGCAGCATGTGCTTCATTTTGTTATCATCAGATACATCCCATCTCATTCGAGAATAATCCAGTTACCTTAGATCCCACAAATATTTAATTCTGTGTTAGATCCATTCAGAGATTTGCTTGCACACTACAGGGCTCCTCTATCGGCCAACCACAGCGAACCTCCTGTCTGGTGCACGGCGCTCTGCTTCTCAATAAGTAGGAATCGGTAGCTGTGACGTCATCATGAATCTTTAACATGAATTTAACATGAGGCAAACTAACGAGCACATGAGTGTGAGTGATAGGAAATCGTCGTAGTGATTGAACACTTTAATATTCAGGAATAAAATTTGTTTCTGAAATTGACCGAACTACACCTTTAACTAAATATTACGTAAATACTGTAATACCCCACTACACGTAACTAAGCCTATACGTCAAGCTAATTACCCTACCATGCCTCCTTTTACGCAATCTTGCTACATTGCTTTGAAGTCCTCCATAATTTGCGGCAATATTTCAACAATATCAAGAACCAGTCACATCTTTTCTAAATTATAGCAATCAAATCTATCAATTCGTTGGAAACTTCATAATGTACTTTTCAGAATTGCCATCGGTCTGAGGTTTACCACTCAGTAGAATTCTGAAATACAGCCTACACCTCATAATTGTGGGCTTACTTCTTGAATAGTCCTGACATACTTCTATTGCCTTCGATTATAGTTAGGGTTGCGATATTTAAAATATGGTCTAAATATGGTTAAAAAACAATTTTTCAAGATTATTTGTAGTGTTTTTTCCTGTAAAAGGCGTGTTTTCCTTTTTCGGCACACAATCCATATTCTTTAGATGATGTAATCCCCTCTGTGAATGTATACTTGTGTATGAAATGTCAGTAAATCGATCTTTTGACGAATGCACTTTCGAAATGCTAGTAGAGGAGCACAGTTTACTCTACAGCCGCAGGCAGCGACGATCGTATACATTTCTTTTCGCTCCTTCTGGCTGAATTGCTTATTATTTCTAAGGTGAACAACCTGTGCTTATTAAAATAAATGTAAACAGAAATCATAAGCATTCCGAAATAAGTAATATAATGCTGCCTTCATCGATAATCAAACATAAAATGCTATGATTAGTCCTTCCAACGTAAGACCCTCCCAAATTAGAAAAAGTCTTTTTGGTTTATAAGTATATCATTAATTTTTTTTTAATTCACTAAGTCCTAGAGAAGATATTAATTTAATTCTCCTTGAGTACTACCGCAATTCTCATCAAACACATAAAAAATATTGAAAATATATTTAAAATATGATTGATGTTGTATTTGTGTCTCCACGCATCATTTTTATTTTCACGACGCGAAGATGAAAACGGTACACAAAGATGACGCCATTTTCCGCATCAGATGAATTAGTTTCTTGTTTATCAAATAATCTTATGTTTATCCATTTTTCTAAATTTATTTGTCCCATACTTTATTCGAGCGTCGAGGCTAGACAAACTGGGAACATCTTGTAGCTGCAATGATTGAGAAGCGAGGTTCCAAATTCCTCTTTTCCAATGGCCCTTCCGTTTGTGTACAGACCTGAGAATCCGGTTATTCTCGATCTCTAATTCAGAAAAAGAGACTGCAGAGCCGGCTCTGGTGGCTAATAGATGCAACTCATATTTGCCGACTGTCACCACAATTCAAGGAATTTTAGGATAACCGCTGCAAGGGCCACTGATGTTGTTTCTTTCAATTACCGATAAAATGCATGCAACAACAATAATTTGGCTTACTTTTTGTAAAATGGTCGCACACAAGCTCGTGGATCCATTTTCATTGATTTTGCAAGTTCAAGGATGAATTGCATACTGATAGTCTGATGTGCCACATGTTCCATGAGACTCTTTTTCTAGAAAAAGAAAATATTTCAATGAGTTTATAGGCAACCGCGGATTGCATGCAGTTACATCGAGAATTTTTTCCAGAAAATCGCACGATCAAAGACATGTTTTATAATTTTCTCATCATGCTTCCGAATCAACCAGAATACGTGAAAAGGTATGTTGAGATGGTTGCCTGGTGGGAGGGCTACACTGACTCACACGACAGAAAACGCTTGTTTTTCAATTTTCGTTGCTATGTTGAGTGAGTACCTAGTACATCACCAAATGAGCACAATTGAAATGCACTTAATTTCAGGGGTACTTCTATTCTTCCACCCGCCCACATTTTCCAATTTTTCCAAATTCATCAAATTTCGTCAAACTTAAGTCACATTGGATTTACATAGACTTGATCTGTCACTGAGTGACAGTGCAACACCACTGAGAAGTCTTACTTAGCCCTGGGATGAAGGATTAGTCCCTTGGATACTCAGCTAGAATACAAGATGCAGCTGTAATCATGAACTTCGTAGAATTATTGTATACAGTGAACGACAAAGCAAGTGCTGTAAATTTTCTACAAACCAGAGGAATTTTGTACATTCAACGCTTTTGCGACGGTAGTGAGACTGCACTTAGGAGCAAGAGAATATTGTTGAAGATGCAACACTCGCGGGTGTCAGCTACAGAAATGTGTGGGGGAGAATAGAAGTACCATATCAGGTATGCCCAATTAAATTAATTTCATTGGATATTTAAATTGCTTGACTAAAATGCTTGATTAGATAGTTAAATCTTTTGACGAAAAAGGAGAACAGAGTATCAGATGCGAAATTTTACTGATCAATTCGATTGCGGCGAACAGCAAATGAGATAAAAGCACAGCAAATGACGGGAAAAGTTGAAAAATGCCGCTATCATCATTTCAACATTCATCGCTCACCTCTTCAATACAGAGATCCACGCACCAGATAACAAGATGGTTCGCAGTTTCCTCACAAACAAGATGTGGATGTTCAACTAAAAAGGCTTGGCTGTCATCTGGTCGTTTAAACATGCCAAATTTTCTGATTAAGGATTTGTTCTTTTCAACGAATTTTTGTAATCTATCGACAACATCAGCTTCATTCTCCACTTTCGGTTTCGACTCTCCCTTATTGATAATCTAAAATAGAAGACAAAACATTTCAGGTACTCAGAATGATGGCTACAACTCATGAGGAAATTTACAAATTTTTACTTGTTATTCTGCTTTTAAGGGAGAAATGTTCAAAGACACAATTACTTGGAAGGACATTGATAACTTCATGGTCGAATTCTCGAATGCATTTGTTCGAGGATTCTGAAAGTAGCTGAAGCTTGTTCTTCGCAATGAGTATACTACGAAGTTTTCATAGCTGGCATGACTTAAGTGAAGGCCCTTCCATGCTGATTAAGTACTAATCTTAAGTTAATCACTTACTTACACGTATATACAACCATTTTGAGGGAACCCGTTGAAAACGATAAGTTTTCCACGATAAGCTCTTTATCGAGTACTTTCGGTCACTGCACGCGACCATCGTCAGGACATGAGTGAGACAGCAAAACCAATGCGTGAACGCTGTGAGCGAACATCAAAGAGTCAATACACCAACTTAGGGAATGCCGATACCTAACAAATTATAAACATTGATATGGCTCTACTGACAAAATACAAAAGTAGAAGGTAAGAAACGAAAATTACCCGAAAAGACAGAAGTGAAATTAAAAGAAAAATGACATTAAAACTTCCAAGCATCACTTAGAGAGTGCTTCACTTTATTGCAGGAACCAAGCTTATGAGTCCAGAAGGATTCTTTCACTATCCGCTTGTTCTATACTAGCTCTCTGTCGATGATAGTCATACTATCCAAAGAGATGGGATGTTTTGTCGACATTGAATGCTGCGCTACCTCAGAACGCAGCACGTCCATTTCGCGGATTGACCGCAAATGCTCCTTTTTTCGCTGCTCAATTGGTCGCTGAGTTTCGCCCACGTATCTCTATCCGCAGCTTTCCTCATCGCAACTGATCTGGTAGACGGAGCCCAAGACCTTAGCAGGCTCAGGTCTCTTGTTCACCGGTTGGGATCGCAAAGTGGAAACAGGTCTCATCGCCACATCTACATTGATGTCACTGAGTATTGACGCCAATTTTTCGGAGACACCCTTCACATACGGCAGTGTAGCTCTCGATCCTACTTTGATTGAAGATGAGTCCGAACTCTTGCCAGAGCCCAAGTGCCACCAGCGTTCAATCTCCTTTTTAGAATAGCCGTTCATTTTAAGAGCACCAATGACATGTTGTTTTTCAGCTTCTAAGTTTTCCCTGGAGCACACTTTTTGAGCACGATCCAAGAGACAGCGCACAACTCCCTTGAAGACACTCTTCGGATGAGCAGAATCACGACGGAGATATCTGTCCGTATGAGTGTCCTTACGATGAACAGAAAAAGAAAAACCGTCCTCACCACGCAGAATAGACACGTCCAAAAAAGATAGACGACGATCCGACTCCAACTCTCTAGAGAACTTTATGGAAAGGCGAAAGTCATTGAGCACACACATGAAAGCATCAAACTCCTGGTCTGAGTGAGGCCAGCACAAGATGATATCATCCACGTAACGCAACCATAATCTAGGTAGGGGAATTCCACAAGATCCGGCGTAATCCAGCACCGATTCCTCAAAATGAGTCATAAAAATGTTTGCGGCAATTGGACCCAACCTGCTGCCCATAGAGACACCATCCGTCTGGATGTAAATGTCACAACCATACCTGAAGTAACTTGACTTGAGAACCAACCTTGATAGTGAAATTATCTCCTCAATTGTCCAATTGGTTCGAGAAACAAGATCAGTATCACGACTGAGCAGAGACTCGAAGACCATAATCGTCTCCTCCAACGGCACATTGGTAAACAGGGAGTCCACATCCAACGACAAAAGACAACCATCGGAAGGATGAAGTGACCTCAGCTTATAGATCAGGTCTTCGGAATTCAGAACAAAAGAAGGGGCCAAGTTGACGTAAGGTTTCATAACAGACGCTAGCTTCTTGGAGATCTCGGAATAAAGACTGCCAACCATGGATATAATAGGTCTAAGAGGAACCCCTTCTTTGTGTACCTTGGGAAGGCCGAAAAGATGAGGCACCTGAAAAAATGTGGGACACAATCTCAGTAGCTCCTGTCTTGTCATCCTCCCGTCGTTAACGATGGGCATAAGGAGACGATGTAGCTCCTTTCTCAAATTTTGGCTCGGGTCCGTGGGGCATTTCTCATAAGGTCCCGAACCAATTAGACAGCTCAGCTTGTGGTCATATTCGTTTCTGTCCAGTACAACCGTAGCGTTGCCCTTGTCAGCCGACAATACGATGATTTCAGCGTTTTCTCGTAAACGCTTCACTGCAGACTTCTCAGAAGAGGTCAAATTAGATGATGGAGCACGAGCATTACGTAGAACAGATGACGATCGCTTGCGAACATAAGCTTTGTCTAAATCACTGCAACCATATATTGCCGATTCGATCGAGGCAACAAAATCTGTGTGGGGAATAGACTTCACAGATACCGAAAAATTCAAACCTCGTTCTAAAACACTTTGTTCATCACCATCCAATTCGACAGAGCTCAAATTAAACACGCACTGCTTTCCAGAAACTGAGACATCACCGTCTTCCGCTGATACACCGTAAAAGGCAATAAGTCTATTAAGCCTGTCTTTGAATTTTTCCCTGAGAGATTCCTCATAGCGTACTTTGGCAGACGAAATATAATCAGCCAATCTTCCGCATAAACCAGTATCCTTTAAAGTGGCGAAAAGACACTCACGACGCAGAGACACCGACGAGTGTAGTTTTTCTAAATATGCACGTTGTCGTTGAATCTCCTTAAATAACATCCTTCGAGAAATATATCTTCTAAGACCATGATCGAAATCAAAACGACCAGATAACGAAAACCACAAAGAACGAGGCAAAATACCATGTGTAAGACAATCTTTCATGAATTCGACACAACGTCCAATCCTCAACGTTTGCCTCAACCTTCGAACACAATCTTCTTTACGATGACAACACATCTCCCTCCCGATGTGGAACGCATTGCATGAAATAACGGGATCTGACTGTTATCAACCATTTTGAGGGAACCCGTTGAAAACGATAAGTTTTTCACGATAAGCTCTTTATCGAGTACTTTCGGTCACTGCACGCGACCATCGTCAGGACATGAGTGAGACAGCAAAACCAATGCGTGAACGCTGTGAGCGAACATCAAAGAGTCAATACACCAACTTAGGGAATGCCGATACCTAACAAATTATAAACATTGATATGGCTCTACTGACAAAATACAAAAGTAGAAGGTAAGAAACGAAAATTACCCGAAAAGACAGAAGTGAAATTAAAAGAAAAATGACATTAAAACTTCCAAGCATCACTTAGAGAGTGCTTCACTTTATTGCAGGAACCAAGCTTATGAGTCCAGAAGGATTCTTTCACTATCCGCTTGTTCCATACTGGCTCTCTGTCGATGATAGTCATACTATCCAAAGAGATGGGATGTTGTGTCGACAATGAATGCTGCGCTACCTCGGTCTAATTATCTGAAAGTAGATCAATTTGGATAGAAATTTATGAAAATCAGTACGGGATGCGCTTCATCGGGAACTCTTGGTTATCCGGAGTACCGATTTGTGTCATTTGTTCGTTCAACATGAAGCCTATATTGAAATCTCCTGCAACTGTAATTGGTTCGGTACTAGCTGTAGCAAGCGTTTCCATGACTTAAGTTAATTCCATAAAAAACTTAAAGATTGGGCTAGTGCGGTAAAAAGAATCATATTACAAGTTGTTGATTTTGATACAATTCTTCAAACTATTGATTCCCATGATTTGATTTCAGGGCAAAATAACTACTGTATATAGGACGAATGCCAACAGAAGCAGCAATAGCAACTCCCCCATGATTAACAGCAGTTGAATCAACTCGTTGGCGTTTTCGAGGTCTGTCATTGTCGACAATATTTAGACCAACAGCACGTAGACGACGCAAAGAGACAGAATTGGAGTCATCCCAGGTCTCCACTAGCATCAAGCATCATCACTTCTAGACGTTGGTCTTTGAGAATCTTAAGAAAGTCATCAACTTTTTCATGTTTGGCGAGCAAATGTTCAGAAGTTCAAAAGAGATCATTTTCCTGGAGCTCAGCTGATAACGATCACATGGATGGTACAATTGGTATTAAAGCTAAGAAAAAATACGTTCCTAGAACAATTTATCCGCAAACTGTGTAATACTGGACGGCAAGAAAACAAAGAACATCATAATGATGACAGCATGGACAAAGGCTTTGTCTATGGATTGCTAGCATGGAAAAGAAATGATGTTATCACGGCAAAAATAGCGACAGCAAAGAGTTAAGTCTCCTCCTGTATACAAAGGTCAGACTTGTCACGAAGTATAACCAGCGCTTCAATTATCTTCAAAGAGTGACTTAGTTAATTGCTTTCGACGGAGGTTTTTCATGGTTATATACAGGTTAAAATACATGCTCTCCTTTTAGTTAAGCACAGGTTACAAACAACATATGTACAAATTTATGTCTCAGACGTTTCGGGTCCCCACCCTTTATCAAAATTCTTGAATGCGTGAAGAGATCGCTTGATCTTGCGTTGTTGGAAGCCCGTTGGATAAAGTATAGAAGATCGTTGTTGAATCGACGTAGTGAGCTGTCGGAGTGGTGGTAGAAGTTCGCACCGCATAGAAGGTTTCGTGTATTTAACTATCTGCTGCAGAGTAATAAAGCGCTTCTCGTTGATAAAGGTTCGTGACCCGAAACGTACGAGACATAAATTTCTTGTACATGTAATGTCTTTAACCTTTGCTTAACTAAAGGGAGAGCATATATTTTAACCTGTATATAACCAAAGAGTGATTGGTTGTGCATCTTCGAAGAACTCTAAAAGAGTGCTGAGCCTCGTCATAAGTTGTATGACACTCCTGCAGATGTCTTGTTATCGCATTTGGAGATTGCTTCTTCGACCGCGGAAGCTGTCCTTTGACTGTTGCTTCAACCATATATAGATAGTAAATGCTCACGGATTCGGTCAAAAATCGTCTCCCTGTCCTGCCCATGTGTTTGCTTCCAGTTGCATCCATAGATGCTACACTTATATCCGTAGATAAAATTGCATTGAGGCAGTTCAGGCATTGGATCTTTCGAAAAGCGGACAGGCAACCGGTAAGCAGAGATATTTCTTGGCCCCGCTGTGTCGCAATTACCAAGTAAACAGGCAAGCTCATGGCGAGTGGAAGTCTCGCAGTGTTTACCAGAGAATCGCAGTGTCGCGAAACCGTTCTTCCTTTCATGATTGAAAAGGATTCTTTTCAAGAATTGAAACAGTTAGAATGATAATATTGATCACCTTCTCTGCAAATCCCGAACGTGAAGTTTGAATGAATAATACACAAATGACATTTATGCAGTGCATCATCCTCTACTATTAACTGAAAAAATGAAATCCATCATAATTTTCCCGATTCAATTTCACTTCGCTTTCATAGGAAATAATAAGGTGCTTTGTCTCAGTGAAGACGAATCGTCAATCCTGTTGAATAAAAACAAAGAAAGAAATGCAGTTGACCAGATCACACAGGTCCCTTGCACAAAAACATCGTGCACAATTGTATTATCAAGCTCTTGAAGGCCATTTTCCTTACTATTGCAGCACGCTGACTCATGGACTGATGCACACAGCTCTATTTTATCACATTCACCTAAGTGCAGAGACCATGCAGAAGTTCACTTTATGTTTCTAGCGTCCATAGATATTAATTGACAGAAATACGTGTATATAAATTTAGATAACGCAGCCGTTAGCTGTGTGAATAAAGGCGGAGAGAATCATGGAAGAAATGTTAGCGATAATCCACGCCAGGAATTTTAGATATCCGCTGCATATAAGACAGTAAGCTTCTCTAATGCGATGATGATGGAAGAAATCATCTGCTAAATCGAGTCTGTAGCACCTAATTTTTAAACAAATTCTTAGTGGTATGTTCTTGTGCGTTCGAATGCTTGCAATCTTATTCTGATTTCTTTTTGAAAAATATCAACATATGGGCAATTCCATTTGTTCGCACGTTACATTTTGCAACATATTTCTGTGTATGTATTTTGATAGAAGAAGGACACTTATCAGCAGCTGTTACCATGCACCTGCAAAACTCTTGTACTTGATACGTGCGGAGTTGATTCACTCGGAAGACACGAAATACACTTATTATTATACTATCAAAAACGTCTGCTCTCCTACAGTTGATAGAAAGCTAATATTCCCCAGAAATATAATTGATGATCCACTTTACTGCATGAATACATTGTAAATATGATCAGGCAACTAGATGAGCTTCACGATGCTTTTCAAAAATGTTTGTACGTTACAATGATCATTCGTACGTTACGTGGTGAAGGTTATCACTCAATTATTGTCCATAAATTCATATAACTGCATTACAAAAAAGTTTTGGTCGCATTCCCAAACAAATATTTGAAAACAAATGCATTATTCAACATCATGTTTACTTATAAATAGCATACATCAGCTCTAACTTAAGGAACACTCTCACTAAGTAGGCCTATTTCTCAACATCATGCGCATCTCCATCACAACATTAAGCAAATGTTCTCATGTAAGGGCAGCAACCAGCAGCATTCAATGGATTCCTTGAGAATCTCTGAACATGTTGCGGACGAAACTCATAGAGATTCGAGAATCCAATTTTAGAACTTATAATTTTGAGGAAGCTCACCCACAAACATCCTCAGGCTTGAGTTTACTGGACCGTCACATAACAGCGTCTGTTAGTCCATGCTACTTGGACATGCCTGCATCATCATGAAAATCAAATTATGTCACTTCTTCCTTGTCAACTTCGGAATAGATGTTGATATATATTTAGGAGCGATGGAAATGCGTCATGCAATTCAACAATGCAGGCAACAATTTAAGTTTCCGATTTTTCCTTGATGTTGTATATATTGTTGGTTACCCGCTGTTCAGCTTTCATTTAAGAACATTTGCATCTACACTGACTTCGTATAAAATCACTTTATTCGTTTTGAACTTCTTTGCTAGTCGACTGCTTAAACGTTTTTAGACATGAGATCCATTATTTTAGACTATAGGCCTACTCTTCAAGTTTCTATAATTCCGCTGCATGTGAGCGCCCTTCTGTTCAGGAATTTTTCGCTTCATTCAATGTGCATGGTGAAAGCGACACTTGTTGTGTACTTTATAAATATTTGAGTCTGTGCGTGTTGCTATCCAATAAAGTCACATAGCCTATCGAATCGGCGTCATTGAACATCAGACGCGGCTACCTAGATATCTCATAGTCATAGTATCCACAAGTGTCTTCCAATGAAATTGTCAAAGAGCAGTAAAGCATGGCTGTTGGTGCAAGTTGTTTCTGAATAGACCTATATCGTTCGTACGTCATACAATGGCACTATGTCGTTTTGCAACGGAAAATGTACGAATGACCTAAAATGTAGTTGTACGAGCGCATTTGCTATAAATGGGATAAAGTAAGATATCCCCAATTTTAAAGAAAAATAGTCAGTTAATCTATTCACATTTCGAATAAATGATAGTTTTGCGTTCGTGCGTTACATTTGGGAATTTGCTTTTCATGTGACCTTGGATCGAAAGTAATACCAACAGTTAGTCTCATCTTCTACCATAGCAACGAGTGATGCATAATATAATCTCAAACGCAATAACTTAATAAAACGCTGAATGTTTGATGCATTTCTACTGATACATATATTTTGTGGAAATTATACGATTTTCCTGACATCTTCGAAGATCACAAAATCAAAATAATGAATAATTTACTTTAGAACTGAAAATTTCGGATAATTTTGACACAGAAAACACTGAAATAGATTCATTAATTACTTATGTGATTTTCCCCTACATCAGTGGTCCTATATAATTCACTTTCTAGAACTAATTGTCATTTCAAAAGTAAGATAAAGGACCAAATTTATGAATTTTGGCATGATCTGCATCTCTTATTGCAATCGATACACAAGCAATTCACTCTGTAACTCTGCTGCAACAAGATAATACGGTCCCACCTATACATACATACCAAAATCAATGTTAAAAAAAGCAAATAAAGAGAGAAAATATGTAAACTTTTTTCTTGAATAAATAGGCTTCAGAAGAGGAGGTTCTAAACTCACGAAAAATGACAATACTTACTGTTTTAGACTTTCCTTCATGACAGATAGTATCGATATTCAACGGCGTCAGCTGAAGTAGGAGAAGACATTTTGTTGGGAGACTGATTTACGACATGTCTATGAAACATACCCGCTCCTTCTTTTCAAGTTCTTCCTTTTTCTGCTTAATTTTATCCTCTTCCATTTTTAATTGTTGCATTTTCTTTTTCAAATCTCTTGCTTTTTCGTCATTTTTAGCCTGAAATTCATGAGCAAAAACATCATTATCAAGTATAAACTTAATTAACTGCGAGCACAAGAAGTCAATACGCATTAGGTTGTAACCATCAGTGAACAAAATGAGATTATTTTCACATTTGTTTCAATTATTTGATTTAATTTTTCGCTTTTTTTGCATTTGTCGCACGAACATTTTGAAGCGAGATATCAGCAGACTATCATCAAATCCATCTAACATTTTGTTAGTTCTTAGCGCATGCCTCTATTTGCATAGTATTTTTTGTCTTCTATCAATTTCATTAGTATTCCTTACGCTCAGCGTGGGCACGCTCGCTGATCATTGTCCAAGATCTTACAAGACCCGAAACTAAGAGAACGCAGTCTATCAACATGTTTTTTAGGACCCTTGCACTTAAGGCATGCATAATACTTTTATTTCATTTAGTGCATGTATTGCGTCATAATTGTTGATGCGCGATTATGCTTCCATTAAAACCTATCGTTTCTGGTCGAATGACCTCCGCAACAAGTAATTTTAGAACTACCCAGCTTTGCTATCATTCACTCGATCCTTTTAGCGCTGATTGCTCCAACTTGCTTGGGCACGACGATGCCTTTTGTAGCATCTCGCAGGTTCTATCGATTGAGAGCACCGTTGAGGACAAGTCCGAGTAGTCGATCTTCGCCCAGTCATTGATAATTCGAAGTACTGAGCGACAGTGCAGTTTGATACTTCGTATTACATAGTGAGGTATTAATACATTTGTGTTGTGAGGCATTAGGCCTACTAGCGCAGCGATCTGCTAAGAGCTTATTCTTTTATATCAATCAGTAGATTCCGATTCTCCTGACGGCATGTATCAAGGCTTGGCAATGATCATGCCATACAATCTTCAAACGCTGTAAACAATCAAGGCTTCTGCAAGATGCACTAAACAGTAAAATTTCCATCGCCATGAATGGCTCGAAAACGGCAACCTTTGATCTGCGACCTGCAGTGGCAAAATTCCTATAGAAGAAAGAGCGCAGGAAACGAAGCCTTCTGACTTGTACATGAATCATGCATTTGTAAGGAAGTTTTTTGAGACTGACAATCAGAAACTCTTGGCCATCATCTGAAAATTCTTTTTGCTAATAATCTGGTATATTTCTAGTTATTACTAATTTAACTAATTTATTTTCAGTGGCGTCGTCTCCGTGCCTGCGAGGCCTTCGCCGCATACCCAAAAATAATTATTTACGTTCATAAAACAAAGATTCAAACAGTTTTATTTTTTTTTGTTTTTGAGAGCATCTTTACGTTTACAACTTTACATACACTTTACAGTTTCAAGTCACTACTCTCAAATACGTTCCGAGCGCCAGCGCTCAGCTGTTAACTGCAGGGATCTTCAAGCAATCACACAATGCGCTGGGGATGTGTTCGCAGCAAATCAAAGAGATTTGTGTGATATGTGGAGCGTGTGCGCTTAGCTCGATCGTCTTCTCCCGATAGAAACGAAGAAGCAAATATATTGCAGCAATGCAAGAAAAGATCTATTTATAAATTCTTAGATTCAGCTATCTGAATGCGCAAATTTTCCCTATTCGTGGCTTCGCCAAATTTTGGAGAAGATGATGACGCGTTGAATCGTCGTGGCTGCGTTCACCAATGGCTGAATGTTGGATCGGAAGGTAAGAAGCCGCAGAAAGGAGATAGCGATGAAGGTTCCATAAGTTGATGTGTGATTCAGTCAGAAATAATGATTCAAGGCATATTTGTGATATTATGTTTATGGTGTCGATTTCAACAGTGGTTATTTTCTACACCGTCCGAGGGATTGTGCAGAAAACTCTAGCCACCGTACACGAAGTTTATGGCATTGGAATAAAAACTAAACCACTCTCAAGGGATAGAATATCAGGAGGAGCACAAAAAACATTTTAGCAGCCCTAAATTTGAAACATGCAAGTGATTGACAAGCTATAATAATCACAACAGAGTCTTGCGTTGGTGAGAGCTTCCTCGAGAGTGAATGTTCTCTATAGTAATCTTACCAAGGTGATCAAGCGTCATGTGAGAAATCAACATCACATTTTCATTGTCATTTGACGTTTAAAATCTTGGGAAGACAAGAGTCGTGTTGACGAACAGTCAGCTTAGGATTGCATGCTTATGAGGCTGTTCAGAAAAAAGGCAGTCACAGTGAATCACAATTCACATGCAGAATAGTCTACATTGGGTATTCTATGGACTTCAGTGTACCTTTCATTTAAATATCATCATCTATCTCTCACATCATTTCATTCTGTAGTCATGGATGCCAGCATGATTTGAATGTTCATGTACTTGTACAAGTGTTTGAAAATTCACTGAAATTAAGTATTTATGAATTGAATTAATAATTATTAATTAATTATTATCATTAAATTAATTAATTTATGCAGTTCATGCTGTCTGCTGCAGAAATATAGGAATCCACTTTGGAGCGAAGGCCTATGGTCTGGGAGCACGCGACGCCACTGGTTATTTTATTTTCCAGCTTTTGTTAACATTCATGTAGGCCTACACCAGACAGGATGCAGAATATATAGACTTTCATTCAGACCAAAAGAGAACAAATCTAGTAGAATCCGTCATACGGTGCCTATTTTGCATTAATGTCGCCCACTGAAATTTCCTCAAAAAATACTCTGTGCTTCTCTGCCGAATAGCATACTGTCTCTGACGCACGCATCGCAGATCTTGATATTCGCTGCATTCGTTGTACGAAAGCGTGAGAGTTCCCTGAATTTTCTCCAGCCGCTTCGAATACAAATCTACACTTCTGGTAACAATCCCACTTCAGGCCGGTTTCATACCAGCAGCAAGTCACTAAAAATGCTGATGATGCCAATATTTAACCCTTAAAAATTATCAATCAATATAGGCCTACAAGATCCAAGACAAATCTTCTGCTATCACTTATAGGCTTTACATACCAAGCGCGTTACTTGGATGAGAAGACAGTAACTATGTTTGTGAGGGTCTCTTCGAGCGACAGCATTTCACTGATAGGAATAGAGAACAAAACCATGCCTGATTATTGGTTCTCCGCAAATGAATATGACAGAATAAATAAAAATAGGTAAAAATAAATTAATATTATAGTATACGGCAAGGTTAGCCAAATTTGTCATAACGTCAATTGAAAGGCAATCTCGAATACCCAATTATTGCTTATTTGCTGAATAGTTTTTTTATTAGTCTCAGGCAGAAATTTTGCGATAAATCCATGTCTTGGACAAAGAGAAAGCGGGAGAATGTTATTATGAATTTTTCCAAACTTTGGTACTGATAATATTCTGTAAAACTTATCTTCGTCTAAAATGCATGCAAGCAAGGTAGTATGATATACGTACCCGGTTCTAGCATGCATCAATTTATGATTACAGTTCTCGTCATGTAAAATTTCATTAAGATGAGTACATACTGATACCCTGGTATACAAATTGCACTGAAGAACTCTGCAAAATGATTATACATAAAAGTATATCTACTTCTGCTGTAAGACATTGTTGTTGTGATTGGTGATAAATTTTCTCATTGTGTAAAATAACAAAGTCGACCTGTGCCGACTTCAAATACAGGCTGGTCCGATCCGGCAGCCGGGGAAGGGCCGGCTTCGACCGATTACTATCTCTGATGTACAATAGGTGTGTTCGATTTTGAGATGAAGCAACTCCCGAATTTGTACCTTGGCGCTAGTCCTCCTTGTAGCACCGAGGATTTCATGAGATGTTTCCTTCATAGAACAGCAAGGTTGTGGAACAAGCTTCCCTTGGAGGTGCTTCCAATATCTGCTTCTGTTGAAGCACTTCAGATGGCTTTCAAAAATCTTCCGCTTAGCTAAATAGGAAGGCTGTATTTTAAACATGGGTCAACTAATGCTATGTAGGCTAGTTGTTAAAATTATCTTCTGATTCAGTGCGCCCCAGCAAATATCATTACCATTAACCCAACTTTACCCGGCGATTTTGAGCTTTGAAAACCCTCGGGCTCCTGATTTTGATGCCACTGTGATTAAATCGTGCCCCAAATCACTGCACAACACAATTGGTGCATGCTCTTTGCAATGATAGCATCAACCATAGCATTTACCACATCGGTCATCATGTCACCATAAATGTCAGTTTAAAATTTCAGTTCTACTTTGATAAAAAATTGATTTTTTGAGCATCTACTGGAAATTGATAGTTGACTTTGATTTTAATGATGCTTTTTTATTAGTTATCTCATGAAGACGTATAAGACATTGTTGGGAGTATGTTAGATTTCATTCGGGTTGGTAAATGATGCAGAATACAGCTCAAACACAGATTTTTTAAATAAACAAAGCAAATTCTAAACGGTCTTGGTCTGCTATCTTAATTATGATGCATATTCAGTAGAAAAATATTGTAGCTGTACTCGTACATCTACAAATGCATCAAAAATATTGTGAGTCATGATGATCCGTCCACTTTAAATTAGGATTCATTATTTGAAGCATTACTTATAAATCTATTGTGAGCAGAACTTGTATTGTTACATTATTGGCATTATCTATATAACAATTACATAGATGCATTCGTGGGTGGATGAAAATGTCAATTATAATGTCATTTGTACTTTACAAATGTTCTGTAAGTAATGAGTTGATTAAAAAAATCCACGGAACAAAATTATCCTTGCAACGAGGATGAAGTATATTTATAATTCAGGAATTTAAACAGTCACTCTGAGAACACAACATTGGTCTATTTCACACACAGACGTGTATTATCTGGTAGAGCTTAAGTGGCAGTGATTCCCAGTCTGATTATGAACATAACGCATGGATGCTATACATGTATAAGTGAATCTTAAACTTAAGTTACCAAACTGACGTATTATATGACGGTGATCACACCAGGAATCACAGGAATGATTAATCTGCCGGTATTTTGAATTTAAACAAATTCACATCCTAATACAAGGTTTCAAGCAATAACGAGACAAACGGTAGCCTACATCCCAAAAATTCGTTTAAAATGATTAATATTGATATGACTGACTTACTTCCTCTGATTCTTGTATTTCTTTATCTAATTTAGTTTTCTCAGACAGGAGTTTTGCCTGTTCACTTTGAAATTTCTGCTTCTCCTTCTCTTGCTCTTCCATTCGTTCAACTCTGGCTTGATGTCGCCATCGAAACAAACTTGGTGTATCGATGTTTGGATGAGTGTCGTCTTCATCGTCCGATATCTGAAAGTATAAATACAACATGTCATCATTACCTCCACACAATCGCATGGCAGATGCAATGCAGTGCAGGCCAAATTCAATTTTTTTCATGTCACAGGAGTAAAATTCATTCGCAAATAGGATACCGTGAAGAGTCCCAGCAGTGCAGTCAGAGAAATGACAAGTCGCTGACGAAGTCTACATAGAGAAATGTAGAAACACGCATGCCGTTTTGTAGAAACACAAATAAGTTAGACATACAGACTGTTTCATAAATAATTGCGCAAAAAAAGTTTACCTATTTTCAAATGTAATTTTCGTTTGGACGCCCTGGTTCAATTTTAATAAACGATATACCATATGAAACCTTGTGTTCCATTATTGGAGATACAATGCCAATAAGTTTTACCAAAGAATTGCTACCAAAAGAACATCTGACGCGATTTTTCAATTGTGATGGTGATCAATTTCAATAAGCTTAACGCCATGTGAAAGTGAAAGGTTATGTTTAGTACTTTAAATTGGCAGAGTATTTAGGCTGCGTCTGGTCATCTATGGTCAGTAGACTTAAAAGTGAATTTTTGGTCAATTAATTTACCGATATCTACAGACAAATATACAGAATGCAGAAAATCAAGATTATCACCATTGAATCAGCCTTGTGTTAAGCTATATCAGATGATATATTATTTTTCGAATTTCGACAACATTTAGTGCAGTTTTACTCAATTAACACTTTTACCTGATTTCGCGCCTACTGTCGCGTTAACATTGCTTTTAGCGGTCAAATGTGCACAAAAACACAACTTCATAACGTTTATTCAATATACTATTATACTATTATATCAACAGTGAGCTCACAATGAAATTTTACGAGAATAAGCAAAAGATTAAAGAGCTTTTCGTGGCGTGAAACGATTTAGGAAACGGACTGCATACAAGTATGCAGGAACATGAATGGTAACACCGATTGCGCAATTTCCGTAGAAATTGTGTGAGCCTTTCCTCTATTCTAATACACACAGTCTTAATTGGCGCATTTTTCAGTGAGCTCAAATTGACGCAAGCTGCATTTTACTTCTGCTTAGTCAACTTGAAAAATGAAGCATTGATGCAATTCTGAACACTTGAAAATGAAGCAATCAATTTTATGGCATTAAGAGTATAGGGTGTTCAGCTAAGAACGCCGGATTTAATTTAGTTGCTATTTCCACAGTATTGATGATATCTCATTAATTCAATGACTAAAGTATCTACAACACTATGCCATTTCAGTATGCACAATCGCTTTAAAAGGAAAACAATTTATTGTAGTAAAAAAACAAATTTAGTTATGAAAAACAATATCTTTCAAATGACCACCTCGGCAGTCACTACAAACACGTATTCTTTGAAGGAAATGTTCGATTACTCTTTGACACAAGTTTTGTGTGATTCCACTTATCACACTTCGGATTTCATTTTTCAATTGAGCAATAGTGTTGGGTTTGCTCTCATATGCATGTGATTTCACAAAACCCCATAGGAAAAAGTCAAGTGGAGACAAATCGCAAGATCTTGGTGGCCACCTGTAATCGCCATTGCAGGAGATCAATCGATCGGGGAACTTATCTCTCAGCAACTGAGTGGTTTGTCTCGCAGTGTGGCAAGCTGCACCATCCTGTTGAAACCACAGGTCCTCTTCTTCCAAATCCTCCAATTGGGGCCAAAAAAACTCAGTTATCATCCTTCGATAGCGTTCACCATTGACCGTCACGACCACTCCATTCTCGTTTTCAAAAAAATATGGCCCAATGACTCCACCACTCCAAAACCCACACCATACTGTGCACTTG
This sequence comes from Prostheceraeus crozeri, assembly GCA_907163375.1. Taxonomy (NCBI): domain Eukaryota; kingdom Metazoa; phylum Platyhelminthes; order Polycladida; family Euryleptidae; genus Prostheceraeus; species Prostheceraeus crozeri. The sequence continues at coordinate 94,265 of CAJQUW010008906.1, forward strand.
TTCGGGTGTAGTGACTTTCCGTGAATCTCTTGAGGATTTTCCGTGGCCCAGAGCCGACAATTTTGCTTGTTGACATAGCCGTCGAGATGAAAGTGGGCCTCGTCGCTGAAGATTATTCTTTTGGCGAACATGGGATCCAGTTGTTGATTCTGCAGAACAAAATTGGCAAAATGTTCCCGAGCTGTGTGGTCACAAGCCTCAAGCTTCTGGGTCAATTGAACCTTGTAAGGATGCAAACTCAAATCCTCATGAAGGATCTTGTGCAGGGATCCGTTGGAAATCTCCAGTTGCTGCGACCGATGGCGTACAGACGTCCTGGGGTTTCCCTCTACGCTCTCCCTTGCAGCATTGATGTTTTCTTGAGAACGCACAGGTCGACATCGCACAGGATGCTTGATGTCCAACACGGAGCCGGTCTTCTCAAACTTCTGGATTAATCGACGAATCGTCGACTCATCTGGGGCATTTCTTCTCCCGAACAGACTCCTCAGCTTGCGAGTTGTAACTGCAAAACATTCCCCATGCTTGTAGTGCATTTTGACAATCTGGATTCTTTGATCAGTTGAATACATGCTTGCTTCCAATGTAATCACAATGACACAAATGGCAAGTATCATGACTGCGCCAAGTGCTTTATTACCATCATGAGTAAAACTCGCTCAATGCCACTTTCAGCATCGAATTCATGAAAAAGTCACAGTGGATAATGAAATGGCATATTGTTGCAGATATTCTAGACGTTAAATTTGTAAGAAATCTTTAGTATTGTGTTTATGACAAATAAATTAAATCCGGCGTCCTTAGCTGAACACCCTATATATCCATCATTTATCATACATTCAATTTTCCGATTTCCTTAGTTTTTCAAAATTTTTGTGCTTTAGTTCATTGCACGTACTTTAATCACAGCTATAGAAATTTTATTGATAAGATATATGAATTATCATGTTCAGCAAATGAATTCAAGACATATTCCATTATCATTCTGGTGATCATTTCATTGTCAGATTATGTCAATGAAAAGCATTTACGAAGCGATCGGCAAACGTTTGAGTCATTCAGTCGCTTAAGGAGCAATCAAATGTGCAGTTAAGATTTGCAACACACGGCAGTGATGACAAATAAATGGAATGTTGCAGCACATAATGCCACAGCTGGATGAGAAGGGAATGAAAAATTCTTCAATATTCAAGTAAGATCTAAATGAAAGATCTAAACACAAATTTTTCCAACGATTGAGTCAATGAAAGAGGCATTCAATAAGGTGGTCAGAAAGATCTACCGACCTGTCACCTATCGATTTTTGGTTTTCGGCACGTTATGAATGGTAGAGCCTTTCAACATAGTTGTCCTTCCACGATGAATGAATTACTACTGATAAAAGCAGGTGCAGCAAATTTTCCTTTTGTCAAATCCAAAGAACGATTTCGAATCTTGTCTTACGACTGCAACTTGTGGAAAAACGGGGACGTCTTTGAACATTTATTGCAAGGTTGTAAATGATTCTAAGCAATGAAAATAATATATAAAAAATTAAAATTGAAAAAAACGCATAATTAGGCTACATATTTGCGATTTAACAGATTTAACACTTTGATATTCATGAAGTACCAGATTCTGGTGTTCAGAGAATGCATAATACTTCATTTAGCATGTTGAGCAAGTAGAAATAAATGCATCTGCTCTTTGACAATATACCGAAATTACACGTGAATGTAGGCCTACACACACGTAAATTGTTGATCGCTAGTTCAGATGCACGTACAGCATATAACACAGTGTACACTTCCAGTCAGGGATTACAATTCACCCAAGAAAAAACGGAAAATCGGGGTTTGAATGCATACATTTGAAATATTTACATTAGCCTAATTTCGTAAATAAACGGAAAATACGGAAAAGGCGGAAAATTGCGATTCCTGCTTTCAGTGTTTATTCGTCATTGTCAAAAGAACACTTTAATCCTTCACATATACTGGATAATAGAATCTTCTAAAAGAAAATGGTGGCATCGCTTTGCTGGTATTGTACAGCCAAACTTCAGTTTGATATTTGTTTGATATGATTCATTTAGTCAAACTGTACTTGGATTCACTACCTAAATCAATCATCATAAATGAATTTGTTAGTTCACCTAAAGCATTTTCGGTGCTGAAAGAATACGAAGAATACGGAGAGAGTTCCAGATTAATTGAACATGGCAGGGCTATGGAATTCTCATGAATATTGATCGAACGGTGGCAGTGAGATCGCAAATCAATTGTCAAAAGTTCAGCTGAATTATCAGAAATAACTTCATGTGAAATGAAAAAAGCGAGAAATGTGTTTTATGTTCTTCATATATTGTAAATCATGTATCACTGGTTAAGAACTATTCAGGGGCGGTCCGTAATTAGACGCGGGGTATTCACTGAATACCCACTAGTTTTCTCGAAAAAATCACAAATTATCCTTCAACTGTTGAAAACTAATTCTGTGAAGCACAGCTGATTGCTTTCTCTGAGCTTCCCGAGATGATCTATATTTAGTAGGCTGAAAGCTAACTCCTGGCTGAAAGCGACGTCTGATGGTGAATCTCGTTTAGTTGCCAAATGTGTTCACAGCAGTTCACAGCTGCCAATTAAATTCGAGCTAGTTCAACGTCTAATCAGAATGCCACCTCTCTCACGCGGACAATGATCGTAAACGCGATGCTGCTTACAGCGTCCCACTATGAGGCGAGAGTTTAACAAGCGTTAATTGATAACGTCGACTTACAATTATGCTTGCAATGCTGTGATTGCTTGAACGCACTACAATATCCGAATATCGATGAATCCTCCTAGGAGAGATAGAGCAGAAGCTATAACAGATTTCCTTTCTGTGTCAACGTGTCACTCATAACGATCGTGTACTCGTAGTTGCATGAAAATGGCTGAAGCAGCTGATGGTAGTGATGGCAAGCTCAATGAAGTTGATTATATTTTAAGTAAGTCATCAATATCATTCAATGATCGGCTTGAGCTCATGAAAGCCGGTAGACCCAAACCTCTTCTCGCTGATTTAAATCAGGAATGTAAAATTAACATCGGTTTTACATACAAATTGAAGTTAATACATACTCAGCTGTAAGGGAAAGTATAGGGGGCTATAGTATGAGACCCGGCTCTACAAAATGCAGCTCAAAATATAGTGAATACCCTATCTGAAAACTCACCGCACGCCCCTGGAACTATTGGTTATGTTCGTCATTGATTATGAACTATTTCAGAGATGACAAAATACTGGCTACATGTGATGATATACCTGCCATCGATGAGGAGCCGCTCCGAAGCGATTCATGTATTTCAAATGAATCGCATTTGTTCATTCAAGTGTTCTGTCTAGCCATCTGCATATAGAGCACAGTTGCCACCATTATGAAATCATAGAAGAGAATGACAAACAAAATTAAATTGCATGTTTCAAAAATTAACTTTCACTTGTCGGTGTAATTCATCCATTGATTCGAACAATCAGCCAGGTGAACAGTGATCATCCGTCAGACGCGCAGCTGACATATCAACAATCTTAACAAATTTACCTGATCGTGTAGATCAATTTTCATTGTACGTCAAGAAATTTCACTAATTGTAAGATTTCTCAGTAAAAGTCACAGCAGCAGATCAAATTTGATCATGCTCAACCAGGCAGTAGATGATGAAAACAATTGATTAGGCTATTCTACGTTTCCTGTAGGAGTTTCACGATGCTAAGATTATCTCGATCCAACAACTGCACTAAAAAAGAACTATTGTACTACATATATAATACACTCAGTTTGCCGCTGCAAAACACGCACTAAGTTAACCGAAAACATTCCACGACCCAATCATCAAAGCTTCGCTCTGATTCCAAATTAGCTAGCATCGACGTTAGGGAAAGCTATCACATCTCATGAAATTAATCTACTATAAGCAAAACTCAAAAATTTAAAAGTGCACAATTTTTGTCGAAGAACGTATTTGTCAGCCAGCGCATCTGTTATCTCATGACTTAGACTATTTGTCTAAACTTCCAATTTTTAGTTTGACAGAGGCCGGTTGTGTGTAGACATCCCAACACACAATGATTAAATCGAAGATCGTCCACTTTCAAAAAACCGGAGTAGGCCTACTACTAGAGTTATCGGTAAACCTTTTCAAGTTCTATGCCAAAAAAGCACGGAAAATTGAGTGCTTTGCTTTGAAGGTTATTTACATTTTTGAATTTCATACTGCTGGTCATTGAACACAATGCAAGAGATGATGTGCCAGTAGTTACATTCCAAACTAGAATTATAAATATAGCAATAATTATCATCATAAGAGAAGTATGTAGTGACAGTTCTAGAAATTCTGAATAGGCTTTTTAGAAATCAGCATCACCGGTAAGCATCAGAAGTATAGCTGTGCACACAACGAGCCATCACAGTGAAAGATAAATTTTAGCACGAACTGTCAAAGTTGTGCGATCAAATTTATCTGTCTGTTGCAGTTTCGTATTTAGGCCTAGACCTACATCCTGGTTACCTAGTAGGACATGTGGGATGGGGCATGCAACAAGCATGATGCACCGTTCACTAATTCACACATGTTATTAAAAGGGGCAAAATGTTTCATACCACGGATCCTACCAAAAGTTTACACGGTGATATTTTGTGGAGCTATTGTGAGATGCACCTGGTGAATGTCTGGAGCCAGAATGACGCCAATCGTATAAAAAAATTTGAGGAAAAAATTGAACAGGGACCGTTCGAGAAAATATCTGTAAAACATTTCGCGCAGAAATGAGATTTCAATCGAATCATAGTATCACGTCTTGTTGAGTGATTGCCTTAACAAGATTATTATCTGCTCAACCTGCAGAAAAATATGATAAAATACATCTTATCATATTGCCCTTTTGCATATGATCAGCCAGAAAAAAATGGTGCAGATTTGAATGGGACAATCGAACACTATAGTCACCAATGTCTACAAAGAAAGTTTTGTAAGGAGGTTAAGCCTAGGCCTATTGACAATCATAGGAGTGACCACGACATCAGCTATCATATCATCACCTAGGTCATCAAACTGTGTGCCAATAAGCCTCCTTTAATAAGTGCAAACATTTTTTGGGTAAGCATTCACCTCAATGTGATTCCATTTGCTGTAATCAAGTGGCATTGCTCCTAAGTTTCTCAAAACAGCTGATCACAATTTCGAGTGTGTCAAATGAAGCTATTTTAAAACAAAAAGTTTTCTCATTCTAAACACTACTTCCCGAATTTTCTGAATTGATTCCCATGCTTTCTGAACACCATTGGGAAATGTTATGGCTAGATTTGGGTAGTTGAGCATCATTAGATGCGTCTAATTTATGCGAAAAAGCAATGACTGTCGTCCGCTTCTATATACATCTGTGGCGTAAGTGTACAAACATTGACTTGCACCTTGCATAGCTATGTAAAACCTGTGCAGGCATGCATCAAATTGCAACATTTCTTGCATCAAGTGCTTTCATGAGTTGCGATCATGGAGAAAAGCAAGAAGTGAGTTTGTCAAATGCCGTGAAATTCATTGTATCTCTACTGTATCGTGTATTCTGCAAGCCTTTGTGTTTCTAAACTTATATTATGAGAATTGATCTGCTACAAATTTGTGCCTTGTTCAATTTGCAGAGAGAGAATCTGGATAAGTCTGCAGAGGTAACACTGCACTTATGACACAAGTTAAGGCAAAGCTTATATTGCAGCATTCGTGTGCTGCGTTATACCGTTGTTTTACCCACGTAACTTTAAATATTTATTTATTAAGTATGCTGACGCGGTTGTTTCGAGCAACAACGTATGCTGGAAAAGCGTGCCGTGGAAAACTTCAGGTAGAGTCCCCCAATGGATGATCTCTCTGATGTGCTAACTTTCTGCCAGATGTGTGATGACACTCAGCAATACAATATTCTTCCATGCATATTCCGACTCCTCATTATGAGTAAGCTGTTAGATGCAGCAAATGACTCAATGTCAAAAGCTACTTTTCGCAGCGTGTTTTGACCTGTTGCTGTTGTTGTTCTTTGTTCCTTCTGGCAAGTAAGCTAATTTTCTAACTAGGAACGACTACATATATCAAGATGTAGGCATATGTTGTTTAACTCTGTGACGTCAACCTTAAAATACATCGCATTTTTTCAACCTGGGGGAAAAATGACCCATGGTAGAAATTTGTGCTTTTATTGATTTTAGATGCGATAGTCATTAAATCAATCATATTTTTAAGAATTTAGATGCTAGATGCAGTAAGAAATTATTGATATTTGATAATACAAGCTGTAGGCCTACTATCGTTCGCATGCTCCCACTCTGAAGTGAAAAGAAAAACACCAGATTTCCAAAAAATTCAAATTTCATAATGAATTTAAGAGACTCATCGCAATTTCACAAACAAATTTGCATTCATTGCACAAAAGTAGTCCATGATCTTTACAACAAGAACGCTTGCAACGGAAACACTGTGTGCTCACCTTTTTGTCAATCGAGCGGGGACAGAAAAAGCATTTCCGTCTTTCAGTCAACATTCTCGTTGCTGGAGGATTTGAAGTTTCATTTTGAAGCTGACAACCCAGTGATCGCATGGCAACAGTTACTTGTGACTGTAGAGCTTGAGGATTTTGAATACGTTTGTTGATTTGCCTTTCAACTAAGGAGAATCCCAGTTCTTTCAGATAAAGTCGTCTATAAGATTTGCTTTGTTCCAATCTGGGAATTTCATGTACCACGTAATATAACCTGCAATTGCTCCACAATCTATCATGTTGAAGAAGAATACCACTGGCCAACGCTTTATTTTTCGTTTACTAGTATAAAACCTTGCCAAATGATCCAGATTGTCTACGCCAGATTTGGTTTTGTTGTAATGTTGGATAATAACAGGTTTATATTTGTCGTCTTCATCGATAGACTCATCATGGTGCATAGAAGACAACAATATGACGGACCTTCCTTTCTTTGGAACATAACTAACGAGGGTAAGTTGACGATCAAATCCAAAAATAGATGAATACTCTGGCCTGCTGCGATTGCTTTGCATCTCTCTCGGGATATCAGCACGGTTTTTTCTTATTGTTCCAACAATTGTAGTGCGCATGGCAAGCAAATCATGAGCTAAATCAACCGATGTAAAATAATTATCCATTGTTTATATTTCTTCCTGTCTTTATCCAGGGCTGTACTAATCGTTTCACAAGATCTTTTACATTTGACCCAACTGGTGCATTGGGTTGCCTACCAAGATAGACTTCACCTTTCAGAGGAAATGACGTTTCGCTATCACAAGCCCAGAATACCTTTATGCCGTATTTTCCGGGCTTCGAGGGCAAGTACTGCCGGAAACTGCACCACCCTCGTGTCGCTATCAATTGCTCGTCGACTTCTATGTCACTGCCTGGCGTATAAACGGATTGTAGATTGGCCAAAAACATCACCCAGAAGTCACGGATAGACGCCAATTTGTCTTGTGAAATACGTTGCTCTCTAGTTGCCTGATTGTCGAATCGACAGTACCTCAACAACTCTTTGAAACGCGTAAGAGACATTGTGGCCCTGAATACGGGTCTACCATCTTTCGCTGACCATAGTTCGTCTAGAGATTCCCCTGAAGATCGCCACATACCTGCCAAAATCAGAAGACCGATCATAGCCTCTATTTCAAATCAGAAGACCGATCATAGCCTCTATTTCAGACGAATCAGTCTCACGCCAACCATGGGTTCTCTCATGTGTTTGATTCCATTTTCGTGCTGTAGATTGCCCTCTACGGTTTGTCTCTCGAACAATTAGAAGTATCATATCATTTGTGAAAAATAACTTGAAACTATCAAGGATAGTATAAACTGATCTAACGCTCGCACTACTGAGCCCACTTTGTTGCCGAAGTACATTTGAAGCTTGTGTCGGCCTTTCCGGATTTGTACTCCATATTCGCCCATTTTTGCTTCGTAGCTGATGTGGTATGTTGACTCGTTGATGTAAAGGCGGAGGGTGATCGTTATCAGAGTCTTCGCTGTCATCGGAGGAGTCATTGGATTCGTCATTGGAATCAGTCACTTGACTGTCGTTATCGTTGACATCACTGGTATCAGTTGATTCATCCTCAGTCAATTCAATATCAGAAACATCAGATCCACTTTCGCGATCCATTATTTGTCGCGCTACGTCTTTCGTTGTGTACATTTTGCGAGCCATTGTAAATTACAAAGCGCGTGCATCAGACATTTGATTTATATCCATCAGCGGACACAAGCGTGGATTACTACTCAGCTCCCCGAGAATGTTTCATTCTTTTCGGGCTACATTCTTTTGGTGCCATTGTTAGCATATGACGCAAATCACAATTGACCTCTCTATGCAACGATAGCTGTGCAAACACAGTCAGTGCAAACTGCTGATAATCCTATCTCTATGGGCCTACGTTGGAATGAATAATGCATCGAACGCTAACACTTCTGTTATCTTGCACAAAAGTACTTACGGCAGTGACTTCTATGGCAAGATATCCAACTATCAGCTAACAAATCAATTCAATAGATCGGTTATTGCAGATATCTATTGCCTTTGTCATACAATTTCATGCAGAACACAGACAACCGAGTTGACCCCAGGTTGACGAAATACGTTGTATCATCTGAAACCTCAGACTGTACCTTTCCTTTTCAATCAAATGTATACAGAGCAAACTTTTTGTGCTAAATTTGTTGCAGGGAAAGCTATTTATCAGGCAGGCCATAAGAGAGGTATTATTTGACATTGTGATCTACTATTGAAGTTTCGTGGGATCAATTTTACCCCAGGTTGACGGAAGAGGGTTAAGGCGTGCTCCTATTTCAGTGTTTTTTGCTGTAGCAGTTTTAATCTTCTACTTATTTTTGAGGGACTCATTGCTAATGACTCAAGCAAAATCAAGCTTCGAGACCAAACTGCCACCGCCATTCGACTAACTGAAGTTGAGATTCAAAGTTCCGATCTGATAATTTTTGTAGTGGATATTGTTACCACATCGTGGTGTCCAAAACGCACCAACATGATGTTTTCGACATTTGAAATTACCAAAACACATCCTACTTATTTTCATTCTTCAAATGTTTGTTATTTATGCTTAATTCATGCAATACATTTCAAAATAGCCAACTGCGTGAAATATTTTGTGGAATTCCTTCTGAAAAATAAATGGGTTTTTTGTGGGATATTGCTATCCAACATAATGCGATAATAATAGGGATTGACTCTAGTGAAGAATATGCCTCATTCGCTGAATCTCCCGGTATAATAGCGTAATATTTTTACAGTTCAATTATCAGTAGGCGTGCAGTAAAAAAGTCGACTGGAAGACACCAGTATAGATTATTAGAAATTAATATCAAATTTTATCAAGGAGAGATTTGTCAGCAACAGATTTAAGCCGCGGTGGGTGGTGGCTGTAGTTCATCAAGTTCAAAGCTCATCTGAAACCGGATTCATTCGGAGAGAAGAAAGTAGCTAGGCATGAAATTTTTGGCTACGACCTACGGATTCATCATGTAGTCATGAAAGTGGTATAGCGAGTTCAGAATTGAGTGTAGCAATTTCTGTTTCACACAAGATCCTAATCCTGTCCCTTCGCCACTAACATTTTGTGAAGAGAAATTCTCTAAATCTGAGTGCAATTTCTGTGAAGCGCAAACTATTCGGAACTTGGTGTTGTGGAATATTATTTTTCAGCGGATGTAGTAATCTCTTCAAATGAATTTTTAAATGAGAGACAATAGTGACCACAAAGATTCTGCTCTGCCTTCACTTCCGATCTGAAAAATGGTTTCTCTAAGTTCCTATTTGAAATGTGCTATCTGGAACATGGTTGCGTCAAAGATGGCCGAAATGAAGAAATAGAATGTGTTCATGAACCAGAATGTTCTTTTTCTCCTCATCTTGTAGAGATTTTTTAATTATTTTTTTGGCGCAGTCCAAATGCGTGAAATTGGACCTTGCGCTTATTTCGTTTAATGGAAGAGATTTATCTTCATCCTACTTGCATAGATACTTGAAGTTAGACTCATCTTCGGTTGGAGAATTTGAAATTCGATGGCCATGAGTCGAATACCAGGTGTGGTATAAAACTAAAAACTGGTGGCACTGCTTCTTTAGAACTTGATCCTAGTGACTAAGCTTCAAGAAAGAAATCCTTTTTAATCCCCATTTCTCAGTCCCACTGTTATAAAAAAAGGAGTAAAAACAGCTTCAGTTCCTATTTTTGCGTGATTTCTTGCTCTGAGACTTGTAATTATAGTGTTAGTGCAGGCACCATGGACTGTTGATAAAACACGCAACCCGAAAGCTATTAAATAGAGCACAAAACTTAAGCGGCAATTGATGAATTACACCCAAGATAAAGAATCGCGTTTACACACGTTTTAAGTCTCATATCAGGGTTTTTGTGCAACGTAACGTCGACACGCTCCTTTTAACTCAGAATTCAATCATGTGATGGAAACATTAGCAAATCTTGATATAAGCACTTGACAATGCTTTTCTGTCTCTTCCATAAATTTGCCCAGAAATCATCTTTGCAAGTCGCGAACCAGTTCGAGCCACAACCCCTACCTTCAGTAGTTTATTGAAAGAATTAAGTATTCCAACACTTCACACTGCATGACTCGCATACGTCTCTCGGACATCATATCCATTATCATTTTACACCACTCAAAAATTTATTTGACCGCGGCCAAGTTATCGAAGAAACAGAAAAAGTTTTTAACTGGTGTGATTTGTGCTCAAAAGCTATATGGTGTGTTTTACATTTTTGCTTTAAAATAAGTATATTTGCTTTTCGTTGTCATGGCGAATTTGATAGTTTTAGTGTAGTCTACATTCATTCAATTATGCTCAGTACTTGACGCACACATTAGTGAAATACATGATTGCCACATGTTGTACATTTGTAAATAATGTAGGATTTCTAGCATCAATTTGATAGTTGAATTGTCAAGAACAAGAACAGCAGTTTTAATACAATGTCTTCTGCAAAGCAATATTTAAAACAGCAATTATAAAATCATGTTTTCAAAAAGTTTTAGACTCCTTGTTATTTAACCGCGGGCTTTCCAACTAGGTTATTAGTACCGTGGTAGAATTGTGTTTTAAAATGTGCTTATGTTGAAGTTTTAAAACAAAATTAAGGTCACAGTAACTGATGAGTGTTATACAGTTGCCTTGATGCTCAATTCAAAGCAAGAGCAATAATATAATTTGTGAATCACTTATCCTACTCACCATCCATGATTTGTTCGTGATGCTTAAAATTAAATATGTATGATATAAACATGTACAAAATAAACCGCGAATAAGTTGTTGTCAATATCGCAGGTGCTTTACACTTCGAAACGGCCGTTTAGGCTGCCGACACATTTGATATGTTGATGTTGAGCTAGCTTCTCGTCATGCCCATGACGAACTCTGCTTTTAGTTCCTAGATTGTAAAATAAAGTTGATTATAAGGTTTAGCTTATTTCCCTTCCCGTCTTAAGTTAGGTCGGCTAGCCTTTATATGTATGTCGTTTCCTACTCTATACTGTAGGTTACTCTATGTTACTTGTATTAATTGATATTCATTCGCTCTTTAACTTTAAGTTTCCTAACTATTTACCTGATTCTTCACCAGGGTAGTTGTCTAACTTTGGTATCTTCCGTTTCCTGGATCCTTCGAATATTTTACCGTGTCGTGTTTTTAATTTAATTATTACTTACTCTTGTATATAATTCTGTAAAGTGGTTGCTACTTAATCATTGTTTACAGTAGAATGTACATGCATAATATTTCTTCGTTTGTCGTGAGATGTATTCCTTCTACCTGTTTGTGGCAAAACAATTTTTACTATGAATTTGAATTCTATTATCTTTATGCACCAAAATATGAAAAAGTGCGAGACAGAAATTTATTACAAATTCTGCACACAGATTGGCAAGGTTGCACCAGTTTTCGAAACCATTGCGGAAGAATATCTCTGGCTTTGTACGAATTTCTTCCTGAGACGCATTTTTCACCTCGTTCAACGACGCAAAGATCTTCGCTCTTTCATTTTTCTTTTGTCTGGAACAGTTGGAAATCACGGCGATAAGTCCGGCCTGCATGGGAAATGTCGCAGAACTTCAAATCCAAGTTTCGAAAGAGTTTGACGGCATGCGAGGCTCAGAGGGCTGGCACATTGTCATGATGGAGGAGGACACCAGTAACAGCCTTCGTCGGACGGTTTTCACGAATTGCAGTAGACAAGTTGTCGAGATCGAATTTGCGAGTACCGAATTGTCTTGTGCCCGAACTAGAGTATCGGATCCCCTTCGCCTCCATTCTCAGGCCTGCATCTTAGGTTCAGTCTCAAACGCGTAAAGTCACGCTTCGTCGCCCGCAACAATTCGTTTCATGAATGACTATATAACCGTCCATGATCAAAAAATTGCTACAGAACATCAGCCTACACTCCTTGTTCGTTTCTGTATGCTTTTGTGGTGCCGAGCGAGCACAGAATTTCGAGTAGTTCAATTGGTCCTTCAAAATACGGAACACCGAACTCTTGCGCATATTGAGCTGTTGCTCCATGTTTCGGCAGGTAGCTTTAGGATGTTAGTTAGAAAAAATGCTTTACAGTTTGAACAGCTGCATCACCCGTAGCCGTAGCCGGCCTGCTGCATCTTGGATAGTCTGTTACAGACTCGCGACTTTCCCCATCATATCTCTCGGCCCACTTTCTGATCGTTTTGGATTTCATGGCATCATCCTTGTAAACAGTTGGAAAGTCCTGTTCAATTTAGCTGATATAAAAGCTGATGTGTTGTTGATAAATGAACACTTAACTACACATCTGGCAGTTCTCTCATTACTTACCCACACACTACAGTTGATCAATGTGAAAATAAAGGATGGAAAATGCTGAGATGAAAAACAAACATCTAAAAAGACATGTTTTTTCAAATATTTCAAAAGCAACCTTCTGAATCTAGGCATGATCTTGTTTCTTAACTTTTTCAGAGTCCGATATTTATAGAACTGACGAATGTTGTCGCAATCTATAGAAAATGGTTTTGAGATCGCCTATTTAGACAGAAATAATGGTATTTAAGTCTCAAAATTGCATTTTTCTTCGTTTTGATTTAACATTTGATGGTTCTCTATATTTTCTAGATAGCGAAATGAGATCGTGGTCAAGGTCCATGTTCCTGTAGATGTCATTTCATAACTCGATACATAAAGAAAATTAATCAAAAAGCCTCGTCGCTGTTAACCTATGAAGTTTTGTGCAGGTTACAAAGCCTATGAAGCTGTAAAGCTGTAATTCGTGGAATATATCCTGATGCTCTATGAAAAAACAAAGCTTTCTAATGTCAACAAGCCGCTCCAAATTCACGAAACTTCTATGAACGAAGCAAATCGCTTACGATTAGTTAGGTTAGACCTGGTTCAATCATTTTATATTTATACACGTATATTAATGAAGGAAACAATATCAATGCGTGATGAAATTACCATGCAAAAGATGTGCGAGCAACTGGTAGGACTCGATCCTACGACTTCAGGTGCCCCCCTTATGTAGGCCATTTGACCATCTTAGATGCGACCATTTTACACGTGACCGATGTTAGTTGGCAGCCAGGATAATGTCTTCACCACCACATTTCATTTGTCATAGCAATTATAGTCAGTGAATAAATATTTCGTCACAATTGTGGCTTCCGGCATTAGGACCAGTAACGGGGATCGATACCCACCAAGCCTTTGGAGTCAAGCTTTTAATACAATTAACAATGAATTAGATGAAATCTTTCTTTTACTATTTTGTTTAAATATTCTGGTTTGACATCTGCAAATATAGTCGGGTTGTGCTTTTCTTATTCCTAGCAATAGGTTGGGAACATCAGGGTTTCTTGATACGATCATTAATGGTGATACTTGAAGAATCTCAAAAGTTTACCATCACGCCTTTTGAAATGTAAAGGGTTATTTTTCCTATTTTCAGAAATCGATTGTATCTTATAATATTCGTGGAATGACTGACGAAGTCGACAAGGCTCAAGCTGCGTCAGCCAGCGAGGGCTATGATTTTAACAATATTTTTATGAAGATAATAAAGAAAGAAATTCCTTCAAAATTGCTCCATGAGGACGATATGTGTATTGCTTTCGATGATATATCCAAGCAAGCACCTGAACATTTCTTGGTTATTCCAAAGAAACCGATTTCAATGATCGAAAAAGCCGATGATGCCGACGAACAGGTTAGTAGATGATGATTTTAAATTTTATCGACAACATTGAGAATATGGAAGACCAGCTGCGTCTGTTGAATGTATCATTTTCAGCTACATTTATATGTTCAGACTTAGGCTCCATTTCTCCATTTTTATGTCAGTCTGCATGCTCGAATAAGGATAGTATTCAAAAGAGCAGACTTGTATCGACTGTCCACATGACTGTCAAAGTGAATGAGCAAGGTAAACTTCCAACATTCTGCCGACCTTATGTGAACGATGCATTTGTTGTGTGTTCCAGTATACATTGCTTTGTATATAAAGGTCATCTGCGTATGATCCAAAGATCTATGAAATGTTCATCATATTCAGATGCAAAGGCCATCCCTAAATGGCCAGAAAGATTCTGTCCTACATAAACCCCCTTGTATGATTTCTCTCGTGCTACTTGCTTTTATTGCTATGAGCTTTGAGTGTTTAGATTCTATGTGAGTTTTTCAAATTCTATGGCTTAATCATCAAGTTGTTCAAGACATTTCTAATCGCATGTATCTTGAAAATGCTCGATCGAAAAATGAGCAAAGCGTTGAAAAATTCATTGCCGCTTTTACTTTTTTAAAAATTAAATTTTTATTGTCAAGTAATTGGAAATTATTGCAAGTAGTAAGAATAATAATTCTTTTGATTATAATGATTCATGCTATTTGAGCACCATCAGGCATTAAACATGCAACTTGAAATTGAAGCATTTTACTTTCTAGTTTGAATACATCTAGGCATGCTGCTCGAGGTAGGCTACGCTGATATCCTTCAATTTTATATGCTAGAAGGCCAGCTTATCTAATATATGAACTCAGTTTTGCGCCGGTATGCATAATGCTTCAGGTAATGAAATATGGACAAATGGTTTTATATATCTTAATCGATCGGTAAGCTTACCCTTAGCTGTGCAATCCTCCGCCTCTAAGGAGATTATACACAGAATTAGACAATTTGCTCGTTCAGTTCGTTCCTAGAAGGGATGAGTCGTATATCGCTCACTATTGGAGACAACACACTCTCAAACAATAAGCTGTCAGCTGGCCTTTGGATGCCAGCCAGCGAGTGACCTACGTGTTGTGATATCATTTCGGTCACGCATGATCACACATCAGTGCCTAACTACATTTAATAAGGAATGCTGAGAAGAGGTTGGTGAAATGATCAGGTGAACCAATTGTCGTGCGCCTGCTATCTTTTTAATAATGATCGGAAGGACCAACATCATCGAGAAAACTTCTGCCCAATGATCTGAATTCTTTAAATCTGAAGGAATCGTGGCAATCGAAACACTATGAAGGAATTGAAAGCAATCCGCAAAGCGGCGCATGACTTTTTCCTATCTCTGTAAAGTATTAGGAATTCCTTTTTGCCCTCTTTCTAAATTCCAGCATGTGCCATCGCTTTGACTTAGGCTGCACTTCTAGGAAACTGAAAGAGTTAAACAATCTAATTTTGTTTAGATGATACATTGCCAAAGTCAATAGCTAATGGTTGAAGGACTGACTTGCTTTATTTGAAGGATTTGAGTTTTGTTCATAGTATTGATTCAAATAAAGTCGTGTTTATGTAAATTTGCAATTGTAACGTTTTTCGACTAGCTGCTCCTTAATTGAAGTGGACATAGGTGCAGAGCAAGATATACATGAAACTGAGGCTCATTGTTTATGTCAATTAATTGCAATTAATTTTTGATCTAAAAATTGATTTATGATTATATATATTTATCCAATCAATCAATTAGTTCAATTTATTTCCAAGTCAGAATATGCCAGAAAAAATTTTTCAGTGAATCAGATAAAATTAGCTGAGGTGGCTATGCATGATGATTGTGACATCTGGAATATTAATGTAAACCTATTGCTCTTATTAGTACTTTAATCGCCTCGTGAACTTCGTTATTACAATGATGTACCTATCGCAACCAGGGTTGGCAAAACCTGGGCTTGGTTTGAAAAAACCCGTCCCGCGGGTAAAACGGGATAAACGGGCGGGTTTTTCGGGGTTTTTCAAGTTAAATCGTCCCTGCAAATTTAGATAATCTGCAATTACCCATATGGTTACATAGTAATGCAGTTGACAACATCCGTGATTAAAGTCCTGGTAGACAAGGGGACCATGTCACATCAAGTTGAAGATGGCCATGTACGAGTCGTACACATGCATTTTAATAATGAGGACCCGAGGCGAGGATGCCACATCACAATCGGGTGCTGGATCATGTTAAGAGGGCCCCAGTTATAACATTGCAGGGACCTCATCTCATCATATGTGGAGGGTCCCTCCTGACTACGTCTGAGGGGCTACGAATACCATTATCGGTACTACAAATCTACGTATTCGATACATCCCGACCTTAAATGTAGAACTAGTGACTATACGATAAATACGAACTATGGTACTGTTGTTTAAGTGCATGACTAGTGACTGCCTACATATTTTCTTACTTTCTTATTAATCTGATTTTGCATTACGTTGTAGCTAGTAAATAATTTTATAATTCACAATCTTACTTTATTTCAGATTGAGAATACCGACATTCGAAATATTCGATTGAGCGCATAGTAGGCCAACACTACAGTCTACTTTACGATTTTTATAGACGATGTAGCAGGTCTATAAGGTCCTAAGGTGAAGAACAAAGTAACAGACTCGAAACCTTGATTCGATATTGAGAATAAGGCGATTAAAACACGTTTGTGTATTTCGCATTCATAGTTCTGTAGTCCGGACAGAACCAGTTTGCTTGATTTTGAACATAATTCTGGGCACAGTCACTGTCTGAGGCTATCATATGGAATATGAAGTTCGAAAAAAACCGTTGTACCCACGGGTTTCTTCATCTTGATTTTTGAAACAACTCCTTAGATGTTTTCCTCACGGGTTTCTTCATTTTGATCTTCTAATCTGTAACCTTACCTAAAGAATAGGCATATCATATAGAATATGAAGTTTGAAAAACCCGTTTTTTCATCGTGATAGCCCAATCTGATAAATATCATGTAAAATATGAATTTTGAAAAAACCCGTTTTACCCACGGGTTTTTTCATCTTGAAAAAACCCGTCCCACCCGCCCCGGATAAAACGGGTTGCCAACCCTGATCGCAACACTATTCATATCTTCCTATATCTGCTGATTTAGCGTGCAAATTGCTGCGTCATAGCTGCTAGGAAGCCCGGCCACGCATTTCTTGAAAAGGAATTCACGAAATGATTAAACATATTGGTTGCCTGATGTGTGACTTTCTCTATTGCTTATTTACAGATCCTTGGCCATCTCATGATTGTTGCCAAGAAGATTGCCGCTCAAAAAGGTTTAAAAAATGGATATCGCCTCGGTAAGATGTCATCAGTCACTGCAGTAAAATGTTTACTCGCTATTCTTCTACATAAACCGTTCTGCCTAATATGTGGATTTGATTGTTTTCAATAGCATGAAACGTAAATAGACACACCATTTAATTAACTATTTAGATATCACTTCATTTTTACTACTTATAGTGATTTGACAAATTAAAACATGATTAAATAGATAGGCATGAATTTATTTGTTGCCGTTAAACCATTTTCATTATCGGTCTTTTTTTTCGGATGTGAACTTCTTCATTTTTTTATCTGAACTTCAAAAAGTACATCGACAGAAAAATGAGCTTCTGTGTAAGACTAAAGAAACCCTATGTCGGAGCTGCTAGTTCTGAAAAAAAACCTCAGTCCAAACTTTTTTTACATTTTCGAATTTCCGATAAAATCGACTATTTTTCGACGTTTCTCTGTTGTTGTGAGTAAAATATTATACTTATTGGCCTGAAAATTTGTGGGAGAATAGTTGGTTATACTACTAGTGATAACCAAGCTAATAACTACTAGTGATTTGAGCCGGACAGAAGTTTTCGATTAATTTCGTTTTTCTGAGAGGTTTACGCCTTTACAGCCTAAAATACTTAGACATTATCTTGTGTCATGTGATGATTATGTCATCATGTCACTACTTATAAGCGTATTCTATCAGCTATTGATGTTACCGCTATAAAACTTCACAATTTAACTTTCTATTTGACACAAGCTATCTCTTCAACATAATAGTTTCTTTTCAATCAAATCACCTGATTTCTTAAAATAAGAGGTGCTGTGCAGATTTGCTGTTAAAAAGATAACCAAGTGTGTCGAGTGTATGGATATTTGAAATTCAGTGGTCGGTTGATTGCTGGAATGATTAGTGCATTCATTCCCATTCAAGTGCGTTTGACTATTCCTTTACCATGAAATTTAATTTCTCTTGCAGTTATAAACAACGGGAAGGATGGAGCACAGTCTGTTTATCATCTTCATCTTCATGTTATGGGTGGAAGACAAATGCAGTGGCCTCCCGGATAATATGACTCAACTCTCCAAGTGTCCTTACAATAGTAGTGATGTGGTTTAACTTTTCATGGATTAATGACCGTGGAATGTCATATATAATTGTACAATTCAAACTGCTGTTTTATTTTGATACTGGGATTCGACCGATTTTCTTATGTATTTCTACAATAATACGAGTATCTATCAACTGATCGATGCATCATGGATTCGGACTAAGCAAAACTTCGAGAACCATCATTTTTAAGATTTATGAGATACATAATTTTAAATGCATTTGTAGCAACTTCCGCAAATTTTATTGAGCTGAACGCAGATCTCGTAAGCTCTGTTCGAGATGCTGAATTTGATCTTCACATTGTTGAGATTATCCAAGAGATTGTCAGCTTTTGTAATGTTATTTCATGGATATCGTATTACATCGAGATCCACCGCTATTCTAACCCGTCCCCCTTCGCTATGGTAAATTTGAATTCGAGTGCGATTGCTAGTATAGCTTGCCAACACATGCCATTGAGTGTCCTGATGCGATGGTTGTCTTAGATATTTGAATAATTGTGTGTGATAGCGGTCATACTCGTAGATCGTCATTTGAATTGACACAGTCCGGCAGCCAGAACGAGGCCGAAAATGAGACTTACAATCATAGAGTAGATATGTTAGGTAGAGTGGTAACTCCGCATTTATTAAATGAACTCAAAGGAGATACAGTCGGAATTGTTTCCAAATGTGAGATATGCACATTTATGCAGTTTTGAAGAAATTACAATGGAATTGACTGATCATGATAGCATAAGGCAGATAGAAATGATATTATTTTACAGCGGCCGTGTCATGACAACCTTGGTGAGGTAGGATAATGTTTGTTAAATTGGCAACTCGATGGCCTGCTTTTCATGCTCAACCTCAAGAGAATCTTCTTATCAGGCAACAGCTGCCACTGGTGTGACAAAATCATAGTGATTTCAATTAACTTTGAAAGATGTAAATGGGTCCACATCACTATTCAGATTCAAGAAATTAAACATGAATTTAGTGAATCATAAAATCCTGCCGGTGACAATTGAATTAAAAACTTGACATTTCAGCCAAGAAAGCACGAATGACATCGCGACTTTTTCATGAAGACTTCCATTATAATACGGATTACGGATCATCAAATTTCCTTGATAATCAGCTTGATTTCCGCTTATAGTTAGGATGATTATTAGCAAATATTCATTCATTTTGATATCCAACTTGTTTTACTTACAACGGGGAGTCATCTCGGTAGTATTTAAATTGGCAAAATTTTGACATTTTCAAAACTGCTCAAATAACTTTTTGGACCACGGGAACGCAATCTCCGCAACCCTGTGGGAACGAATCTTGCGAAAAACTGGCGGATCTCAGCTGCAGAATATCATGCTACAGTTCAGTCATATTTGCGGGATATTCGCTGGCGAAGTTCGCCGGCGACAATTCCCGCTCTATATGTCAGATTTTACTTTTGACTTTCTCTCTTATTTTCTTTAGTAATCCGCCTCTACAGCCGACTCTCTATTTTCTCCCTCACCTCCTCACTATCCACATATGGCTAATCTATCTAAGTAATAAGTGAAGACTATCATTCTTTGATAATGATAAGAATGTAGAGAATCCGCATATATCAATTTTCATAACATCTCTTGACATTCAATAATTTACAACAATGACAAATATTTGAATAATATCATAGTATTTATTGCGACATTTAAGGAAGATAAATACTTTTTTTAGTTTAAGCCTTCGTGAATTAAAAAAAGATCCCTTTTTATCAGATCAGACTGAGTAT
This sequence comes from Prostheceraeus crozeri, assembly GCA_907163375.1. Taxonomy (NCBI): domain Eukaryota; kingdom Metazoa; phylum Platyhelminthes; order Polycladida; family Euryleptidae; genus Prostheceraeus; species Prostheceraeus crozeri. The sequence goes on from CAJQUW010008906.1 coordinate 114,724, forward strand.
ACAATATATTTTCATGTGAAGGTAATATACGAACATTACTACTTACCACTAATTAGTTGCTACAATATCCACGATTTCGCCGGTTGGCGAAAAATCAGCTCGCATTAGTAAACAAACATCTACCAAATAATTATAGCAACTTTTTCGCCACCTGTCGTTTTTTAATTTTACACATGTTTTTGGATAAATGATGACCATTTTCACATGCGGAGATAGTTTTTACACGAAAATGAACCTTTAAAAAAATTATCCACAAAATCGCTACCTCGCCAGATAATCTGTTGATATTAGCAAGATGCGTTCCCACAGGGAAGAAACTGAATCTTTTCATATAAAAATTTTCACTGTATACAGCAGATACTTTTTTGAGTCGACACTCTACCTATATTAGCTTACAATGATGCACAACCTTTGCCTATACCGCGAATCCGCGTGTCTGCCGAGTTTTTGCTGTCAGAAACGATCAAAGAAAAAATACGTGTTATTCCCATAGAACGCAGATCGCAGTTTTTGGTTAAAATGAAATTTACTTTTTTTTCTTGTTAAGTGAAAAATACTAGTCTATAGAGCCACAATTTTTGACATATATATATGTCTTCTGGTCATTTCCTATTATGTGTATTTCATGCTGCTGATCGTCGATGTATGCGAAAAAGTGGATTAAATTGCTCAAAATGCTTGTGTTTGCCGGCATTAGGAGGCATGCCAAATGTGAATGAGTCTATAGTGTTGAATTGTTTACGCGAAGAATCGAAAACACATGGTGTTAAACTCGTATCGAAACTGTTTTTTTTTCGTTTTTTTTATCGAACAACAACATATTCACAAATTTAAGTTTGATGCAGATCAACAAATTGTTCACAAAGTAATGAAAACACTTGTTCGGCTCAAGGAGCAACAAAAAATACCCGACACACTCCCGCCATGAGAATTACACGAATTCTCATTACTATTCTATTTTAAGTCTCAGTCATACATGTCCACAGGTTTCACTACGCGGCCAAATCTCGATCGTTGTTCAGGAATTTCTTCAGGATGAGACTCTAGATCGCGTGTAACGTCACTTCGATTGTTCTTGCCATAAGAGTTCGATGATTGATCACTGATTTCTTGAAGGGAAACATATTGGATTGCAGGCGTAGGAGTATCAGGATTGTCACGAGTAGGCCCATCAACACGATTGAGCGACAATTCCAACGGAATTAAGGCTCTGGATGGCGCGACGTAAAGTCCCAGACTTCGTTTTTACAAGAGCAACACGAGCGCTTGAGTCAGGTCCTGGAAAGAGCTTACAAGGCCTAACGGCCAATTAAAACATTTAGTACGTTCGTTGCGTAAACTGTAATCTAGCAGAACTATAGCCCCACCTTTGTCAACTCCTGTTATGTATAAATTTGTCTTTTGTTTTAGAAGTTTTATAGCAATAAATTCATCTTGTGATAGATTTTTTGCTTTTCTAGTCGAGTGTTGCTCATCAAGAAATTTTTCCGACGTCTTCCCCATAATATCCAATAAATAATCCAATTCGATGCTGCTGCCTTTTGGAGGCATATAGTCTGACTTATCATAATTCAATAATTTGGAAAAATCCTCCAACCATTATCGTCTAGTATCAACGTTCTGGAAAAATTCAAAAACTGCAAATTTATGACTGCATATAGACAGCCGAAATCTATTTTATCTCATCTAAGATTAGCAAATCGAACAACGATAACTGGCGTTCAAAAATGTGGGGAGAAACGATGTAAATGCTGTGAAATTATAGAATGTGGAAAAACAGTGAATTTTAACGGAAAAATATTTGAAATAAAACAAAACATGAATTGTTATTCTTCCAACATAATTTACAAGCTCACCTGCAATAAATGCAATCAGTTTTATATGGGACAAACAGGTGATCTTTTCAAAACCCGAATGACAGTTCATAGACAACAAGTTCGTAATGAGAGATATTCCATCTTAAAAGTAAGCCGCCACATCAATAACTGTGGCAAAGGTTTTCGTGCTATGCCATTTTTTCTTTTAGCACCTGAGATGTCTCGAGTACAGAGAGAGGCTAAAGAATCTCATTTTATTAAGATATTTCATCCTTCATTGAATTCCTCTTGAGTTAATGATTTGTCCTATGTCTTGGTATTTTGTGTGCTTTGAATTTGTATACTCCATGATTTCAATAAACATTCATTTTAGTGCTTTGACAAGTTGACTAAAGTCAACGAAATGCATCAGCACTCATAAGGTGGTTCATTTTTAATTTGGGATTCTAGTGTTGGGATTTTAGTTATTTATATATTCAACATTTGCTTTTAATACATTTTTTCACTATATATATATATATATATATATATATATATATATATATATATATATATATATATATATATATACTTCATTTTCAGTTTTCATTGTATGGTACTTATTATTTCATCTGTATTTCAGTTAAGCATTTTACCCTTGCTTTTCAGCTACAATCAATTTAAGGTTAATTTTAACTAATTCCTTTTATTACTTTCGTAATTGTTTTAATTTTGGGTAAAGGCTTCATTCTTTTGTTTTTTTCAGTTTTATTTTTATTTGTTTTGCAATTATTATTAATTTATTTTATGATGCTTTCTGTCAGTTGTATGTGTATTTCTTGAGTTATGGTTTCATTTAGTTACTTTTGCTGTTAACCCTTTTGTTCTATGGATGTATGGCAGGATTTTCTTAATGGTGTAAGTGTAACCAAATTCCATTCTGTCATGAAGAGTGTTCAATTGTAGTTTGCGCGTATTGCTGGACATTGAAGTTACATTGTGTCGTTTGCCCTGAAAGATGACAGACGCTCTGTCTGGCGAAAATTCGGCAAGAATACATTATCTGCATCGAAGAGACAACTGTTTTTCCTATGAATCACCGATGCACAATCAAGCTATTTTCAATTAGAATCATGTTACAATGCCTCTAAGAGCATGTTTGAATTCAGACAGCAATGACTCTCAGCCTCGTCTTTACATGGTCATTAACTGTCCTCTCGAACATGCTCGAGTTATACATTCTATCAATTGTATTGCATGGCTCGAAGAAGTTTCAACATGAGAGTTATCGCATTTCTACGCTATGCAAATTAGTATAGAATTATGGGACTTCCTTCTGTTTAATGGCATTGATTTCTTATCTTCTTGGGCCTAATTCCTCACAAGCTCCACTGTTGTCTTGTTCTCGATGTGACTTACATACAGCGCACAAAAACGAGCGCTGTAAATGTCCAAATATTTCTAAATAATCAATTTGATAGCACTACAGACTAATTATCAATAACTGCATGTCAAAACTTGTAAATCGTTTCGATCAATAAAAGAAAACATGAGTATCGAAGTGGGACACTCTGATGAACCATGTCTATGATGAGTAAAGAACTACAACTGAACTCTAAAATCTTTATGTAACTTGAGCGACGCCGTCTTAATTAAAGTAAAATTTGGCTTAAATCTGCTCCATGTAATTAGCCGTGGTGGCCACCATTCGTTCACTTTTTATGGTCAAAAATATGTTACTTAATCAAAATAAGATGATTTCTAAGATCTTCGAAGATAGAAAATGTGTCATCGTATCCGAATTTGTTGATATCCCGCAGGACTACATGGATGCTCAATCCAAAAGATCAATTATCTAAATGTACGTGAGTGACAGACCAGTGAGTTTGAAGAGTTAAGCAGGCAACACATCACTTTTTGATATATTCATTGCAAGTCCCCTTTCGGCAAGATAACTGATGATATTTGAGGCCTCTGTGAATTTTATGATGTCCAGATATACAGGTATAGGTCATGAAATGGGTGAACATTTTCGCAAATTTAATCAACTTGAAATTTTTAGTCTCTTGCAATTATTATTCTGTGCACATGTGAATAATGACAACATTTTAGAAAACTCCTGATTCTTTCCAACCTCAAAACTGAAACTCTAAACTGAGAATGGCCTTAATTATCGTCAGGATAATGGGCAAGGGTTCTGGTTATATGTCATGCGCTATCTCAATAGAAATACTGCAATTTTTGGAACTAGACCCACTGTCACAGCTCAGAAGAGCATCATTTCACTCGTAATTATGTGATGCTTTTCCTGTCGTGGATCTGACTGAATTCCGCGGTCGATGTCTAGCATAGTTTCTAGATGTCTAACGGTACAGTTTGCATGCTAGCTGGTAAAACACAGATGGAGGGCGATGAATCTCCTATACTTGGACTTCTATAGCATAGTTATAGACCTGTGGATTATAGATTTCCTTGCGATGCACCACATTGCATAGTCTGTGATATAAATACGCAATTTCAGGGGCTTGCATTCTAGATATCAATGGTATTAGCGTGAAATCTAGAATGCAATTTCCCATTCATCATTCTCTACAGATTGCAATGTATCTCTAAGTCAGAGATTTCACAATTGAACTTTTTTCTTGAAGCCATTGGCTACCTCCTGAAGGTGTGAAGAGCATCCATTTTGATATGATCTCGCTATCTTTTATATACGCTAAATTTGTGTTACTAAATTTAGTTGCCTCCAAAGTTTCACGTTCAAAGATTTCAGATGAGCTATTTGCCTGCCAAGATGGTGAGACCGTAATTCAGGAAAATAAATTCTGTGATGGAATTCAAGATTGTACAAATGGCGAAGACGAGGCTACAGACATGTGTATGTTTCTATTTTGGAATTTCAAGTCCATAAATATGCATTATATTTTGGATGCCATGGAAATTGAACAAAGGTACAAATATATGTACAGATCGTCAAGTTTTCGAAGTAATTTTTCCATGGAAAACTGTTTCACTTGTTTATACAGACCCGATGTAATTGAGGACTTTGATTTGCGTCGCAACTGTTTGTGTCAAAAGTATCTTTTGCAATGCTACCTAATTCAAGAAAAGTTGGAGCTCAATGAATCATGCACATACAAATTTCTGGTTTTAGATTCGGCCGAATTGATAGGTAATCTATCAAACTTCATATTTCTCAGTAGGAAATCATCATATCAGTACTTGAGTTTTCAAAACAACTTCTTAACTCATTTACATAATGTTTTCCATCGCATGCGCGCAGACGTCCTGCGTTTAGATGTTAACCAATTATCAATCTTGCATGAAGAGAATTTCTTTCAGTCGAATATACGACTATTATGGATGAGCTTCAATAAAATATCTATTGTTGGAAAGCATGCAATAAAAAACTTGCATGGAATGAAGATGCTTAATCTGGCACATAACGAAATAATGAAGCTGCATCAGTCCTCGTTCGAATCAAGCACTTTGATTGCATTGATTCTTAGCTACAACCGTTTGCAAAGGCTTGATGCAAAATCTTTTGGACGATTGCCTTCATTGAAAGAGCTGTATTTACGCGACAATAACATTCATACTGTGGACAATGATTTTTTTGATCTTATGCCATCATTGACTCATTTGGAACTTAGTTATAACAAAATATCAACACTGCCTATGAAATTATCAAAACAGTTGATTTATCTTGAAGTTCTTGATTTACAGGGTAATAAGCTAACCATTTTAGAGAAGTCATATTTTCCTGTGAGTCTTGAATTCCTATGTTTGAAGGGATTGGAAATTCAAAATATACATTATAGCATTTTCCACAAAAATAATTTCTCAAGAATTATTTTCAATAATCCAGAAAACTGCCTCTTTGTCGCCACGTATGAAAAATGTGTTGGCATCAACGAAGGGAAAGATACACATCTGTTATCTAGAACACTGGTAGAACACACTGGCCTACGATATCTTGTTTTATTTTATATATTTATGATACTGTGTAGTAACACAATTTTGCTGATTTCAATAAATCATCTAAAAAAAGGGCCAACGAATCAAAGAATCTTGATTTCGAATCTGACTGTTGCAAATATGTTGATGGCTGCATATCTTATTGTTCTCAACGAGAAGAATGCACACTTTTCCGATAATTTTGTGACTGAAGCAGTTACATGGATGCACAGCATGGCTTGTCAAGTTATTGGTATAGCAGCTTATATTTCACATGAAGCATCACTCAGTTTTATATGCTACGTTTCATTGCAAAGAATGTATGTTTTGAAGTATCCTTATTCATATAGTATATCGTCTATTCCTTTGACATCCACTATATCATCAATTTCGCTGATATGGTTTGTGTGCTTTCTGTCAGCTATCACACCATTATTCATATGGAAACACCTTTATTTTGGCTCAACTCCCGTTTGCTACCCATTATTTCTCCACAGTCCGCGAACCTCAGGTTGGCAATATTCTGCCTTCATTTTCCTGATCAACTGTTTCATGACAGCAGCAATTGTATTTTCTTCATGTAAAATTTTGCGAATATATCTAACAAGAAGGCATAGCAGAAATATGAGTCGAGCAAATTTGTCAAAGAAGCGATCCGTGGCTGAATCATCGTACATAAAGTCTTCTTGGTTTTCTATAATTTATGATGAATTTACAATTAGACTGTTAATCATTGTTTCTGTGAAAATCTTTTGGTGGACACCATTATTTTGCTTAAAACTATTTTCATTGACAGGTGGAATACTGAAGATTCAATTGGATTCTTTGGTTGTCCTGATATTGATGCCCATTCAAAATTTCATCATTCCATTGAGCTTTTTGATCTCTTCAGAAAGAATACATAACTTAACAAGACCATTTCGCAGTTTCGTAAAGAGTGTATCATTTACAAGAAACAGTACAGGCTCTTCATTGCCTCCTCGATCGTACACTTACCCTGATACGCACTCAAACATGCGTGGGTTATTGACATCGAGTAGAATGACAACATTTGATGCTATGTTTGATAGTGACAGCTTATATTTAGATTCCTATGAGGAAGGCAAAGATAAAAAAAGGAACAGTTCCTTTGTTGTGACAAGGAAAAATTCTAAAATTGTTAATGAAATACCTTTAGAAGAGACGGAACTTGACGTGACTGATGTTGAAAGTTCAAACAATCATAATTTACATCTAAAATCATTGTGACACATTTTTCTCAACAAATAATCGACCATTTAAAAGTGATGCTAGTTTTGATATCCTAAACATTTCTCATTTTCAGATTTGTGTTTAATCGTCGGTGCAGGAAACTCAATAGGTTGCCGAATTTGATTCTAATTCAGAATCTGATGTTGATGACGATATAAAACTAGATGCATTGATTAGAGTGTGAGGCTGAGTGTGACGCTTTCATTGTGTGACTTTATTTATCATAATATAGACTACAAGTAGTGCAATATCACTAAGCATTCCAGTGACGGTTGAATTAAATCATGCAAAACGTTAAAATCACAATAATGACAGTAGCGGCACATGCGGCATGGATACGAAATTCATGGAAAATTAAATGGTGTACGATTACTACGAGCCTCTATCGTGCTTGTTAACAATTTTTTCACAGTGAACTCGATCATTTAGTCCAAATTTGCCTCGCATTCTCTATTTCAGCGGAAACCTTTGATTTGTAGTGATTGTATAGCTCAAAATGGCATACTCGATGCTTTTTGTCAATCAGATGCTTGATCAATGGAGTCATTCATGACTTCGTTTTAGCATCACAAATAAAAGTATAGAACTTGTTACACTTGTCTTCACGACCGACATCGGACTTTCGAACATTTGCCGATTAAATGATTCATTTAATGAATATTACAAATTGCGACATACGACTTTTGCGAAAATCTGTAGATTTGCTTACAAGAAATGTGTCAGAGGAGAAATTCTTATTATTTGACTTCAGGAAAATATTTTTGTGATCCGAATTCCCAATAGCTTGGAACCAACAAAAGTCGGCATTTACAAAGCTAAAAAATAGATTGTCGAGAAAAAGTTTGTTCGGAATGGCTGAATCATTAGTGGTTTCATTTACCGTTTAAGTCAATCCACGAGTTTTCTAAAAAGTATCTAAAAGCGCAAAAATTATTAAAACGGTGTCTATTACAAACAATGTATTCCTCAATGTTCTGATATTGGTCCAACGCAAGAAGGATCAATTTACGAAGGACAAGCAAATACTGTATATTCAATGCAGTCATGATTTTTCTCAGAAATTGCAAGCTCTGCAACGTCACAATCATTCTACACAACAGATACGAGGGGTGATCGAAAAGTTTGCGGCCTAACCTAGATGGCATTGTGCCAAGCCATATCGTACAGGTGGTTAGGTACTGCACAATGTGTCAACGACGCATGATGAGTGTTCAGTCAATCCGATAAACTGCTAGTGTGCAAAAGCTACTTAAATTCAATTAGTTCGCTAGCCACTTAAGCTAGCGTTCACATTAAACCGATAGCGATAGCTATAACGACAAATTGAAATAAAATCGCGTTTCATGTGTAGCATACATTCTGTTCACATTAGACCGATTTTCTCAGCGATAATAGTCCCAATGTAAACAGTGGTGCTCAAGGATAAAATGAAATATCATCACCATTTTATCGTTATCGCAATCATGTGAACGCGCCTTTAGTCAGATAATTTTTTGTGTGAGATGAACGTTCAACTAGAGCTATTATCCGTTATCTCGGCTTGAAAGGACTTACGCCAAAGGAGTTTCATGATGATCTGGTTGGAACTGTTGAAGAAGCTCTTGAAGATGAATAGAGAGATGAAGAAAGAACATGGAAGATGAACAGTCGAAGCAATAGAAGCACACCTGGATAACCAGCTCGATGGAAAGTCATCAAGTCCACGGGAAAGGTCATGGACACCCTAGAGACGAGTAGGACTACGCTCAATAATTCTCGCAGAAGCTGCGAGCGCAGATCAAAATCAAACGGAGAAGGAAGTTAATGAAAGGCTTGCACTTCCTTCAAGACAACGCGTCTGCTCACACCTCCGTTGCCGCCATGTCTTCCATCCACGATTGTGGCTTTACCAACTTTTCCCATGCGCCCTATTCTCCAGATCTGGCTCCATCAAACTTTCATCTCTTCCCTAAAATGAAACTAGAGCTCACAGTTGTCGGTACTTTCCATGCAACAGACGTGATGTAGACAGCTACAGATTGTTTCATAAAAAATGGATCACCCTTAAACATCGCTTTAACTTCAACTTTGTCTAACTCCGCCAAACTTGAACGAATTTCTCTGAAATTTGGAAGATATGTCAGTTGTGCTTACTAATATCATTGTTGGAAATTTCAAGCATGAATATTGAGTTGTTTTCCTGTTATAGATAAAAAAATTAGTAGATAACTTGATCTTCATTTAGCAATGTTACACAAAATCATACCTCACTCTTATAAAATTACATTTCTTTCCTTTTTTATGTAATATGTTGTTCTACAAGCCAAAAGCTATCAAGCAAAACAAAAATGAAGAAAATCGGTCAATCAGAGCCAGTATAGCACCATTATTCATCAACAATAATGTAACTGCTACATGTGATCAACTGGACTTCATGTTCCATAGCTTCCTGACTTCGTTGCGGTGGTGTTGGCAGCACTCCTGATTGCTTTCAGCTAGAAATCTATCTCTTACCGGTTGAAAACAATACAAAGCACAAATGAACAATAACGAGATCGCATTCACAAAAGGCAAAGTGTCAGCCTTGCTAGAACTAGGGTTTTCTTTGCGAGCTACAAGCAAGCGACTAAATGTCCCTTACACAAATGTGCATCGATGGCATAATGATGATTTTCGACTCTGTCGTAAAGAGGGCTCTGGCCGTCCACGCAAAACATCCAAACGTAGAGACCGCCTAATTTTGAGATTTGTTAAAGTTGATCCAAGTCTCTCGTTAACTGAGATGGCTGCACTAGACTCGTCTATTTCTAAGTCCACTATTCGTAGAAGACTTATTGAGTCGAATTTCAAGAGCTGTAAGAGGCCCTCTCAGATCGAATTATCAGATCAGCATACAAAAAGACGTCTCAGATGGGCAATGAGTCATTGTCACTGGCGAAATCAATGGGATCGGGTTGTCTGGCCTGATGAGGCATCAGTCCGTCTGAAGGATAGTGATGGTCGATTGAGATTATGGATAAAATCTGATCAGGAAATTCAGAGACATTTACATCGTCCCCGGGTACAAGGTGGTGCGACTCTACTGATTTGGGCTGGCATTTGGACCAATGGCCGCTCTGAACTTCACATACACCAAGGAACCATGAATTCTGAACGCTATGTGAATGTTTTACGAATGAACATTGGCCAAATGACAGATCAACTTGGCTATTTATGGATGATAATGCTACGTGTCACAGGAGTAGTAGAGTCAACTTATGCAAGTCTCAATTAGGGCTTAGGACATTATCTTGGCCAGCTCGTTCTCCTGATTTGAATCCCATAGAAAATGTATGGAGTATTCTAAAACGTAACGTTCGTCGTTCACTGCTACCTACAGATGGCGTATCACAACTTACGTCACTGTTAAAAAGAGAGTGGAGAAAGTTAGATCAGTCAAAAATCAACGATATCATCGAATCAATGCCTAGACGAATTGGTAATGTCATTGACAATAAGGGTAGGGCCACAAAATGTTAGCTTCTTAAGAACCGTTACTGTATCATAGTTTATCAGATTATATAAGGACATTTAAATATATTAGGGACATGAAATAACATGAAAAATGCTTTCTGTATCATACTTATGTTTTATTTAGTCAAATTTTAGGATGATCCACTTTTTATGAAACGGACTGTAGATTATTACTAATCTAGACAGGAGGATTATTTAGTCTCAAAAGATGGTACAGTGAACTCTCGTTTTAAGAATCACTCGTTATAAGAATAAACTCGTTGTTAGAATCAAATCCATTTTCCCGAAACATTTCTACACAACGTTATAAGATTTCTACTCGTTATAAGAATAATTGGTACTTCTATTCTCCCCCCCCCCCACATTTCTGTTGTTGACACCCGAAAGTGTTGCATCGTCAACGATCTTTTCTTGCTCCTACGGGCAGTCTCACTGACGTGACAAAGCGTTGAGTGTGTAAAACTCCTCTTATCTGAACATTTACATCCTAAGAATTAGACAACTGCTCATCATTTGTCTGTAGACAACAATCACACGAAGTTCATGATCACAGCTGCATCTTGTAATCTAACTGAGTATCCAAGGGACCAATCCTTCATCCCAGGGTTCAAGTAAGACTTCTCAGTGGTGTTGTACTATCACTCAGTGACAGATCAAGTCAACTCTAAACCCAATGTGACTACGCTTGACGAAATTTGATGATTTTGGAAAACTTGAAAAATGTGGGGGGAAAGAATAGAAGTACCGAATAATTATCATGTCACTTTCGTTATGAGAATCAATGTCTAAATAGTCATTCAACAAATTAGTATGAAATACTATGTATTTTGCACTCGTGAGTGAATGAGTGAGGACACACTTTCGTTATAAGAATCAGTGAATGACACTGAAACTGTCATTGGCTGAAATACTCACCGATGGCGCAATCCTACCTTTTATTGATTATATTTGCCAATGGACGTCAGATAAAAACGACGTGATATCATGATTAACCTTGAGAAGATGAAATCCCCTGAAATCCTCTTGACAATGTGCATCATCAGAACACATCATTAGAACTCATGACACGACGTGGAAATGACTGTATCCCATTCCGGCCCTTAGGAAGATAGAAGAAGAAATCCTAGAACGAATCAATGACAGCAGTCACCAAAGCAAGATATCAGACTTTTTTGAGGTTGAAGCTGAACTGAAAAGAATGTTTCTAATGTCTTCTTGTTTTCTTTAAGTATGTAAGTATAATTACGGTATTAGGAACCACAAAGAAACCTTCGTAAGCATTTATCTATACATTACTAAAAAGAATGTATATATCATCATTTCTACAAACAAAAGCCATGAGTGCTCAAAATAATAAAAACTCTCGTTATAAGAATCAAAACATAATTTCCCGATGTGATTCTTATATCGAGAGTCCACTGTACTTCTATTCTCCCCCACATTTTTGTTGTTGACATCCGCGAGTGTTGCATTGTCAATGATCTTCTCTTGCTCGTAAGTGCAGTCTCACTACCGTCGAATAAGCGTTGAGTGCGTAAAATTCCTATGGTTTGTAGAAAATTTGCAGCACCTGCTTTGTCGTTCACTGTCATCAGACAACAATCCCACTAAGTTCATGATCACAGCGGCATCTTGTAATCTAACTGAGTATCCAAGGGACCAATCCTTCATCCCAGGGTTCAAGTAAGACTTCTCAGTGGTGTTGTACTATCACTCATTGACAGATCATGTCTGTTCTAAATCCAATGAAATTTGATGAATTTGGAAAATTGGAAAATATGGGGGGGAATAGGCGAGTTCTGGCGAGTGGAGTGCGCCAGAATAATCAAACTCTATAAGGATGGCGCTGGTGAAGCTCCTTAAGCCTTTGGAGACCAATTCACATAGGAGAAGGACTCCAAATTTAAGCCATTTCATTGGGTGTGACAGACGTCCAGAGGCATTGAAAGCATTCTCTACATTGGGGAATCGATTCCTCACCCAGTCTCCAACTCTCTTTGCCAAGCGTGGAGACTGCAAATCCGGCAATGCAACATGACGAACACAGACAAAAATTCAAGGTCCTCAGTCCCCAGAAGAATGACATCCCAAGTTCAGCTAGGATCCGACTGCAGTCGTGCAGAGGGTGCGAAGAATCACTGGGTTAAGATAGGGAAAAATGTCACAAAAAATTGGCTACATTCAATGTCAGGTCGATCTGTTCAAATGACAAATGAACCTAATTGTAATACCTTGTAACCTATTGCGACATATAAATTTTGTAGGCTACATACACGTTGGGCATCTGTCACAAAGAAATAGAGCTTATTATTATTATTATTATTAAATATTCTTATTCTCATATCGATCATAGGGCGCTCTGTAACTTTTAACAAATTATGAGACGGTTGCTGCTAGAAAAACTTTTTTCTTTTCCAACTATTCGTATTAAGGCAGGCTTTTTTGCTTTATTTATTGTCTTTGAAAGTTCCCTCAAGCTGGCAACAATGTTAGTACGTTGAGGGAACAAGCAATCAGCATGCAAAAATAGAAATATTTGAGCACACAAAGCACGATTCCAAAATGTGCTTCTTCTATCTTACAGCTGTGAACATATTTGCTGAGCATTTCATCAGGTGAATAGATTGAATAGCCTCTGCAAGAGTTGAGACACTGTAATGTTCTTTGAATAATCAAATATCGAAATGTAGTGTATAATTTAAATAAATTCTAAAATATGCGTGGGTCCTACCTTGAAATATTTTTTCAAATGAAGTGTGACATGCAGATGATAATTCTTTTTCGTTTCCACGCAAGGTACTGGAAAATAAGACATGAGATAGCCTCCTATGATATAAGATTTCTTATGAACCACTTATGTACGAGTATAAATGGCGTGTCTTGTTCCTTTTGATAAGGACTCTTGGTACATTTTCCGCACATACGTCCTATTTGGATTCAACACATCACACATGGTCACAAATGAAAACCGAGCACATCACACATGGTCACAAATGAAAGCAAAACACATTACACGTGGACATAAATGAATCCCAGCAAACCTATCACACACAGCTGAAAATGAAGACCAAATACAACATACAATAGACACAAATGAATACCAAACTCGAATCGCTCTAACTTAAAATTTCAAAGCAGTTGAATTCTATTCTGTGTTTTAGTACTATTTCATATCTTATTAGGGTCTACTATTGTGAAAACGAATTGGCAAATAGCACTTTAAAATACTTGCACCAGACACCCAATTGTCTTGAATTTTGTACAAAGCGCCATTTTTTGTACCATCCGTCATGAATATTGCAATAATGAGCAAAGCGTCCCTATCTCTGATTATTGCGTGAGTAGTGACTGGTGTAGGCTATCAATCGAACAAATAATAACAATATAAATATAAACGATCTCAGTCAATCCTATTTCCATCGTAATACATGAAAGGGAAAGTTTTTATTATTCAAAGTTAAATAGAAAAGCGTCTATGAGGATGACATTCTTTTTGTAGCAGAAAATTGCAAAATATTTTCACAGAAATCCACACCCATGTATTTTAAGCTACTGCGACCCGATAGAGTAAGTATACATAGGTAGAGTGTCGACTCAAAAAGTATCTGTATACAGTGAACACATTTATATCTTTATATCAAAAGATCACGTTCCTGCAGTCCAAAAAATTATTTAAGCAGTTTTTAAAAAGCTAAAATTATGCAAATTTGTATACTACCGAGATGAAACAAGTTGGATATCAAAAGGAATGAATATTCGCTAATAAGCATCCTAACTAAGCGGAAGTCAAGCTGATTATCAAGGGAATTTCATGAACCATGTTATAATGGAAGTCTTCATGAAAAAGTCGCGATCTTATTCGTGCTTTCTTGGCTGAAATGTCAACTTTTTAATTCAATTTTGACTGGCATGACTTACTAAATTTATGTTTCATTTCTTGAATTTGAATATTGATGTAGACCCATTTACATCTTTTAAAGTTAATTTGAAATCATGGTCTTTGATTACGTTATTTTGCTGTATCAGTTGCAGGTTCCTGGTAATATGATCACGCTTAAGAAAATACACTCTTGAGGTTGAGCTTGAAAGTAGCAACCCATCGAATTGGTAATTTAACAAACATTGCCTCTCCAAGGCTGTCAAGATACGCAGGATCTGTAAAATACAATCATTCCTTTTGTATTACTATCATGATCACTCAATTCCGTGGTAATTTCTTCAAAACTTTGCATATCTTACTTTTGGTAGCAATACCCAACTGTATCCACCTCGAGTTCATTTAATAAAATCGAAAATGTATATTGGGGATTTAATAAATGCAGTGTTAGTCTACTTGTAGTAGTAAGCAAAACTCCACTTCTGGACCGCGCAAGATGGCCGCCATCGCTGCGTCCCCCCCCCTCTGGCACGGCAGAGTGTCGTGGTCGGCCGCCGTGGTGCTTCGTGTCTGAGTCCCCCCCCTCTGGAACGACAGAGTGTGAGACTCGGGTGAGTTGGTCCGACCGCCTGGTTGACGTGGGCGACCGTCTAGGTTGACGTGGGCGACCGCCAGGATTAGTCTTGAGGCTATAGTGTGTGATGTTTTTGGTGTGTAGCGTCCAAACGAAGCATCGGATGAGAAAACGGAGGTCAGATTCGGATTCAGCGTGAAATTTTGGGTTAGGAAGGATGTTTCCAGCGAAATCGGAGAGAAAAAATTTTCGGCTGACGTCCCCCCCCCCTGGACAGCTTGCTTCCAGTGGACGGATTTTGTCGTGCGATAGCTCGTTTGAAAGCTAAGAGTGAGACAAATTCAGTGAAAGAATCGGCTTGTTCGTATCTGCCTTCGTTTAGATGTGAGACGCCATTTAAGATTTTGGGACATTGGTGAAAAACGACAGAGTTAGAATTTGGGACGTTTTGGGCTGTAGCTTCAAAACGAAGTATCGGATTGGTAAACGGATGCCAGATTTGGAATCAACTTGATGTTATTGTCCAATGAGGATCATCATCCAATGAGAATCAAGCATTTCTTTATAAATAGCGAGCCTTCCACAGCGAGAATCATTCCATCGTTGAATCACACGAGTGACGGACGCACATTTTCTCTCTCCCTAGTTCCCTGTTCTATTATCCAACTAAAATGGTAAGTCGCTACTTCCCTCCCTCTCCTCCCTTGAACGTAAACTTAATACAATCTTTTTTCATTTTCAGGCATCTACTCCATCTACTGCACTAGTAGGACAAAATGGCGGTCAAACGTTACAAGGTTCGCTACGGTCAGATCATCTACAACTGAGGCCAGTGGAAGAAACAACCAAGGTACATAATCCTACACCGCTACAGCGTAAATTTAAACAAGCCTTGCGTTATGATGATCATAGCGTAGTACTCCAAACGGGAATGCTCCCTTCCACGGATGTCAAGATAATGCACAATCAGTATGGGGACTACATACTGATCCCCGTGAGTCCGTACATTCGCCACCAACTTGATACTATTGAGGAGTACGTGACATTAAATATGGACATTCCTACTCCTCTTGCTCAAGAGTGGAAGGCTAGAGATGACAAGGATACTCCCTATAGAAAGATTTGGGATGGTAATCACATTTGCCTACCGGTATCACATTGGTGTACTTACTATAAGAAGGATGGAGATCATTCAATACCCATCAGATGTGATGAGCTCGGAGAAGGTACTTGGGATATCCTTTTCAAAGTGAATGGGCTATATTATGGTCGACACAAGGATAATAAAATAGCCTCTCTCTCCATGCATATGGAATCCATCCTATATATTCCGAAACCACCCAACGTGGACGACATAATTGATCAAATCCTTAACAGCAGTGGTACGAAGCGCAAGTCGGAGAAGAATGCTACATCAAAACGCAAATCAAAGAAGGAGAATTGCTAGTCCTTTCCTAACTCTACCCTATGACAATTCGCTTATGTGCTTTGAGTGTCGTAGACGTGGTCTTATTAGATACATTTTACTTCTTCGTTGCCATCATATCATTTGTGTATTTTGTCGTGAAAAGCATCGATGTAATTCTTCATTTTGTAATATGTTATAGAACGTTTCCTTAGATGTGTAAATTTCCGTTTTAGGCTTCTATCATCATTTTTATGGATTGTGAGGGTGAACCTGTACAGGAGCTCAGTGCTATTGCTATGAACAATTGGACATATCAGATTGTTAGTGTCTATCATCAACATGCCAACTGCGATCCCAATGTTGATCAATGGGCGAGAAAACACATTCATGGACTTAATCTGAAATATTTGCAAGACTATGGCTTTTCTTGTGAGAGTGCTCTTCTTATTGACTTTAAACGATGGTTAGCTGCTTTCAATGTTATACGCATCTTTTGTAATAATCCTGGTAAGGAGAGGAAAGTATTTCCCAATCTAATCATTGATGATATTTTGCTCCCACCTTGGGATAGTAGAGTGAATCAACATTATCATGAAGTCACGAAACGTTTTAAGGATTTGTGTGTTCCTATTTTGTCTGTTCGTTGTAGTAGCTACGTTCATAACCAATGCTTCTTTCCTCCTTACCTCAACACTGCCAAAGTCCTGTATGGTTATCATTGCTCGCTGTATGATAGTTACCAGCTGTATCTATTTTATCTCTTTCAAACCATTGATTTATAAAGCATGCTTGTTACCATTATTCAATAAATGTTACTATGAGAAGAGTTGTTGTTTTCATGCAATGGATGGGTTAGATAAAGGGCGATCATGTCTTTCTCAAACGACTGCGGAACATTACGTTTTCATAGGCAAAGTTTAAAAGGAGCTGTTCAAGATTATGTGATAAAATTTCATAAAGATGAGACCGACATCGAAGCAGTGGTCGATGATGCTAGCACTCTATTTCTAGAGTTAATGAATACATTCTCTGATAGCATTATCATGGCGCGATTAGTTGCGAAAATTAAGTTTAGTCATTTTGGAAAGGAAGAGGTGGAAAGTCGCTCTTTCCATTTTGCTTCTTATTCAATGGAAGTGGTAGATCACCCCGAAGAATTTTTTAAAAGACATATGATAAAAATTGCTGAACGTCTTAACGCATTTAACCATCATGGTAGCAGTCTAGTGATTGAAGCGATTTCAGATATTCACATTCAACTTTCCATAAAGAAAAATTGAAAATGCAGTGGTACTTGATTGTAGCACAACTGGTTTTCGAGCTATGTCTGCTCACTCTCGAAGTATATTCCTTCTGTACATGCGTCTATTATTTAGAAAAGGCTAGCAAATTCATATCTTCAAAAAGACTTGCTATAGACATCAGTAACGGTGAAACTATGTGTTGTGATGTATGTAAGCGAAAGGATGGAAATGAAAAGCGCATCTTCAAGAGATGTAAGCATGCTTTTTGTCAACGCTGTTTCATACGTAATTGCATTCAACTTTGCAAATGTTACCACTGTGATATTGCTCATTTCGAGTGTCACTTATGTCGCAATAGTTAGTACCTATGCAAATGTGGTAAAGATAGGTTTTAGCAAAGACTAACACGGAAAATGGCGAAACGTAAAATGACGAAACGTAAAAGTCAAAAGTTTTCTTCAGCCATTCAAGCTCTCCGACGAATGAAAGCAAATCAGCGATACAATGCTATACGACATGCTAACGATAAATTCATTTGTGAAATTATTTCTCATGTGAGGAAGTTGAGGACGAAGAAATTAGCGCCAAAACAACGAAAGTTACTTAAGCGATATGCTACAAAATTGCGTTTCATCTCCAATCCTAAAGTCGCCCTTCAAAGAAAGAGGAAAACTCTAACACAAAAGGGCGGTTTCCTTTCAGCAATACTTCCAATGATAGCTCCTGCCGTGGGCAACCTATTGGGAAATATCTTTGGCTCTAAGCGTTAATTATGCAAATGTTGAGTCTCAAAGTAATAAAATGGATTTCAGACTTCAATGTGATAAAGTTCTGACTGTATCAGGTCCATCTCATGCAGGTAAAACTGTTTTCACGCTGAATTTATTGGATAAAAGAAGGGAGTTGTTTAAGGAACCTATCAATCGAGTGATTTGGTGTTATGGTATTTATCAACCGTCGCTGTTTCAGGAATTGCAAAGTCGCAACTTTATTCGACATGAAGGAATTATTCCAGTGGATAAACTTCAGTCTAATGATGTTGTTGTATTGGATGATTTATTAAAAGAAAGTAAGAATTCAAAAGATGTTACAGATATGTTTACTCGCGCAGCACACCATAAAAGGTGCTTTATCATCTATATTACACAAAATTTGTTTCCTGATGGAAAAGAAGCTCGTACACGAAACCTGAATACACACTATTATGCTATTTTCAAGAATCCGCGAGATAAAAGTCAATTTGAAATTTTAGCGCGACAAGTTGCACCCAGAGGATCAAAAGCCTTAATTGAAATTTTTCAAGCAGCTACTGAAAAACCATACGGTTACTTATTCATTGACTTTACGCAAGAGTGTCCGGAAGAATTTAGATTTCGAAGTGATATTTTGAAAACTCCCATGATTATCTACAAACTATGAGTTCTTATTCTCGCATGATTGTTATTCCTCAGGATGAATATGTACAATTGACTGCCATGCAGCAAGTAAAGCAACCTCTTGCAAATCAAATGTATAGGAAAGAAATAGATTATCAGCAAAATGTTCACATCAAAGATCCACATCGTGCTGTATTATTACAATCGGAAACTGTTGAGCAATTGAAAAACTTGAAGAATAAGATGCGTGACTCTGTATCGACTGCTACACCTTTAGCATCTCGCGCACATGCCATATCTCTTTTCAATAGTATTGAGCCCCATCTCAATGTAAATGATAGAGGAGAAATCATTACAGATGAAAATAAAGTGATTGATGCTTCACGTTATGAAGACTTGATTCAGTATGCGACACGTAGAAAGCGCCGTCAGGGCTATGTTCCACCTGGTTGGTCATACTTTCTTAAACTATTGAAAAAGCATAATGTGCCAAAATTTGCTTTGAATAATGAGACATTGAAAGAACTTGATTCAACAGTGGCTACTACTCCAATGCTTCAGACGATGAAAATGCCAACAAATTGGTTTAAGGCGTCACCTGCTACATCCCCTCCCACACTCACTAAGCAAACAAGAGGAAGAACTCGACGTAGATCTACATCGCCACTAAAACTGGTAAAAGGAAAACGTAAAACAGCTCCTCCCAGGAAATACATGTTCTCAGATTATTAATATGAAGCAGATGTGTTGCTTGCCATGTAATGAGCCACCAGAGGTGAATGTCGTTGTCACTTGCACTTGCTGCGCCAGCTCTCATAATGAAACCCCTAAGCAATGTGAACACGATCGCAAAACTGCTAAAGCTAAATGCTGCAGTTGTTGTAAATGTAGAAAGGGAAGAAAACAAAAAGATGAGAAGGAGGAAAAAGAGTCAGTCGTCATCGACTGAACGTTTGAAGTCAATCTATTATGATGTAAAACATCCGGCAGGATTTGCATCTATCAAGAAATTATCAAAAGCGAGTGGTCTTCCACAATCACAAGTGAAACGATGGTTAAAGGGTCAGGCTACCTATACACTCCACAAACAAGCGAAAAAGAAGTACCGCACCCGCCATTATATTGTTCATGACATCGATGAACAGTGGCAAGCAGATTTGTGCGATGTTGCCTCCATTTCAAAACATAACTCGGGCAATAATTTTATTTTAACCGTCATTGATATTTTCTCGCGTTATGCGTGGGCTCAACCTTTAAAAACTAAAGAAGGGAAAGGAGTAGCAAAAGCATTCCAAACAATTTTTCGAGAAGGTCGCATTCCAAAAAGAATTCAGAGTGATCAAGGAAAAGAGTTTGAAAATCAGCATGTGACAAGATTATTTGAGAGGCATGACATTGAGTTGTTTAGTGTAAAGAGCGCTTATAAAGCTGCACTCGTTGAACGTTTTAATCGCACATTAAAAATCGCTTGTGGCGACATTTTACTGCCAACTTGACACAAAATTGGACAAAGGTTCTACAAGATACACTCCATGCCTACAATCACTCTATCCATCGTTCTATTGGACTCAGACCAGTAGATGTAAATGCTGACAATGTAGATAAAGTGCGCGAATCATTCCAACGTAAACGCACTCATGTGAAAAGTGATGTGAAAATTGGCGATAAAGTTCGTATCTCAAAAGTGAAAAGTGTTTTTGCTAAAGGGTACCTCCCGAATTGGACAGAGGAGGTATTTACAGTATCAAGGATTAATCAAAAAGACTCTCCGACCACCTACAAGTTGAAAGATTACGATAATGAAGAAATTGAGGGTAGCTTTTACCGCGATGAGATTGAGGTAGTCACTGAAAGTGAAACATATTTGGTAGAGAAAATCATTCGATGTAAAAAACGGCAAGGTGAAGAATGGTGTCTTGTTAAATGGACTGGTTATCCTTCAAGTATGAACTCTTGGATGCGTCGTGCCGACATCTTTCATCTAAGTGATCGACAGTGCAAAGTTGATGCAAAGATGCAAAGTTGTAACTAACAATGTTTAGGGTTTGAGCTATGAATCCAACTGCCTCATTTTATTCACGACCCTCCTACGTAAGTGGTGGAGGACAAATTTACATCGGCGCTCGCCGCCAACGTGGAGGTAGCATACTTGGTGCACTGAAATCTGTTGTAGCACCTCTCATATCCAATGTCGGTAGATCTTTAAAACGAAATGTTTTAAGTAATGCCGTTGGCTTTGCTGGTGATGTTGCTAGTGATCTTTCCAGAGGTAGAAGTTTTAAGAGCAGTTTGTTGAATCGTGGGAAGGAACGCGGTTTAAAAACATTGAAGCAGACCATTGCTGGTGTTACTCAAGGAAAGAAATCACCTAAACGAATGAGAAAAGGAAGGAGGAAACATCGCGGAGCTGGTAAGGTGCGATCTTCAGTCAAAAGGCATTCACGCAAACGTCGCAGAGGCTCTAATCATTCATCAGGCGCTAAACGACGACGCTGCTATAACTTCTAATCATGGAGTGTAAAACTTCCGGTTTTTGTTTGTTCGATCAACAAGCCATACAGACAGATATTCTTAGTTCAAGTATTGTAGATTATCATCCTCGAACAGCTGAGAATGCTGGCCCCATTGAATTTGTTATTCCTGGTGGTAGTGATGACTACATAGATTTGAGTTATGCGATGCTTGATTTGAGGTTTAGAATTCAGCAAGCAGATGGAACTGCTATTGACGATGCACATAAAGTTGGACTGAACAATTTACCATTGACTACATTACTTCGCGATGTTTCTCTAACGATTGGAGAGCAGCAGGTGGAAGGTGGTCAAAGCGATTATCCCTATAAATCATATTTCAATCATGTATCACAGTTTCATCCAGCAGCACAAAAAAGTCATATGGAAGCCATGGGATGGTACAGAGATGAAGCAGGAAAATTTGATGTTGAAACAAACAGTGGCTTTGTAAAGCGATCTGCTATGATTAAAGATAGTATAGTATGTCAGCTATATGGTCCGCTGAATTTAAACTTCTTTAGACAGTCAAAGTTTTTACTCTGTAATACCAGCATGCGACTCAAGCTGACATTGAATAAGCCTGAATTTGCGCTGAATGCATTTGCTAAAGTTGACAATTTTAGAATTCATGTGGAAGATATTGCACTTTACATTCGTCGAGTAGTACCGAATCCAAGTGTCATTAGAGGGCATGCTGAAGGTCTTAACCGCCAAAATGCCATTTACCCCGTTCAGCATACAAAGCTTCTCACCTTTACAATTCCGAAAGATCAAAAGAGTTTCATGAAAGATGGCCTCTTTCCATCGGAAGCACCGAAGCTCCTCATGGTGCAATGGTTGAAAATGATGCATTTAATGGTAATATAAAGAAGAATCCTTTCAATTTTAAACTGAATCAGTTAAGTGAAATTGCCTTACGTGTTAATGGTGTGAGTCATCCTGGTCCACCCTACAAACCAGATTTTGCTTCGGATCAATTTATGCGCAGTTATGTTGATTTTATGGATGTCTTTGGCTTTTACAATACGGATGATACCAACGGACTGACTATGAAAGAGTTTAAGAGTGGATATACTATTTATGCATTTGATTTGACTGCTGACAGCGATATTAGTGCACCCTATCGTCAAGCGAACGTGCCTCATAATATTCGTTTGGATTTGACGTTCAAAAGAACACTACCTGAGACGATCAATGTATTAATTTATGCAGTCTTCGATTCAAATATTGAAATTACAAAGTATCGTGACGTGATTCTTCAGTATAATCGTTAATGAGTTGGTTGACTGCTGACGATATTAAGACTAAAGTGCAGCGTAATGCAGACGAAGCGACGTTGAAAGCTTTCGATAATGTCTATTCACTCGATACCTTACCACCTGCAGTAAATCACTATCCCATCTTTATTGTGCTAAACACTCATTCACAGAATTTAGGCGGTGAGCATTGGAAAGCGATCTTTATTGGAGAAGACCGACGTGGTGAACTATTTGACTCTCTTGCTCAACCTCCAAATATACCAACACAGCAGTGGTTGAGAAAACATACGCGTCAATATCAGCGAAATGAACGCATACTACAACATCCACTTTCATCAACGTGTGGTGCTTTTGTACTGTACTTCATCTTAAAACGTTTACATGTATCTCGATTTGCATCTGTTATTCAAAACTTTTCATGTAATCCATCCTCTAATGAAAAAATGATTTGTAAGTTCTATCATGATTTGAAATAAAAACATCATGTTGGAAAAATTGTTTTTTATTTTACAATCCGCTGGGTACGTACATACTCAATGAGATAGTCTAGGATCATATTTGCTTGTTCATGAGATTTTAGTCCAGTAATGATCACTTTACTATTATGAAAGATTGCCACATGCACAGGCAACCAACAACTAATGAGAGCTGCAGGAAAAAGTTCGGGTTCATAACACAAACTGTAACTGCTGGTACGAATCTTCAAAAATGATAGACTGTCACTCAATTGAGTAGAGATCACCATATTGTCCACAGTCAGATTCGACATCACACACCTCTCCC
This sequence comes from Prostheceraeus crozeri, assembly GCA_907163375.1. Taxonomy (NCBI): domain Eukaryota; kingdom Metazoa; phylum Platyhelminthes; order Polycladida; family Euryleptidae; genus Prostheceraeus; species Prostheceraeus crozeri. Next base: position 138,254 of record CAJQUW010008906.1, read on the forward strand.
TCTTCCATATCCGACGTAGTAGTCTTTGTAGCTCTAAGCGCATTGACTGCGCCGATGAATGAGAAAGGGCGCCGAGAATCTGTACAGTCCCATTTGGGAAGAGTTGAAGATTCCGTGAATTGTTCATCTTCACCACTAACATTTGAGGACGGCCCGGGTAATACTTGCTGTTTGGAAGCTGTTGGCGTAATGTTCTGAGATCGATTTTGGTGTAGAGTCTGAAGCGACGGAGAATGTTGACGATGGTGTAGCGATGGTGCTTCATGATGAAAGAATGAGTAAATTGAGCGATGTACCTTCCTTTTATACTTTTCCCAACTACCTTGATGAAATGTGAAGTTAGTATGAAGTTGGGAATGATAGAGTTGAATTCGCCGATTGTTGACGCGCAGCCAGATGCGATTTCCAATACGTGAATGTCTTTTCATATAGAAGTATTTCAAGTCCTTCATGATATGATGTAGAGATTGAAAATGACGATAAGATAAAACAAACTCTCTTCTCACATTTCCAGTTGAATCTTTGAAATAGACGTTTCGATCATGATCCGTTTCAATACGTTGTAGGGAATCTAATTTCCAACTCATGGTGCGTGGTAATCATATCTGATTAAGATTTGCATAGTAGGGCGATGAACTCACGACGAATAAATGTCATGATGGAGCGATGTATGTATCTTCTATACTTCTCCCAATTGTATTTGCGAAATGAGAAACAGTTTGCGGAATGAGAATGGTAGATTTGAATTTCATTTCTGTAATGTTGAAGCCAAACTTGATCACCCAAGGAGATGAATCTTAATGTTTCAAAATATTCCAAATCCCTCATGATATCATTGAGGTTGACAAATTGTCGCCATGTTAATGTAATTCCTCTTGATGTATGACCATGAGAATTTTTGAAATGTACGTTTCCATCACGATCAACTCTGATATATTGTAGAGAGTCCAAAATCCAAGTCTTCATGATGTTATGCAAAGCCGCAGATCAGCAATATAAAAATGTCGTTTTATCATATTTTGCTTAGCAATGCGGCTACAAAGAGATTTACTAGCAATCGAGCCGCACTCTTTTCTACTCCCATTGATCATGCACAACAGCTAAATGGGAATTGGGAAGTGGGTGTCACTCAACTTGTTTATAGCAACTGTGTCTATACTTTTGATCATGAGGTGATGACTATTAATATGAGGCGTACAGCTGCTTATCAATGTGAAAAGGGGTGCCGAGTATACATTCCACAGTGGCCAAAGAAAGATCTCTTATCATGTAAAAAGTTTATATATGATTTCTTGAATAAAGCGTGTAAACATATTGTCCAATTTACTCCGCACAATGATGATTATAATTATGTACATCATGTAGTTGAGAAAGATTGGATTGTTGGTTTAAGTCCAAGTTTAAGAAATGATTTAGGCTACCTCGCTAGCGCCTTAACAAGCTATGATAATTTTAACGTTAATTACCACATAAGTGGTCATAAACAGTTAATATATCGAGAGGAAGCTTATTATGTAGATCTTATTCCAAGAAATGAGAAGACGTTGGTGAAGAAGATTGTGATTAAGCCAAGAAAGACAAACATGACTCCTGAAACATTATTGAAGAAATTTAATTATCTCCTTCGAGTTGATGACAAACACGTGGCAACATTGACTTATATTAAATCATCTAATCATATTGCAATAAGCAAATTAAATGATGATGATCTAGTATTAGTTTGTTCAAAAGATTTTCATCAGTTCTTACGACATCGTTCTGCAGCTGTTCATGGAAAATCTGATATGCAACATTTACCATGTGAAAGGTCAAATCAATTTGATACAGAATGGGCCGTATCTTTATACAGAAAGTGTGTAGAGCCTTTTGGTGGTTTCTTACATGAAACAAGAGTGTTGATGCCTCGCATTATTACTTCGGTTAAATTGGTTGTAGATTATTTAAATGAAGTGATTAATGAGCAACATATTTCATTTTCTGAAAAAGAAGGTACTTTGTCTCTCACTATAAATGGAAAAGGTATTGAACTAATTATGGATAAAACTCTAATGGACATTTTGGGTTTTGATCAAAATATCTTTAAAAGTGGTACTGTAACCAAAGCTAGCGCAGACATGTCGCTATCGCGTCGTATTAACTATTTTCAGATATATTCCAATATTGGTGAAGATGTACGTGTGGGAGATGTTGAAGCTCCATTGCTAGCAATGATACCATACCAGCCAAAAAGCTGCAGTATTTTATCTGAGCATACTTTCAAGAAAGTGCATTATACAAAGCTGAAATCAAACTACATCCCACAAATTGATATTGCCATTTATGATGATGCTGGTGCGTTGATTCCTTTTCATAAAGATGCTGTGACAAGTATTACACTCCATTTCCGAATGAAGAGTTAATGCAAACGTATGCTAATATATTTTTCCAATGTGAATAATATGGAAAGTGAAAATAAGGACTCGTTTCTAATCTACTTGCCCAGTAATGCTTCTATGAATAAATTTCCCAAAAATAAACCATCAGACTATCGAGTAGAATTAAATCGGCCACTGCATTTAGAAGGTGAATGGGAAGTTGGCGTTTCTAGTATTTGCTATGATAGCAATATTCAGAATGTGAATGATTTGGAAGAAATGATATTGACTCCTCGCACCCATGATGGAATAACGATGAATAATGCATTTCAGTTCCCATACAATTTAACATCAGATGGAAAGTGGAACTATGAATGGATTCAGATAAAATCAGATTCTTATGAGCCATTTGGGAATGAGAAAATTATTAAGGCATTCAACAGTGGTAATACTTCCATCATGAAGAATAAAAATCAGAAAGCTTATGAGTTTACTATCTATCATTGGAGTGGGAGACAGTTCCTCCGCTTTCATTCTTTTACTAAAGGTCTTACGCTGAGGTTGGATAGTGAATTCTATCCACATCTTGGTTTTGGTCATGGACTACATCTAACGTCAATTGCTACTGCAAATGTTAAAAAAGTTTATTCAAATCGAATCAACAAATTTCATTATAGATTTAAAATATTTGATGAAGATGTTGTAGAATGCGAAGAACGCATCATTTTGAAAAAGCGTGGTGTTCAACCTTTATCACTTATTGAGTTAGTAAAACGATGGAATGAGACTGTGGGTAAGAAGTATGGAGAGAAAATTATGGCGGACAAAAATAAGTTGGTTATTCAGAAATATAATGACAAACTTACAGTTTATTTCTCTCCAACCTTGCGTCATTTTGTAAGACATTATACGCCTATTATTGGAAGCGGTGTGGTGTATGCTTCTCATGAATATCACACTAAAGCTGATTCAGTTAATGATGAATGGTGGGTGGACATCTATGATGATCGCATCAAGAAAATTTACCAGTCTTATGAAGAATCTAAAGTTGCTATCAATATAATGCCGCGTCTATATCATACAGTTGAAAGCTTCATTCATGTAGTAAATCCTTATATACAACAGAAGTTGAAGCATGTGATGAAAAGTAAATATGATGCAAAGACACACCACATTTCGTTTTCAATTGAAAATCAACGCGTTGTTCTGAAACTGGGTGATGACATTCAATGTCAATTGAGTAAAAATTTGAAAAAACTCTTTGGCTTTTCAATGCTACAAACTGTGTTTGCTGCTGCGCATACGATTGGTATAGAAACACCAATGACACTTGATAAACATGAACAACACCTTTACATTCAAAGTGATTTGATTTTACCTATTTCTGTTGGCGAGAAAAAAGAATACATTTTACGTGATTTCATTCATGATAAAGACGCTTCATATGGAAAAGTCGAGAAGATGTTTGAATCTATTTTCTATCATCCCGTCGTCAAACAAACTATACCCTCTATTGCTATCAAAATTACCAATGGTTTACAAGAGTGTATCCATGTGAAAGATACTAAATCCCTCGTAACTTTAGTGTTTCGGAAAACAAAGTGAAGTCATTGTGATATGTTTATTGAAATAAAAATATGTATATGAAAAAGTCTTTTCACAGATATAGGGGGAATGGGCTGACTGTAGGCATATATTCACAAGGAAGAAACGATCTCATGCGATACATAAAACAACCATGTATATCTACAAAAAGCAACATCAAAATACTGAGTTAAAGTTGATTATGTCAATACATCTCCTGAATGTGGTAGCGTGAGTTTTATTCTTTTGGGTGGAGGTATGTTTGTGTCAGGATGTCCATGTGGAAGAGATGTGTTATGTCCTATCCAACACCTCTTATCCTCCCATGCTGAAAGTGCTCGTTTCTTGAACGTGTACGTTTTCACAGTATGAACTTGAGATTTTAAGATTGTCATATTGACAAACGTTATAGTTTTATTTTTATAGGCCTTCTTATAGGACCGATGTTTCATTTTATGAACAATGGATTTTGATATACCTTTAGCACGCTTAATACTATCTGCACATTCTTTTAGTTTCATGGAATACATTTTAGGACGGAGGAGAATCATTTCATCTATTTCCTTTCCTGCTGTTTCATCCTTAAAACAACCAAGTTTGGCTTTATTCTGTATGGAATAGAGTGGATGAGTGGGATTGTAGTTAGATGTATCGAAATATTTTTCTAATGACTTACCTACTTCATTAAAATTTAAATCTTTTTGAGTGGTAATTCCTAAAAAGAAACTATCTGTATCACCACCCAGCAAGCGAACCTCTTTTACGAGAGGGCATGGTTTTAATATTTTGTAGAAGAGTTGATACATTTCAAGCTTGGAATAATCTAAAACGGCTTGCCCAATATAGATGGGTTTGCACAACTCAACTTCTGATTTAATCATTTTAACACCTACAAGATCCTCATCGATGATGTCTCTATCAATGAAAAGAGGTGATGAGGTCAATTTGTGATATTTTTGTTCATCAACGACTAGTTTGTAATTCATACGTTTTCTAACATCCTCCATGGTCTTTCCGAATAGACTATTATTCTTATATTTATAAAAATCCTTTTCAAAATTATTTTGGGCGAGTGCACGTTTTTGACTGTTACTATCTATGTAGGGTTTGAGGAAGGCTTTCTGTCTAAATTTGATAATGCGGTGAACTGACTTTAGAAGCATGCCCATTTCTAAATAGAATTTTAATATGCAGAAGTGTACGAGATAATTTTTCTTATCATATTGGGTGAGTAAAAGTTTGCGGCATGGTTTGTACCTTGGCTGTCCACACTCTGTTAAGTTATTATGAAATTGTGACATGAATGGTGAAAACATATCTTCAGTCACTTCGCCAGATTCAGGTGCGAGTGGGAAATCAGCAGTTTTATTTTTAATACTATTTGGATAAATCAAATCCACTTCAAAATAATATCCCCAATCACCTTCATCTGGAATATTCAGTATGTTTGAAGGGTTGGAGTAATACGCAAGCTCATTTTGATTTAACCAACTAAACTCGGAATGAGGTAGTGGTTTAGACAGTGAACTGCCATATAAATTATTTTGGTCATAGTACTTTAGGTGGATATGATCATCACCTACTGTTTCAGATTTTATATGATGTTTATTTACAAATGTGAGACCACCGCGTATTCCGCGCTCAAATATATTATACATCTCCGGGTCTTGTAAGAGATGAATGGTCTCACCAGTCATTTTAAAGGCTGATTTAAAGGACATGGCTGGTAGACTGACAAAGTGGATAGGATCTAATTTGTCTTCTTCTAATGCCACTCGTCGAAACTCCTGAAAGACATCAGCCAGCAAAATGACATCTAATTCTAAGTAAGCGATCATATAATCGCCAAACGTTTTACAATTAAATTTTAACCATGCCTCTTGAGCATGTTCATAGTCCTCTACTGGACAATCTTCACCCGTCAAATCGTTTTTGAATTTGTCAATGGAAGGAAGGGTTGTTTCATTTAGTTTAGACATTGAGCTAAAATACGCATAAGGAAAGACTCCTTTGCGAGTGATTATTTCATCCGTTAAGTTTGGATAGTGTTTCTTCAAAGTTTGACTATGGGGAAGAAACTTGAGATTACGAACGAGAGAAGCTAGTGACGCTGACATGAATTGAAATGAATCTAAAAATTTTATTTCGAAGAAGACTGTCTTATTTTCTTTAGTTTTATCTACTGGTACTTTTGCTGTCATTGCCATGAATTTTTCTCTCGTTTGTGCTATTACATTAAATTGCCACGATTTCATCTGGCTCAACCCTCCTTTTATGAGCATATGACTGTCATAGCCCTTAAAGTTATGAAAAATGACGGGTAGTACACGACGTCTCAACCTAAGTGAAAAGTTACATTTGGAGCAGAGTGCGTTTCTAAATTTACCAGTGATGTGATCATGATCACGCACTTTCTTAATTTTATCGTCATCAAACGTTTTATGACATTTAGGACAGGATGTGCAACTTTCAAATTTTTGTTTGTCTTCATCTGACATATGTAGTGACTTACGCTGCAATTGGGAATCATATGATTGTTGAAATTTTGCAGCTTTATCGAGAAATTCTAGAAATTTTGAAATGCAATCTTCACCTTGCCAAGTATGCATTTTGTTTTGTCTATTCCTAAAGTGGTCATGCCATACTTCATAGCAGGATATGGCTGCTGGCTTGTGGATGATATCATCAATGTAGCATTCTATGTCTGCGTAAATGACACGCAGGGGACTTAATTCGTCACCATTATCCCTATGTGAAAATATTTTATCTTTGGGCATGCGTTCCATTTGTAATTTACCTCGCTTGCACCATTCATAGTGAGTTTCAAATTTATCTTTACTCCAAAATGAGCGGATGCAGCGGTCGCATACAAAATGTTCACCTCTTTTAGAGTGCCCCAAGTGAGTGTACAAGCGAGAGATTTTGGGAATACCACAGTAGTGCCATTCCTCGCTATCATCTTGTTTTACTAATAAGAGGTTGACTACACGTTCATAACAAGTTGAACGTGAATTATAGCGGGCACCCTTCAACCCCTTCTCCCACACGTGAACGACAATTTTAATCTTATTATGTTTTTCGAACGTTTCTACATCTTTGATTTTCATGTTGTTACTATCACAACCTTCAAAGTCTAGTTCATCCTCCCACTGTCTATAGCTATAGGTGCGATCTCGATGCGCGTTGATATCATTATAGTGAAGGATGGATAGGACTGCATATTTGAAACACTGTGATTTACAATCAACATTGATGACAGCTTTCTTATTATACAACGTTTTTGGAAGTTTAAATGTGCCTCGAGCTGCATGACTTTCTAATAGGGAAATTTTGAATATGGCTGAGTCCACACCATCAAAAATGAGAGCGCTGTCGCGTTGATTGAATTTATCTACATTTGATTTTAAACATTGAATGTGAAAATTTAGCCAAGACTCGCAGTCTACAACTTCGGTTGCGGAAGAGGAAGGAACATGAAACTGTATTCTCTCCGTCACTTGACCCGTTTGAAAATCTATTTTAATATATTTTAGTTTAAGGTAGATGAGCGCCTTCATTCTAAAATTGTCTAAATTATTGAAGAGCGCTTCGATAATGTTAGAATTTTGAAGGAGCCACTCAGGAAAATCTACAATTTGAGTATTGGACTCCATGCAGCAGTCGCGTACTAAATTATTATGTGAAACATTAATGAGGGAGATGGTAGAGGTACCGTTGGTGTAGTGATCATTTGCATGCGTGTGTTGAAGTCTGTGCGAAGATCGCTGAAAGTGACTATCAAAAGAAAGAGGGCACAAATCGCAAGGAAAGGAGATGTCATCGTCAGAATCAACTTCACCTCCGGAGATTGACGCCGCTTTGCGTTGACACACACGTTGTTTGATGTGTCGAAGGAGACTGTGCTTCCTTGTAAACATATGTCCGCAGTCGGCACATTCCCACTCGTTGCCTTGCCGCGAGAGTCCTGAGCTGGAACTCACATCACCTGAAAGAGAAATCATTCTTTCATCTCTGTTCAAGCCTCAGTGTAGTGTTACAACCTACCTTGACTCAATAACTCTAAACTTTCCTCGAGAAGAGAGGGCGTTGGTGATGAAGTTGATGCCTGAAATTGAGGAAGATGCTATTAGTCACACGTTTTAGGGAGATGAGAGGAAATTTTCAACTTACCATTTCAACGAAATCAAGTTTAAGGTTGATACTTCTACAAGATAGAGACTTCACTCAAATTTGGAATTCACGAGATAGCAGTTCACTTGTACACCTCAAATAATAGTCAAAGAGAGAGATCGTGCGTTCGTCACTTGTATGATTCACAGATTAAATGAAATGACCTGAATGTCACTTTGCTTATATACTTTCATCCTCTTCATTCATTGGATGTTCATTCTGATTGGCTGCTTGTGTATACTTAAGAATAGGAAAAATGTTAAAGTTATCATTATTCAAAGTCAGCATTTCAAAGACAACATGACAAGTCCTCCAACAACACCAAATACCGCATTGGAGTTCTCCTCTCCATATACATCAGCAAAGGTGCTCGTTACACCAAATGCACCAAGAAAGGCGAAGGTGGAGAAGACATACAATCTCGAGAATATACGAAAGTTATCATTATCGGAGGAGGATGAAGAGGAGTTGCCCGACCTAACAGGCATACGGTGGAAATATTTACAATATGATGCCGAAGGGGTGATGGAGATGACCAGCAAGTCGCACTTGCATCAAATATGGGAGTGGTACACCCCTAACTCCCAACCGCGAACCGTGGCGGAGTGGGCGTACATTGAGAAAGTGAGGGACGCTGCAGAAGAACGTTTAAAGCAGCTCAACTGTTTTTGTGATCTATGTGAAGCCAGACTCTGGGACGATATTGACGATGAAGACCTTTTGAAATACATGCCATAATAAATGTTTATTTCGTATTATGTTTGCTTTCATACTGACTTACTTGAATGGGGTTTTAGTGAATAATTTAACCATGTATACTTTTTCATTTGGAAATAGTAGCACGCTTAGTTTAACTTGTAAATCTAAAAACATTTCATATGGGTGATAATGGTAGATGAAATAGTGTCAAATAAATTAAGATAGCTTACACTTCTGATACAGGGATAGCAATCGACTGCGATCCATGTGTAAAGAGCTTGTTAGACTACGGAAGAGAGAAGTGTGTTATGTTGCGTGTGGCGCGTGAGTGTCCTCCCATTTCATTCCATTCATCAATTCGTCTCATTGATAGAGACAGGTAGAACTCATGGTTCTCATAACGTATGCAATGGAAAGTTTTAGGCAACCTTCGACAGTTGGCTAAATGTCGCCCTGGCGCGAATGCATACTACGTTGAGACAGAGGCAATCACTTGCAAACATGGCGCAGAGAGGTTTAACAAGATTGACCATTGCCGAATGTCCCTTGCGGTATACATAGCTACGGGTTTCACCGCCGCCCTTTACAGGAACGCCCGTCGAAAGGAAGTATTACACCGAACTGCATTTGCAACGTTCAAGTTGACTGATAGCAGATTCAACTTAATGATAGTATTCGCCAGTCCGAAGACTGCCCAGGGCAAACCGCGAGGAGGTTCTATCATGTCTTGCCCCATGGTGGCCCTTAAGAGAGCCGATGGTTCGTTCTCGGGGACGTGAATTTGACTATTGACTGGAATAGTCAATGGGTATGACGCTTAGGTTGTCGTATACCCTATACCGCCTAAGCCGTGGTGGTGCATCTGGCACCTTTCGGATGCGAGTGGTATTCGGAGTCCACACCTCATCCGTCCAAATGATCCTCTTGATCTTCCCCTTCTTCTCATCCTCATCCCACTCGTCGAGGATGACGAACTCGGGAATGCCGTTGTCTTCATCAGTGAAGACGGGAATATTGTCGGCAGATGTGGCTTCCATCGTGACTTCAAATTGAATGAGAAGCGCTACAATCTTCTGACTTATATAGGGTTTTCAACAATGAATTGCTCAACAGCGAATCAGAATGCTTCAGGGATAGCAATCGACTGCATAATGTTCAAGTTGACTGATAGCAGATTCAACTTAATGATAGTATTCGCCAGTCCGAAGACTGCCCAGGGCAAACCGCGAGGAGGTTCTATCATGTCTTGCCCCATGGTGGCCCTTAAGAGAGCCGATGGTTCGTTCTCGGGAGTAGCGTCATCTTACACCCTACCAATTCTGCTGAGAGAGTCAAAGACTCTCTCTTTGGTAGCACTGTCGACTTCCACACTAACTGGCACATGACTAAAAATTGGAATGTAGCGCCATTCCGTTGGATTGACAGCAGTTGCTGTCATCGGATTGCCAATCCGAGCAAGATTATTAAAAACTCTGTCTTGCTCCTCTATTCTAGCAAATTCATTAAATAAATTTCGCGGCCTTAACTGTGGTCCGCGAGGAGAGCTGACTTGACTGTTCGGCGTCTGCATGATTGAAATGAAATGAAATGAGAGGCAGTGGTTTATATACCCCTCTAACGCGACGCAACGTTCAAGTTGACTGATAGCAGATTCAACTTAATGATAGTATTCGCCAGTCCGAAGACTGCCCAGGGCAAACCGCGTGGAGGTTCTATCATGTCTTGCCCCTAGGTGGCCCTTAAGAGAGCCGATGGTTCGTTCTCGGGAGTGACGTGATGGAGTGGTGAAGGCGGGCAAAGATCTGCAATGAAAATGATATGTATTAGAATAGGATATACTATCTTATTTACTTTTTCACTTACCAAGTTAGTCATCCTTTGGCAGTCTCGCGCGTTTCCGAATCGAGAATTTATGTAGGTGACCGCGCATTCTCAGGCTGGCATGCAGACACTTCTTGCTCGGATGACCATTGTAACATACTATACTTTCGTCGAGACTTTTATTTACCAATACTTCGCCGGCCAAATGATTATCCCGAATAGGGATGTGAAACTCAAACAAACGATCCTCATTCACACGTTCCCACTCATCCCTCATGCGCTCCAACTTCTCATACGCCTGCCTCTCATCACCCCGCCGAGCCACAGTCCTCTCCAACTCAACATTCCTCGCTCTCAACACACTCATCTCCTTCATCATCTCCTCAAACTTCGCCTCTGCATCTCTCATTCTTCTCTCCGCAGCACTCGCCCTCTTCTCACACTCATCATTCTTCTCTTCCAACTCTCGCGTCTTATTCTTCAAATCAGTCACACAACGCCTCATTCTAATGTTTTCATCCGCCACCTCCTTCGACTTCAGTTCCTTCTTTTTTAACTCATCCAACTCCTTCACAACTTCATCCTTCACTTTCTTCAAACTCTCATACTTATTCACCAACAAATCATGCGCCATCTGCTGCGAAACATGCCTCTTCTCTTCATCCTTCAACCACCTCGCCGACTGCACACGAATCCCACCACTCTTCACTTTTGGGGAAGATGAGCTCTTCGGGGGTCGGTGATGACGATGTCTGACACCTCCGATGACGAAGAGCTCAACTTCCTCACACGCTTCCTCACACGCTCCCTATCTAAATCCACATCATCCTCATCATCACTCTCAAGCACTCTCTTTCGCCCAATCTCACCCTCCAACGACGCAACCGCTCTCGCCAACTCATCATTCTCAACAACATTCTCAACAACATTCTCAACAACATTCTCAACCTTACCCTCTCGCTCGATCGCCAACATTCGCTCCCTCTCTTCCACAATCAACTGCGTAAATCTCAAATCAGTCACTAAACCACCACTACAGTCAGCATGCACTCTGTAGAAACGCGCCTCATCCTCATCACCCTTCAGCACTCTACACTTCACGCACGCAACCCTATTCAAGATAATCATGTGGCCGGTGCCCGCCTTCTTGACGTGAGCCTTGGCGTCCGCACTGCGATTTATACGACCGCACACACACATTTTGATATGATACTTTCTGTTTCTATCGTTTGCCATGCCTGATTTATCGTTAGCTGTAAGATAATGAAATTTGTATAAGTTTGGAATCATGTAGTACAGTCATATTCCTAAAGAGTGTAGTGAGTGGCACTCGATCCCGTCGACAGCCCGAAGGCCTTGTACTGATCACTAGGGAAGTGAGAGATCTTCCCCGATACCCGCTCTTTACAGCTGAAGACATCATTGTCACTGCCCCGAAGTGGTAACAGGAACGCCGAGTCAAAGGTAGTGATCAGTAGCTGGGATCTAACCCCTCAAAGCTGCCTTAGACTTAGTTAAATTTCAAATCTGATAGCAGATTTGAACTCAGGATACTTGAAAACCTTAGTCTATATGTTAAAACTTTGAAAAAACTGAAAATTAAGAATTTTTAAAAAATTCCGCATTTTACTACTCATACTACTTTTAAAAAATTTTATCAGTAGTAAAGACACTATCAAACTCTATCATACAAACTTTGAAGTAGCAAGATAGCTTGCCTACTTCAAAAGATAGAGTCCTTTGCACCCGATATCGGGAGCTCAGAGCGACGACCGTCGCTTACCTCGTCTTTCGATGAAGTGATCAGACTTACGTTGTCGGGGGTTTATATATGCTCGGAAGAAAACTTAAAATGGCTCTATCTCCGAAAGTATTCATCGTAGCGACATGCGGTTTGTTGCAAACGATTTGTCTCATCATTCTTTACAATATGACACCTGAACCATTCTCATATGACCACGGGAAGTTGGTCCGCCAGCACATGTCCATGTAACATGCCACAAGTGAAAAAATTCCTAAGTGTGAGAGCTCCAGTGTGGTGAAAATTTTGAAAAATTTAAAACTTCCGAATTTCAACCTGGGACCTTAACCAAAACATTTTTCATCAAATTTCACTGACCTCCCCCCCTCCCCCCCCTCGTTCAGAGAAATTTGATGAAAAATGTTTTGGTGATGGTCCCAGGTCGAAATTCCACACTTTGGAAAATTTTCAAAATTTTACCCATACAAAGTCACTCTGACACTTAGGATTTTTTCAGGTGAGCGAGCTCCGACCTAAAATCTTGTAACCGCTCTAACTTTTGAACGAAGACAGATAGGAACAAGCCGATTCTTTCACTGAATTTGTCTCACTCTTAGCTTTCAAACGAGCTATTGCACGACAAAATCCGTCCACTAGAAGCCAAGATAGAAGCTAGCTGTCCAGAGGGGGGGGAGGTCAGTGAAATTTGATGAAAAATGTTTTGGTGGCGGTCCCAGGTCGAAATTCCACACTTTGGAAAATTTTCAAAATTTTACCCATACAAAGTCACTCTGACACTTAGGATTTTTTCAGGTGAGCGAGCTCCGACCTAAAATCTTGTAACCGCTCTAACTTTTGAACGAAGACAGATAGGAACAAGCCGATTCTTTCACTGAATTTGTCTCACTCTTAGCTTTCAAACGAGCTATTGCACGACAAAATCCGTCCACTAGAAGCCAAGATAGAAGCTAGCTGTCCAGAGGGGGGGGAGGTCAGTGAAATTTGATGAAAAATGTTTTGGTGGCGGTCCCAGGTCGAAATTCCACACTTTGGAAAATTTTCAAAATTTTACCCATACAAAGCCACTCTGACACTTAGGATTTTTTCAGGTGAGCGAGCTCCGACCTAAAATCTTGTAATCGCTCTAACTTGTGAACGGCTGGTCCGATTGACTCGCAACAAAAAATGTTGTCGAGCAGTTTTTTCTCCTCTTTCAAACGAGTAGCTGTAAGACAAAATCCGTCCACTAGAACCAAAGTTAGAAGATTGCTGTCGGGGGGGGGGGTCAGTGAAATTTGATGAAAAATGTTTTGGTGACGGTCCCAGGTCGAAATTCCACACTTTGGAAAATTTTCAAAATTTTACCCATACAAAGTCACTCTGACACTTAGGATTTTTTCAGGTGAGCGAGCTCCGACCTAAAATCTTGTAACCGCTCTAACTTGTGAACGGCTGGTCCGATTGACTCGCAACAAAAAATGTTGTCGAGCAGTTTTTTCTCCTCTTTCAAACGAGTAGCTGTAAGACAAAATCCGTCCACTAGAACCAAAGTTAGAAGATTGCTGTCGGGGGGGGGGTCAGTGAAATTTGATGAAAAATGTTTTGGTGACGGTCCCAGGTCGAAATTCCACACTTTGGAAAATTTTCAAAATTTTACCCATACAAAGTCACTCTGACACTTAGGATTTTTTCAGGTGAGCGAGCTCCGACCTAAAATCTTGTAACCGCTCTAACTTTTGAACGAAGACAGATAGGAACAAGCCGATTCTTTCACTGAATTTGTCTCACTCTTAGCTTTCAAACGAGCTATCGCACGACAAAATCCGTCCACTGGAAGCAAGCTGTCCAGGGGGGGGACGTCAGCCGAAAATTTTTTCTCTCCGATTTCGCTGGAAACATCCTTCCTAACCCAAAATTTCACGTAGATTCCGAATCTGGCCTCCGTTTTCTCATCCGATGCTTCGTTTGGGCGCTACACACCAAAACGTCCCAAATTCTAACTCTGTCGTTTTTCGAAAAATGTTGAAAATTTTTTCTCACCGATGGCCTTGAAACTCACCCTACCGATGCAGAATTTCACGCTGAATCCGAATCTGACCTCCGTTTTCTCATCCGACCACTCCTTCCACTCGAAACAACCCATTTTACAACCCAACATTCAGCAGATTGCACCAAAAACATCACACACTATAGCCTCAAGACTAATCCTGGCGGTCGCCCACGTCAACCTAGACGGTCGCCCACGTCAACCAGGCGGTCGGACCAACTCACCCGAGTCTCACACTCTGTCGTTGCAGAGGGGGGGGGACGTCAGCGAACATGTTGTGAACGTGGACCCACCTGGCCGGCACACCACGACAGACCACAACCTCTGTCGTTCCAGAGGGGGGGGACTCAGACACGAAGCACCACGGCGGCCGACCACGACGCTCTGCCGTGCCAGAGGGGGGGGGACGCAGCGATGGCGGCCATCTTGCGCGGTCCAGAAGTGGAGTTTTGCTTACTACTTACCTAATAAGCTTATACTTACTCTATGCTTCGACGGCACTAAAAGAATATATTATGAATTTCGGTTAAGTGAAGTTGCCATCGTCAATATTGACCAGCTTCAGACCTTCAATATTTACCTTAGGTACGTATTTACGGCAACTACGGTAATGATAGTAATCCAGCATGGCAGGTCTTCTTTCCTTTTTCTGTTTATTGGCCTTCAATAAAAACAGAGAAAGTCAAATTATACACATCCCAAGAGTTTCGAGCGTAAATCGTTCTTCCTAAGGGGGTGGTTAATTCCCAAAAACCAAATGATTAGTAGAGTCTGGTGATACGTCAGTGGTGGGCAACCAAATTGGGATAGACGGCCACGAGGACTGGCCCGCGAAATGGCTCGCGGGCCACCAATTTTAAAAGGCAGTAGTATAGGTTTAATACTCTTTTATTCCGTACTTTTAAGTGCACATATTGGCTGTTGTACCGTGCGCGCATTGGTCGTACTAAATAACAAAATTTTTCATGTATAGGCTAAATACAGTGGTGGGCGTTCCGATAAATGAAGCGATAAAGCGATAATATCGGAATGGCCGAAAATTTATCGCTTATCGTTTATCGCAAAGAATCGCAAAATTTATCGTTTATCGTTATCGCTTTAAATTTTCCTGCGATAACGATAAAGCGATAATTTTTTTAAAAAACAAAAATTTCTTTGGCTCATTAGACAAACATTCTACGATTTGAATTAACTGCTCGAATGTGACTCTTAAAAGCGTCAATTGGAATTGCATCGGGTATTACTAAGCTCTATTAAGGGGATCACACCTTGACACCACACAGTGCTTGATAGTTCACAACTCTTGCATGTAGAATATCAATGCGCGATCCCGTTCCGATTCCTCGTTGAGGTCATCTACGATTTAAAGGGTTAGATGAAGGTAAGTTGAACAGCGAGTTGGTACATTTCTACTGAATTAGTACTCGTTAATAAAAGCATGAGATTGTTTCATTTTCACTCATCGCAGTATGTGCCTCGACTTCTGATCCTGCGTGTGTGCGCGTGCATTCACACAAAGCCTTTCGCATCGATTAGCTTCGAAATAGTCGTCATCCATGGACAGCAAGTATAACGTCGACCTCACTGAGGTAAGTTGCCGAATAAGATGTAAAGAGGATTGGCCCCTGACAGCCGTATTTGAACGTTTCAATGAGAATCATTTTTTCTTCGCGTCTAGATGGCAGTCGGTGTCAGTCGGTATTGCTCATCAAGTGATAAAGTGCATTTGTCTTCTACCATCGAACGTTCAATCAGCACATCATGCAACGTTTTTATAATCTATTAATCATACTATGTATGCGCATATTCATGAGAAACTACCAACATTCATTTAACACAGTGTTTTCCAAAATCGTACCTTTTTAGACTGCAAGCAGTCGAGTTGCGTTTTTAAATCCTCATCGTCTATAAGAGTAGAAAAATACGTCGCATATGCATAAAAAAAGGAAATATAGTTCCTATATTTACCTTTTGTGTAGGCCAGGCCCATACTCTGTGGTAAACAAGTAGGACAACTAGTCGCACAATTTTTTAAATCTCTTGTTAATGATTATCAATTTGGATTGACCAATGACCCTTCTCATTTCCAATGAGATGATTGTTTTATTTTAGCAATTCTGATTGACCATTCTCATTTCTAATGAGATGAACGCCGGGGAATTGGTCTCCCTGATAGGGGAACGAACCCCTGCTCAAATTTGGGAGGATTCAAAGATGGTTAACACGGAGGCTGAGGGCGCCAAATGAGTATCTCGCATCCGGGCGCAAGAAACTCACGCTACGCCACTGTAGCTCAGTCAATGTCAGTCACATCATAAGGCTAGCGCAGGCTGAACAATATAAAGCGATGATGACATACTTGTAGATAACTATCTTTCATAGTTTCTAGAGTAGACTGATATTGTAGCCTACATTGTACGTAGGCATTGCACGTACATATGCCTACATGTAGATCACTTGGCACTTGGCCTACCCTACGTTTATAGACATTTATTTCCAGCCGTGTAGATATACGTATGTATCGTAAGTTTATACAACAATATGATTTCCTTAACTTTCGAATTGCGGTGCCTTGGACATATTAATTCCCTTCAGTATTTTAGCAACTGTAATGAGCACTACATTAATTTTTTTCAATTTTTTAGCAACTTTAATAAACACTACACGCTCTATTATGCTGCAGTATACCGCATTAGCTTGTCGATAAATCGACGTACCCACTGGATGGGGTTGATGGAATAGCCCAATTGATATCTATTGTTTACGTTGCAAATACATTAATTATTAAATTTTTATTTCATCTTACGCATGTACTTTAAAATTATGTGCAATGTAGGCATACCGTAGCATAGTTAGGGTGCAATTTAATAATTACCGGTAGGGCTAATTGGTATTTCTAAGAGCGACGCCGCTAGAACTTCATCAGCCAAGGACGCAGAACAAGAAGAACATTGAATTGTTGTTTAGTCTATTGATGTGATTATTGATTAGGCTGGCAAAATTATCGAAGATATATAGGTCTTATCCAGTAGCTAGCTAGGTACAATGATGAGTGTATTGTCCCTCGATGTTCATACGTTACGAGTGAGGTCCCACAGATAGCTACATTATAATTTTGGACTTTGCTTGTCAGGCTTGGACATGAGTTGGGAGTTGCAAATTGCTACATGCTATTTACGTCTAAGAGACAAGTGCAATCCGATCGTCATCCTTTACCATGGTGGTATACTGAGACTATGGGCCACACTAAGTAGGCTACATGTAAATACTTATTTATAGATTGCGTTTTTTGAGCGCGCACTTTTCAATTAAGCTGATAAAGTCGACCATCATCATTTTTTTCATTGTCTGCCAACATGTTTACCATCATCCCTCAGAGTCTAGTAAAATACATACACATACATGTGCTTATAAGACGCTGTATCAATGAAACTACATGTATATATGCGTTATATTTAGCTGTCTTGTAAATTTCGGGATCGCCAGAATTTTAAGGTTATATCATTGCAGCTACATCTGCTGTATACAAGCATGTGTATTATTTATTTTGTCATAGCCGAGGATATATCAAAATAAAATCACTGATTTTTTTGTTTCAGTTTCAGCGTCAAGAGGACTGCAATATGTCACGCAAGAGGACTACATGTATGGAGGACTTCTTCCGTGTTGAGAACAGGAGTAGTGGTGTGACTCAAGAGAAGAAGCGGAACATTTCCGAAAGTTTGGGATCTGCAGACGTTCCCCCCGTCTCCCACTCGAATTCCCTCATGTCCCTGGGTAGTGAGTTAGAGGCCTACAGCCGCTCAGGTAGTCAAGCCATTGAGTCGACCAGCCACACCTTGTGATTGCGCCTGGATGTGGTATTTCCAGCCCCCTCATCCATTTCTTAAACAATATTCACTTTACCAACAGATGGAACTCTCTGTATGACGCGTGCAGCGTGCTGCTACAGTGCGTCATGAACGACGACGCTCGCCTGGAGGCCCTCAATGAAGTTCTACGGAACGAGGGGGGCGCCAACCGGAGCAGGAAGTCCTTCAGCGGCTTTGACGACCAGGACAGACAGGTAAAGTACCAAATTAGTCTGATGCAGATTTCATTTTAGCTGAGATGAGCCTACATGTAGATAATAATGTTTTTGCTTTTGCTTTTGGTTTACAAGTTTTAGTGCCTGCTATGCTATCAATTTAATGAGTTTTTTACGTTATCACCAGGTGCTGCATGAGTTCTGCAAAGTCATGAGGCCAGTCGCCAACTGTCTGGACCGGCTACAGGCGGAGCAGAACGCTTACCTTGGTGCACTGCTTCCCAACCTCACTCTCATGAAAGTGGCGCTGGAGCGCATGGAGGAATCGCAAAGGGACCAGGCCCTCATCTACGCACAGCCTTGGTGCGCGCCCTCCTCCGACAAGAGGGCAACAAAGGAGGATTTGACAACAGGTAGGCCTACAAATTCAACAACTTCACCTATATTCTGTAACATAAAGAGGTACCGGTATTTTATTCTCTGTTTAATGTTTGCGGTGCTTACCTTTTTCTAAAAGCCAGGAGTCGCGCAAACTCCGGCATAAATGGCCTATTCAGTGTTCCAGTTCGGCCTTGTTAGGTGCTAGCCTCTCAGGCCTAGCTAGTGCTAATAATGTCAGCTTTAAATGTACACATGCATATTTCTTGTGCTGTGTAGTTTTGTTCCCTTTCTTTACTATACAGGTGCTCGCAAATTTAGGAGCCAAATTTATCATCAGTGGACGTTGACTCTGTCTCAAAGAAGTATTATGCTTCCGATTGATTTGTTTTGATGGTTAGTAAATCAATATTTTCCTCACAGGAGCCAGGAGCATTGTAGCCTACTCCCTGTTTTCTCTGTCCTAATGTGCCTTCTTGATCCCTGGCCCTGACACGGCCTATATGGTGGCCTAAATTGCCTGCCGATCCCTGGTATAGGCAATAAGTACATGCACATGTCCCGCTACTTGTTTAAGCTAATTACTTTGCTTTACAGATTCAGCTCCATGTTTAGAAACATGGATCTCCTCATGGCATCTGCCCTTCATCCAAACTACGGGATGTCGACGTTCGGCTCCATGGCTCCGCATATGAAGGAGGAGATATCCATGAGGATCCTAAAAGAGATGACGGCGCTTGTCAGACAGGAGGAGGCGAGAGAGGGGGGAAACCAAGTTACGATGAAGGAGCATCAGGAGGTCGGCGATGACCCCTTTGCCGAGCTCTGCGAGTGTGAGGATGGAACCGAGGAAAACCGCGACAATAACCTGCAGGAAGACCTCAAAAAGGAGCTGCAAGGGTGGAAGAGGAGCAAGGAGGTAGGCCTAACAATGTGTTTAAAGTCTTGCCATGTTCTTTCATGCACCATGAGCATACCGTGTACAAGCAAGTGATAATTCGGTGCATTGTAATGTGTAATTGCAGAATGTGTACATGTAAGATTGCAATGATGTATGTGTTTTTTTCAGGCAACTGTGAAGAAGTCGCACTTCCCTGCGAAGCATAGGGCCCACTGGATAACATTTTTCATAAAGTACAATACCGGGATCCCTAGCTCTGCAGGAGTAGAGCGTCTCTTCAGCGTGGCTGGAGACGTACTGAGGCCGAAGAGGGATTGTCTCAGTGATGACAATTTTGAACACCTCGTGTTTCTGAAGGGAAACCTCCACCTCAGCAAGAGGCTGCAGCCAGGAGGGGCCGATGAGGATGATGATGATGATGTGTAGTATTTGTATGATTCCTCTCTGCTCTGATTGTACTTTGTGGTGCGGTGAAGTTTGTCGTGGTACCTGATACATGTAGCTTGTTGTTTTTATGGTTTTTATGTTAACAATAAAGTTCTCAATTCGTGTCTTTCATCAATGCTCCTATTTATTCAATACCAGCCTATGTTGTATTTTAGGCATGTACTTGTAGGTTTCTGTACGATATTATTGAGGCCAAAGGCCCAGACCAATGAAGAGTGCATCAACATAATTAATTGTTACACATGGCTTTGTATATGCATGCAGGCACGACTTCGATTTCATGTCCTCGAGCTCTAGCACTCGATGTTGTTAGAAGACATGGAATCGAAGGAGTGCATGCTTGTGCATGGCCGTCGTGTAACAAATCATCATGTAGAACAGCATTTATTTTAGTGAATTCAGTGTAGAGGTTTAGTAGCAAAAAATGAGCCAATTATAGACGTTAGTAGAGACAATTTCAGGATTTATCGTTATCGGACTTTATCGTTATCGGACTTTATCGTTATCGCTTATCGCTTTAACCTTTGCGTAAAATTTATCGCTTTATCGTTATCGGACTTAGCAAAAAAAATTATCGCTTTATCGTTATCGGACCCATCGGAAAATTTATCGCTGCCCACTACTGGCTAAATACATACAGTAGTATTTTGTACGCAACTAATTTTTTTTAATCTTAATGAATGATAATTTACTTTCTACAATTCATGTGAGTATTGAAGAGCGAATAGAGAATCTTTTCCTTTGTGTAATTAAACGGTAATTTGACTTTTTTTGGTGATTTGACCGACATTACCTTATTTAATCGAAAAACAATGGTCTGTAATTGCAGTGCAAATATCCGCCTGAAAGCCGCACAAGTTAAAATTGATTTTATGCTACGTGTATGTACATATGTCACCCAAACATGTGCGGCTTTCAAAAGCCATGAATGGATTCCACAAGTGGTAGACGTGTTCTAATGCCAATCGAGTATACGAGATACATATTAGTGTAGTAGTATACAAATGAAATTCAGCAAGAATATTTGAAAAAAATATTGGTGTGTCAAAATCTTGCGGTTGGATTTCACCATTCGTAGTCAAGGTCTAATTAATATAGACTCTTTCTAGGTTCATTGAGGCGTGGCATATTACGTGTAGAAACATGCTCAGCAGGGCATCGACTACTATGTAACTTAACATAAACTCGCGCCGATGATTAATTTAGATGATGATTTTATATAATTCACATGATCCATGTAGTGAGAGAAACGCGAAAGAGGAATGTAAACGAGTATTAATTAACATAAGCATTTCCTTGCATTTCAAGCGATTGGTGAACTGCCTTTCGATGTACCGGGTAGCGGAAGCTAATTTGCTTTCTGACGACGTTCCACAAACCTTTCACTATTTTCTTCTGTTTTACATGCCACATACGATTTGCTTTCACGATTTCGCTTTTCACCTTGACTATATAGTATGCATTCCAATTCTTGTTTCTAAATGCCTCCTAGTCCCACCGTTTCTGAAGAAGGAGTTTCATAACTAGTGTGATCCACGGTTTATCATTACTAGAAAGTGACAAGTGCTTCAAAATGACAAGGTATGATATCATATGCACGCATAAAAAATTCCATAGAATCATTTAATTTAATTTCGATAGAAAAAATTCGACATATGTCATTTAATTAACACCTGCATCTAAATTAGCGACAGCAGAACAAAGATTTGATTGACGCTTAGGCTAAGTAAGTGCCATACAGGAACTACACGATACTACTGCATGTTGTGGTCGATTGCGGTAACAAAAAAAATAGTTGTGCTCAGAGTTCACATCGGTTTTTAGTTGTTCATCAAAATCATTTTTCTTACAACATTTTTGATACCAACTCATCAGGACGCTCGTCGTGTGCAGTTTAAATGCAGTCAATGCGTTTCACATATGTTTTAGTACTTAAATGAAATATTCATGAAGTATAAATAATCATGATATCAAGAAATATCAATGAAAACCAGCTGTAACTATCTAGTTCAAAACAAATCAAAGCAAACTTTGCTATTTCATAGAATTGGTTAACATTTCAGAAATCAATGACATGTAAGGGGATTGGTAGATTGTACCTATTTTTGTTCCTACCAGCCACACATCTTTTGCATGGCAATCTGATCTATCGTGTATTTAATCTCATTGTTGTTAATTGCTTTCACGACATGGCTTAAGATGCTTTGGTGGACAATCGATCCCCGCTACTTGCCTTAATGTCGGCGGTCACAATTGTGACGTGTTATTTATTCATTGATTATTATTGCCTTGACAACTGATGTGTGGTGGTGAGGGTTTGATCCTGCCAACTGACAGAGTCGCGTAAGTGGCTCGTAGCGCAGTTGGTTAGAGCACAGGTCTAGTTAACCTGGGTCGTAGGTTCGAATCCTACCAGCCACACATCTTTTGCATGGCAATCTGATCTATCGTGTATTTAATCTCATTGTTGTTAATTGCTTTCACGACATGGCTTAAGATGCTTTGGTGGACAATCGATCCCCGCTACTTGCCTTAATGTCGGCGGTCACAATTGTGACGTGTTATTTATTCATTGATTATTATTGCCTTGACAACTGATGTGTGGTGGTGAGGGTTTGATCCTGCCAACTGACAGAGTCGCGTAAGTGGCTCGTAGCGCAGTTGGTTAGAGCACAGGTCTAGTTAACCTGGGTCGTAGGTTCGAATCCTACCAGCCACACATCTTTTGCATGGCAATCTGATCTATCGTGTATTTAATCTCATTGTTGTTAATTGCTTTCACGACATGGCTTAAGATGCTTTGGTGGACAATCGATCCCCGCTACTTGCCTTAATGTCGGCGGTCACAATTGTGACGTGTTATTTATTCATTGATTATTATTGCCTTGACAACTGATGTGTGGTGGTGAGGGTTTGATCCTGCCAACTGACAGAGTCGCGTAAGTGGCTCGTAGCGCAGTTGGTTAGAGCACAGGTCTAGTTAACCTGGGTCGTAGGTTCGAATCCTACCAGCCACACATCTTTTGCATGGCAATCTGATCTATCGTGTATTTAATCTCATTGTTGTTAATTGCTTTCACGACATGGCTTAAGATGCTTTGGTGGACAATCGATCCCCGCTACTTGCCTTAATGTCGGCGGTCACAATTGTGACGTGTTATTTATTCATTGATTATTATTGCCTTGACAACTGATGTGTGGTGGTGAGGGTTTGATCCTGCCAACTGACAGAGTCGCGTAAGTGGCTCGTAGCGCAGTTGGTTAGAGCACAGGTCTAGTTAACCTGGGTCGTAGGTTCGAATCCTACCAGCCACACATCTTTTGCATGGCAATCTGATCTATCGTGTATTTAATCTCATTGTTGTTAATTGCTTTCACGACATGGCTTAAGATGCTTTGGTGGACAATCGATCCCCGCTACTTGCCTTAATGTCGGCGGTCACAATTGTGACGTGTTATTTATTCATTGATTATTATTGCCTTGACAACTGATGTGTGGTGGTGAGGGTTTGATCCTGCCAACTGACAGAGTCGCGTAAGTGGCTCGTAGCGCAGTTGGTTAGAGCACAGGTCTAGTTAACCTGGGTCGTAGGTTCGAATCCTACCAGCCACACATCTTTTGCATGGCAATCTGATCTATCGTGTATTTAATCTCATTGTTGTTAATTGCTTTCACGACATGGCTTAAGATGCTTTGGTGGACAATCGATCCCCGCTACTTGCCTTAATGTCGGCGGTCACAATTGTGACGTGTTATTTATTCATTGATTATTATTGCCTTGACAACTGATGTGTGGTGGTGAGGGTTTGATCCTGCCAACTGACAGAGTCGCGTAAGTGGCTCGTAGCGCAGTTGGTTAGAGCACAGGTCTAGTTAACCTGGGTCGTAGGTTCGAATCCTACCAGCCACACATCTTTTGCATGGCAATCTGATCTATCGTGTATTTAATCTCATTGTTGTTAATTGCTTTCACGACATGGCTTAAGATGCTTTGGTGGACAATCGATCCCCGCTACTTGCCTTAATGTCGGCGGTCACAATTGTGACGTGTTATTTATTCATTGATTATTATTGCCTTGACAACTGATGTGTGGTGGTGAGGGTTTGATCCTGCCAACTGACAGAGTCGCGTAAGTGGCTCGTAGCGCAGTTGGTTAGAGCACAGGTCTAGTTAACCTGGGTCGTAGGTTCGAATCCTACCAGCCACACATCTTTTGCATGGCAATCTGATCTATCGTGTATTTAATCTCATTGTTGTTAATAAGCAGTTATAACTGATGAATCCATCATTTCAAGTGATCTGCTTGGTAAAGATTTAGAGCATGAAGTAGTTGCTTTTGTGATGTTTTCAGTTGACCGCCAGTTTTCCAAATTCTTGATCAGACTTAAAGGCGTAGATGGATGGCTGAATGATTTAGCTGACATGCGAAATTTCCTGGTCTTACTTATGGAAGTAGAAAACTGGGTTTGGGTTGACGCTGTCATACGTTTGATGATTCTTGTGCATGCAAATAGGTTGCGGTAGTGATCATTCAAGATGGATGCCAGCATATGCACTGGAATTAAGAATTTTGGTATTGGTATAAATATAGTGCTAAAGAGATACTCCAGATCTGGGTCAGACATGAAACCAAAAATTGAGTAAAGTTTTATTATAGTGAAAGGAATCCACCACATCATTTTCACTACAACTAGCCACATTAGTCTCATTGTGAATTTATCGTTCCAGAGAGCACAAAAAATGTCCAAGTAATGATTTGTGAAAGAACTTCGACTAGAACCGGATTGAACTTGAACTGCAAAGCGTTTATTTCTCGACCAGTGAATGTGGACTATTTTGCAGGTAAGTGCTATGGTACCGGCCACCAAGAATGAATTCAACACAAATATGAGGCAAGAATATTCCCATCCCGAACTCCGCGGATTATTCAAAAACATGGGATTGCAGGATATCGAGGAACTGTAATAAAGATCATGTTTAAAGGTCCAAGGCAATATTGATAAAAGAAAACTGATCAGCCAAATAACCGCACAACTAAAACGTATGTATTTGCGTGATGTGAATAATTTGTTGTTGGAGTAAGGCCTAGTTAACAAACTCGCTCGTGCAAATGATATGTAAAATAATATCAGGAGAGATGCTTCGTTCGAAATACTTGCGATAACGCCTATCGCTTGACACAAGGGACTTCGTAGCCATTGTACAATTTCTGTTCGAAAATTATCGGAAATTTGGAAATTTAAAGTTATGGTTGCACTGAGATATGCTGCCATGAGAATTTCAGAAAGGCACAGATTCGAAATAAAAATGCGCTCTTTCATAATACGTTGGTATCTCGCGCTCCTATTTATGATGAGATAAAGGCTAATGTTAGATAAAAATATCAAAATCGTTATTGCAATTAGCACGACACGAAAAAATACACTCTTCATTAATGATCTTGCTTGTGAAGTATTGGTTAGTCCATCAGAAACACCGAAACACATTTTGAAATGTGCAACATATATGCAGCTCAATGGGTCGTTGAATATTATGGTATTTATCTTCCGTATTTTGCCGAAAGTTTCGAAATGCAAATTCTGAATGTTTAGCCACGCTAAATCAATAAACTTTAAATGAGTCGGGAAATAACATGAAAGAATTAAGACCAAAAGTTTATTATTCCGCAACGACAATGAATGAAGCTTTTTCAGATCTTTTGATAATGAGCTTGGCAAAGCTTGCAGGTTATTGTCAGTGAGGTCAAGATTTCTCAATGATGGGGTGAGTCGGAAGAACGAGTTTTCGATTTTCTGTATATTATTTCCTGACAGGAAAAGGTCTTCCAATCGTGGCAAATATCCGAAGTATGATTTTAGCACTTCTAATTTATTGCTAGAAAGATCCAGAAGTATCAATGAATCGGATGACAATCCACTTGGTTCAATGTGAGAAATCTCATTCTTCAATAAAATCAGCGTTGAAACATCTGCAAGGAAGCAAATTGCATTTGATTCGATTTTTTCAATATTGTTGTTATCCACCAAGATATGAGTTATGTTTGCGCGAAGAAAATATCTTTTTTCCAATACTGTCAATTTATTTAAACTTAAGACCAGAAACTGAATTGATGTACCTTGGAAAACTGTATCGATGGATGTAATAAAGTTGTTTCGTAGATCAAGATTTACGTAGTCGACATCAATAGAAATTTTCAAGTGTACATTCAATTTTCCTGCAAGTGCACAATTCCCTAATCGAACATCAATTAATTTCGTGTGATTTTGAATGTCAATTTTTTCAAGAGGATATCCATAACATTTAAGCATTCTAGTGCGATAAACACATTTTTGCTTTTTTGAGTAATTTGTAAAATTGCTTCTTTCCAATATATCTTCCTTTTTCGATAATTCTTCTTTATAGTTTGCATAAGGACTCCAAAATTCATGGTAGCAGCGATATGGAGATTCGTCAGCTCCACTTTCACAGTCTGGCACACCATTGCACAGCGCAGATGAAGGAATCGAATGTTCTGATTTTCTCTGTTTCGAATAGCAAGCTATTCTTAATCTGTGCGCATCGGTCTCAAGACAAATAATAGATAAGCAATATGCGAAATGAACAATTGATCCCGCACTTAGTTTTGATATCAGCATAATATCAAAGCTAAGACACAACAGCGCATCATGATTTGTAAATATTAGTTCAATGAGTTCAATAATGCCTTCTATCGTCAGCTGAGAAAGCGCGTTCTATGAATATTGATTTGATTGCACATGCAAAATTGTTTTCCATAAATCCAGTAAAGCTTTTGAATCTTGTAATTTCCTGATCTACGGACAATTTCTACTGAATAGAATTCTATATCATAGTATTCATAGACATCCTATCTATATCGTTCTATATTCTATATGCTAAGATAGCTAACAATCCGACCTCTATGGTCGCAACAGTTCTTTAAGTACATGTATGTCCACTGAAATGAGCCATGAGTCCTTCCTGTCTTTGAACAGACATCTAGCCATTTCAAGTTCATAATGCGACATTTCTATGTCAAATTAAGATATTTCCATTTATCATTCATGCATTTCCAAACAACGAGCATGAAAATTAAGATATTTCTAAATGTATAGCAACTTTTCCAATTTTATTTAATCTACTTCCATTTGATAATAAGAAATTTATGTGTTGAATTTCAGCCATTTCAAAGTCTAATTTCATCCATTTCCAGTGGATAATAATTTATTTTTCCACACTTTTCGACAATAACCCATCACATAGGTACAAGGATCAAACGATGGAAGAATGCAACTAGAAGTGCTTAAAATCAATGAAATATCATCACTACAGATGAGAAAATTTATGGAGAGAATAATGAAATAGTGAATTAACATACTCGTTTACTAATGAATACTTTTGTTCATTTTTCATACTACTAATGAACATACAGATTGTTTCATAAAAAATGGATCACCCTTAAACATCGCCTTAACTTCAACTTTGTCTAACTCCGCCAAACTTGAACGAATTTCTCTGAAATTTGGAAGATATGTCAGTTGCGCTTACTAATATCATTGTTGGAAATTTCAAGCATGAATAATGAGTTGTTTTCCTGTTATAGATAAAAAAATTAGTAGATAACTTGATCTTCATTTAGCAATGTTACACAAAATCATACCTCACTCTTATAAAATTACATTTGTTTCCTTTGTTATGTAATATGTTGTTCTACAAGCCAAAAGCTATCAAGCAAAACAAAAATAAAGAAAATCGATCAATCAGAGCCAGTATAGCAACATTATTCATCAACAATAATATAACTGATACATGTGATTAACTGGACTTCATGTTCCATAGCTTCCTGACTTCGTTGCGGTGGTGTTGGCAGCACTCCTGATTGCTTTCAGCTAGAAATCTATCTCTTACCGGTTGAAAACAATACAAAGCACAAATGAACAATAACGAGATCGCATTCACAAAAGGCAAAGTGTCAGCTGGCATTTGGACCAATGACCGCTCTGAACTTCACATACAGCAAGGAACCATGAATTCTGAACGCTATGTGAATGTTTTACGAATGAACATTGGCCAAATGACAGATCAACTTGGTTATTTATGGATGATAATGCTACGTGTCACAGGAGTAGTAGAGTCAACTTATGCACGTCTCAATTAGGGCTTAGGACATTATCTTGGCCAGCTCTTTCTCCTGATATGAATCCCATAGAAAATGTATGGAGTACTCTAAAACGTAACATTCGTCGTTCACTGCTACCTACAGATGGCGTATCACAACTTACGTCACTGTTAAAAAGAGAGAGTGGAGAAAGTTAAGTCAGTCAAAAATCAACGATATCATCGAATCAATGCCTAGACGAATTGGTAATGTCATTGACAATAAGGGTAGGGCCACAAAATATTAGCTTCTTAAGAACCGTTACTGTATCATAGCTTATCAGATTATGTAAGGACATTTAAATATATTAGGGACATGAAATAGCATGGAAAATGCTTTCTGTATCATACTTATGTTTTATTTAGTCAAATTTTAGGATGATCCACTTTTTATGAAACGGACTGTATTTGATTAGGTCCTACACTGTACATTAGCGTAGGTCGAAAAAAACTTTTTTGAGATTATTTAATTCAGAGTACTCGCTAAGCATACCTCTTGGTATAAGCAATTACCATGTGCAATATCAAGAAAAAATATTGATATCTTATGGTGCCATATATCAAAATTCAAATTCTAATTTTAAAAAATGAAGTAATTTACCGATAAATACTATTTAAATTGGATTATGGCGACTTTGTAGCGATTTTAAAGTTCAGAGTACTTACAAACTATGCCTCATGGTAAAGACAATTACCCTGTGAAATATCAAGAAAAAATATTGATCTCTTATGGTGCATTGATTGAAAATTTTAAATTATATCTAAAAATTACAGTAATTTACCGAAAAATACTACTTAAATTGGATCATGGCAACATAAAATGGCAGGACTTTTTCTGAAATTGAACATGAGCGGCAGCCAAGTCATACTTAAGTATTTTGGAGCGCTCTGTAATCAAATTCTGCTTTATAAACGTTATGCATTGCTTAAAGAATCCCTCATAACGTAGACTATAGGCTTACTTAACTTGACAGACGAAAGCAAATCATGATGGTCATCGGGTTCAGCTTAAGACAATACCCTTTTTCAAGTCGCATTGGTAGACTTCAGTCCCAACGCATCTCATTAGCACACTCAGTACTGAGTGATTGACTTGATTATTGTGATAAAGGGTCGTTCGGGTAACGCATTTCGATTAAATTCGTGTTTTGATCCGCATCGTAATTATCTCGACAACTGATGTAGGGCCTATAGCGACCAATCATATTGTTGGGGAGAACGTGACTGTAACGATTTTAGCACAAGCGACAGTGTGCGGTGTGTGTACAGCGAATGAAGCAAAGGATTACCAATAAATTGTGTTCACGTCGCGGAAAAGAAGAAACGCTGTATGATATCTGCATAAGTGTTCTTAGATCATTGTTACGAGATGGCTTCTACCAGAAGTGTGACTGATCATTTATGTGGACAACCTTCTGAACTACCTCCCGCTCAACTCCCGACAAACGGCGATGTGCTACGTCTCTTCAGACTTCGAATGGACGAGGTTAATTTTTTGCCTCCACAGCATCGTCCATCTAAATCAAGTGTTCTCGATAGAGTTAGTAAAGAAATACGTGACTTATGGTTTCATTCTTCAATAACTCCATCCAGCATCGACGCTGTCAAAAAGAGGATTACCAAATTATCAGAAGAACAAAGGCAATTAGAGAAATACACTGAAAAACAGAAAACGTCCGAAATTTACATTGGCAAGCTTAGTTTGTTCAAAGAAAAGCTGACAAAGTTAATGGATATTTCTTCCGTCTGTCCACCTGAGGAGCAAGTATTTCTACAAGATCAAAGAATTTATCGACAGATGCATATTTCACATTATCTTGACAAAGCTGGAACTCAATTAAACTTGAGAAGATGAAGAAATCAGCAAAGTATTAGTACAAGGTCTGATAGAATGCTAACAACTTCGACGACGGGATGTTGTGCACAGTAAAAATGACGAAGCTGAGGAATCTGATAATACTGCCGAAGACGAGAACTATGATAATACTGATACGGATTCTGATAATACTGACAAGGATTATGGTAAAACTGATAGGGATTTTCCGGTATCTCCATCACTTAAGACTCCTACATCTCATCACAATCGTGTGAAACTAAAAAACACGGCAATGATGGCTGATAGATTGGCCTATGGAAATGAAGGAGCTGCCGCCATGGCTTCATGCGTTTTAGCAGACTATGGAATTGTTTCCCATGAAGACTCATCTCTTGTGGTCAATGGTCTTGTGGTCTCTTGTGGTACGAAGAGCCAGGTATTCTATTCGGGATGAATGTATTGCCGATAGCAAAGGAATCGGACCAATAACGTCTCTCTATTTTGATAGTCGTAAGGACCAAACACTCCAAAGTTTTAAAATTGATGCACATTTTTCCCGGTCGGATACAGAAGAGCATGTTGTAATACTTGCTCAACCAGAAAATTTGTATTTGGGACATGTTTCTCCAGAATGTGGAAGTGAATCAGCCGTTGCTTCTGCAGTAAATCAGCACATTGAATTGAATTATTCATCTAGCAAAGAAAATATTTTGGTGGTAGGATGTGACAGTACTTCAGTAAACACTGGTAAACATAATGGTGCTATTCATTATATTGAAGAAAGACTTGGCCACGAAACACATTGGTGTGTTTGTTTATTACATGTAAATGAGCTGCCATTAAAACATCTTTGTCGGCATTATCTTGGGAGAACAACTAGTCCAGGAACTTTTGAAAACACAGAAATTACAAAGTTATTAAATACAGCTGAGAATGCCTGTTGTAGATTTTGTTCCCCTCGAAATCATTTCTGAATTTCCCATGTTACCTGGCGATACTGTTTCTGAAATGAACAAGGATCAGAAATACCTGTATAAAATGTGCCATGCTGTAATCAATGGATGTTACCGAAAAACTGGCAGCTACAAAAATAGGCCCAATAAGTCACGCAAGATGGCTTACAACGGGAAGCAGATTACTACGTTTATATGTCTCTTCGGAAAAACCTTCATTTGAGATTACGCGACTGGCTTTCTTTGTTGTGAATTGTTATTTCCCAGTTTGGCTAGAAATCAAGAAAAATCCTAAAATCACTATTGGTGCGCATCACACCTTTTCCATGATAGATAGGATGAAACACTTGCTAGAATCGGAGAAGAATGTTGTATACCTGCAGTACAGACAGGAGGATATTATTTGCATTCAGAGAACATTCTTCTTTCGATGCTGACAAATGAAGATGAGGCACTGCGATGTGAAGCCATTGGGAAAATCATCAAAGATCCGTTTACGCCCAAAAAATGAAGGAATACGAAAATTTTCTGTGCCCAAAATTAACTTCCGTGCTCAGACTGTATGGCAACTGGTTAATGAAGACGATCTTATCCACGACTTCCACTTACTTAACAACTGGATCGTAGTCAGCTCTACTCGATCAAGAATAAACCCTTTTCAGTTTTGAATTATCCATGCCATACTCGGGCTGTTGGGCTGTTGGGGGTTACAAAAGCCAGTTCACAGGCCATATAGGTGAAGATCGACGAGATGGCATGATCAGAGCAACAGTTGAATCACGAAGATTATTGCCGAAGCTAAGAACTAAGTCTGCATTCAATTTCAGATGAGTATACGAGTATTTCATGTTTTGCTCGAAAACCAAATTGATCTAGTGACATGCGTTTTCATACTGAATTATTGCAGTATATAAACTGAATTAGTGTCATGACAGCCTTGGTGAGGTTTGTTAAATTAGCAATTCGATAGGTTCCTATTGCTTTCATGTTCACCTCAAGAGTATTTCCATAAGGCAACCTGTCACTGGCATGGCAAAATCACAGATTCTAAGACAATGATTTCAATTAACTTTGAAAGATATAAATGGATCCACATCACTCTTCAGATTCAAGAAAAGAAACATGAATTTAGTGAATCATAAAATCAAGCCGGTGAAATTGAATTAAAAACTTGGACATTTCAGCCAAGAAAGCACGAATGACATCGCGATTTTTTTTCATGAAGACTTCCATTATGATACGGATCATGAAATTCCCTTGATAATCAGCTTCATTTCCGCTTAGATAGGATGCTTGTTAGCTAATATTAATTCCTTTTGATATCCAACTTGCCTCATGCTACTTAGCCTATACAGGAGTCATCTCGGTAGTATATAATTTGGCAAAATTTGACTTTTCAAAAGTGCTCAAATAATTTTTTCGTACTACGGGAGCGTAATCTCCGTAAAAAACAATCTTTTCGCATAAAAATTTCACTGTATACATATACTTTTTTTGAGTCGACACTGCCTGTTTATCCCTACTCTATGAGTTTGGTACTGGTAAGTTTTCCTAAACTGGTCCAGTGAACCCATTTTTGGTCAGAAAAGAGCCTTTCCCCAGTTTTGATTTTGAGCTGATGCTCTGATCATCCAACAATACGAAAAAGCTGATACATCCACGATTATTATTTGTCTTTGACATGACCATAATTATGACAGAGTCGCTGTCGAGATAATGAATAATTTTTTGCACTGATCAAATGAAATTCATAGAGAAAAAAAGAACAACTTTTACAATTTTTCTTTGATCTATTTGATAAATTGCTTTGTACAGTTTCGCAAACCGAAGTTCTCTCAAGTTCTCCAAAATCATTACGCGTTTCCCACAGCCTGTTTTTGGTTGAATTCTGCCATGCGCCGCTCCAACTCTGGTCGGAAATGTCGAATCAGTCCCTGAAACGAAAGATATATTCTTTAAGTGTTATTCAAACGGAATGAATGGCGCTCACAGGCCTCCCACGCTACTTTTTCAAATTTCTGGACACAAAAATCATTAAATTTCAGGACATTTTTCCCAACCGCCTTCACCATCCCTAACAGCTGCTCCTTTACCACCCTTTTATTATAGACAAGTAAACATTAACAAATGGTAAACAATCGAAATTTAACGCAATTCTTTTTTAAAGATATAAAGTTCATGTTTTTCAGCACTATAACGAAATTTTGATTCATTTGAAAGAACGCGGCGTGTTTTTCTACTTCACACTAGTTTTCTATGTTGAGTATTTTCCTTTTGAGTTGCTCTTTGGTTTCACGAATATTTTGTAATTACACACATGTTTCACTAAGCTTATCATCACCAGCGGATAATTTAACTTGTGCAACTCGAGTTTTCGTCAGATTAGATGACTTCAATGCAGAGTCAAGTTTAGATGTTGATTCGGCTATTAATTGCTTTGCTTAAGCCATTTCACTTTCGTGACGAGATTCAAATGATTCTTGTTCCTTCAACTATTCCAGTAAATGTGCTGAATACTTTTTGATTTGCTCCAATCTCCGTTTTAATTCATCTTCTTTTGATTTTTCATCTTCGAGATGACGAGTATACTCTAAGCGTGCTCTGTTAACTGATTGTCTCATTTTCTATGTGATAGGTACAGAAGTCATGGAACCAAATAAGCGAATAGCATCCTTAACAATCCTTTCTGATACTATAGACTCCTCACTCAGCGACATCCAATCGTTTGACAGCAAGGAGTTGTTGACCGAAAATCCTTTTCAAGAATTGCGTTACCATGCGAAAGAGTTAACGCATCATTATTCCTATGGTCCCCTCCTAGTGTAGTGGTCGATCGCAACTTCTTGCTTCTTTCCTTAGTGACCGGCAGATATCTGTCGTCTTAGATGGCCAAAAGTCTTCCACCAAGTTTGTCAATGCAGGAGTTCCTCAAGGGTCAATTTTGGGACCCACTCTTTTTCTGCTGTACATCAACGACCTCCCAGACTGCCTAGTGAGTAAATTGGTGATGTATGCAGATGACACACCACTCTTCAATTCCAATGAGCGACTCGCTAAAAACACTCAGCAACGTCAGCAGTTATGCGACGTTCTTAATGAAGACTTACGCAGGGTCTCAGAATGGGGCGCCAATTGGCTTGTTTCCTTCAATCCTTCAAAAAATCAGAGTATTCTGCACTCACGACTTAAAGGAGATGATGATCATAGCATTAAGATGTCAGATAATAGGATCAGAGAACAAGATTCCATCTCCTTCCTTGGATTAGCGGTTACGAAAGACTTGTCATGGAAACCGTACATCCAATCCATTAGCAAGCAGGCAGCTCAACGCATTGTTAGTCTCTATCGTGCCAGCAGCTATCTTCCACCACAGACTGTCTGCTATCTTTACAAGTCCACTATTCGTCCTCTGATGGAGTATTGTTGTCATCTGTGGGCAGGCGCCCCACAAACGCATCTTAACCTCCTTGAACGGGTTGAGAAACCTGTCAAGAATCTCATGGGTGAAAAACTTGCTAGCAAGTTGCAGCCGCTCTCCGTCAGACGGGATGTTGCTTCACTCAGTCTCTTCTACAGGTACTATTTCGGTAGAAGCAGATCTGCAGTAAATGAGTGCGTACCCAAACCTAAGATCTTCTCCAGAAGCACACGCAGAGCTAATGCACTCACATGCTATAATGTGAGCTTAGAACGCGCACGTACTGTGAGTCGCTCGAAAAGCTTTTTTGTTCGCACGGCACAGCTTTGGAATCAGCTTCCCCAGAACACTTTCCCTGACCAATATAATCTTGATACTTTCAAGAGGCGTGCGAATAGGTTTCTGATGGGGGCAGCTTAATCAGATTATAAGATCTTTTTTTTTCTTTTATTTATTTAAAGTAATACAATTTATTAGTTTTTCATTGAGTAACCCCTAGCTTCGTTCATGGCTCATAGCTGTGCTAGGGGTGAAAATTCAGTAAAAAAAGCCATTCTGTCAAGCTAAGTAGTATCCTGGAATTCGTTTTCCGTGATCAACTTTTCAGTTTACTCGCAGTTCTATTTTAGTTGATTTATGCCAAGCAACGAATTCCGATTTCCATTATTATTATATACAGTATTATTCTTATCATTAGTTTTTTGTCAATGATTTCTTTACCTCGGACTTTGGTTAAACATCCAATTAGACCTATCTCAAATTTTGTCAAGACAGCTAAAACCACCAAGTTCTATGCCTACTGAGTCTTACTTAAAAGAACATAAAAACAGAACTCAAGTTGGTCAGAAATTCTTTACTATAATAGGAACTATTTCAGATCAACTTGATCGTTTGAATTCATGTTCCTTCAACAGATCGGCAAGCCAGGGGCGCTCAACTCCGCGCACTCCTAAAATGAATGTCCTACCTACATTTTATTTCTTTTTGTGTACCGGTAAATTCATTTAAAATCTGATGACTAACTGACAACCGTTATAAGCATAACTTCAGACATTTTTCGCAAAAAATGATATTTTTAGTTGAACTGTAAGGAAAAACTAAGAAAATCGTCATATTTCAAGACTTTCAGGACAAAATTTCATATTTCAGGACAAATCAGGACAGGTATAGAAATTTCAGGACGAGTGGGAGGGTTGCGTGCGAGGGTGCACCGTCAAAAAGGTCGTACAGGGGTAAAAAATTGATGTTTGGCCTAGGAGCCCTTTAGCAATAAAATAAAAGCACAGATATTCTACCCAAATTTTCACTTGTTGCCTTCGTCAAGGATGCCATGATGACTAGATTACAAGGGAATAATTGAAATTTGATACAACAAGAGAGGATTTAAAACAAAGTGAGACCCACTTAAACTCGTAAAGCTATGCTAAAACATAGAGCATTTTCCAGGCATCATAACATCATTGACAAAGACGCGAAAATTTGGGTAAAATGTTGATGTTTTACTTAATGTATGGCCAAACATTAACTTTTGAACTGTAGCTCCGCCAGAGCTGGAAGTGGGTCGTGGGTCACAAAATCGCGTGGGTCACGTGGGTCATGTTTTTCCGAAAAGTTGGTGGGTCAGGTGGGTCGTGGGTCAGACTTCGTTGACCGCTTCCAACCAGTTTGACCCATGATAAATTTGACAATCTCATATACAGTAAATTTCATTTTTTCGTTTTCTTATCATTCATGAAAAATGATTTGAGTCAGTGTCAATGAAAGGGCTGATGGATGCACACGGCTAAAATATGTAACACTATTGAGTTTCACACGCCTCACAGTTTCGAAAGGGGGCGGCCTTCACACGAATTCCGAAAACAATTGCTGCTGTCTACTGAGAGATGGTTGGTGGAGAGAATTTGCTTGAGCACAATTGTGTCTGCTTGATTCTCTGTCACTATGTCTGACGACACCCAATGATGTGTGACCTTGATTTCAAAGATGCAGCTGCTAAGGAAGTCTGGTATTTAAAGGCTTTGTTCATTTTGCAAAATTTTCTTGCAATGCCAACTGACCTTCGTTTTGCTTGTTTCGCTTGATTTTGTTGATCTTTCGTAGAAAATATCCTCCGGTAGAGATTAGAATGGTAAATCTCTGGTAAAGATTGATCAGAGCCTAAATATTTTCGAAATATGTAATTGATCAAAACATCTTGATAATATACATGCTTCATATCTAAAGTACTTTGCCGTTCAATCTACTTTCGCATCATACATGTTCCATACATCTCATTGCTCATTCGATACATGGTAATCTGAAATACGATATTTCATTCGACGATCATTGATTTAGACTTCTCCCTTTCACACCGACTTATTACGGCAAAGCTCTGTGAGGAGATATTTTCTTGACACTTCGTATCAATAAAAAGTTTCGTTTTGATATTTGATTTGATATCGATAAAAATAGGAATATTTACATGATGTCGCTAGTGATTGTTATCACAACGGACTGTACATGTATAGTAATTAGGGTTGCGATATTTAAAATATGATATTTTAAATATATATTTTAAATATGTTTTAAATATATTTTAAATATGGTTAAAAAAACATTGTTTTTAATATGTTTTTTTTAACAATTGTTAGGTATTGTTTTTACTGCTGTAATACTGTAGTAAAGTCAGTATTTTTGTTATTTCGATAAACAATCCACAATTCTTGAGACGATGTAACCCCATTTGTGTATGTATGATTGCGTATTAAATGTCAGTAATTCAATATTTTGAAGAACATGCTTTCCTAAAGTAGAAAGAGTTGAGTTTACTCTATAACGGTAGACAATAATAAACTCTTCTATCAGGTATAAAACTGCGGTGCTATGGCTGATAATCACCAGCACCAGCGGATGTGTAAAAAACAAGTTCTAGTCTTTCTCCGCATGCGGCTAAGTTTGACTCACAATGATGACGCATTCATCACGTGATGAATGGCTGACGTGACGGTGACTCAATCTCATACGAAATTGACAATTGGATATTACAAGCATACAATCAAAATCAAGAACTTTTCAACGTGAACTCCTAAATTCACTTGATTAGTGAAAGTGTCACCGAAAGGTTGTTGCGATGGTTGGAAAAGCTGGGGTGTGCGGGCGAAAGCCTAGCATTTCACTATAAAATCTGACGGAAGAACTTACTCATGTAAATTTTGTTCCTGGGAAACAAAGCAATGTGCCACCAAAAGGACAAAACATCTCGTCCAAAAGTGCTGTCCATCCCAAGAGCTGTGAAGATAGCTATTGGTGGATCTGCGACAGGAACTGAAATGCCCCCACCAGCGAAGTCCGCAGCACTGACACCAAGTGATGAACAGCAGCCAACTTCCTCAAAATCTACCTCTCAGGTGAGTTGATATCAAGATTCCCTTGTCTAGTAGGTCTATTATATCCCAAGAAAAGTAAGTGTAACATAGACTTAGTAAGTGCAATGTAGACAGTACACACTATATTCAATAGATTCTGATGTAGGTCATGTGATTCTTCTTAAATATTTCAGAATAATCAATTACAGTCAATAGTGGGACTCATTTGTTTTCTATTTTACTCACCGGCAATATTCATTCAAGGCCTACATGGCAAGATGATAACACAGTATAGGATAGTACGATAGGTGCATAAAATAGTGCTTGTCATATATTTCCGATGAGGGTCAGTGGATTCACCGCAAGTTAAACACGGGTTGCACTCACAGAGGACTGAAAAAGCATTGAAAGTTCGCTTAAGCGCTTGACCAACGATTTCGATCAGTAGAATTTTATACTCATACTCATCATCCTCCGACAATTTTTTTTGGATTGCACGAGTATTTAATTTAAGTATTTATTTAAGTGTTTAAGAATATGTTTAAGCAGCTAATATAACTAAAGTTGAAGTTCTTAAAATGTGGAAGCCTAACGATTAAAGTGAAAATAGATAAGTCACTCCCTTCTGTTTACGACTTTTTATTCACCAAAAGTTACACAAAGTTAAAAAGTACCCGACGCGTTTTGTCCGAAGACAGTTTCAAGGGACCCTTGAGACTGTCTTCGGACGAAACGCGTCGGGTACTTTTTAACTTTGTGTAACTTTTGGTGAATAAAAAGTCGTAAATAGAAGGCAGTTGCTATGTAATTCTCTATGCAATTGAAGACAACTTATCTTGAAATGAACCTCCCGTATCGACGCACAACGAGTGCTACAAAAGCTATGTTGCAAATAGATATTCTAATTGCGAATTTTTACCTTTAAGTCGGCTTTATCAAACAAGTTCTGCTTAATTTTTAAAATTAATCAAAGTATAGACCTACTTTTTATTATTTGTTTGCTTCGTATCCATCTATGCCAGTCCATGACTTTTCGACTCTTGTTTGATCAACTTTCGTAATAGGATTTTCGCAATCTAATAATAGTCAAACAGATCTTCGGTGTAGCCATGTTAATCTTTTGTAGGTGGTTATCATGGGAAGCATCCTTGAAAAGTCTTGACGTAAATCGTGCACCTCTTCAGAGATTATGTGTTGACGATGACGCACATGTTCAAGCGCAGGTGGCCCCTGTCAAGCGCGACCTTCTCTCTGATATCCTGTGGGATCGTGTCAAATCAACGATGAGAGTTGTGTCAGAAATCAGTCGATGGATTGCTGTATTTGAATCAAACATTCCTCGTGCCTCTCTGGTTCCATGTGGATTGAGGGCTATAAATGCAGAACTTATCGATAATTCAGCCTTGAGTCAGTCTCCCCTCAGTAGTTGTGATGAGAACTCGTTCAAACAAAAACTACAAAATCGCCAGGAGTTCATTTCAGGAGAGAGTGGTGTTCTACATGCTGCAAATATTCTGGACCCTCATCGAAGAGGACAAGACTTGAACTCTATTCAAATATTGTCTGGAATTCAATTGATCACAAAATGGAGTAACTCTTCTTCAACTGACCCAACGAATGTCATGACCGAACTCGCCGAGTTTCGAACTAAGACTGGGCGATTCTCATCCGATTTCATTTGGACGGCAGTAGCACCTGCTGATACTATAGCGTCTGATACTATACTGAAATATCACAACAATATGCCCCCTCTTACCTGGTAAGCTTGCGTAGCTGAGCCATGTGGTTGTCTATTGGTAGAAATATTTTCCTGAGTCATCTTCCAAAGATAATCTTAAACCATATGTCAATCAATTTTAATGTATTGAAGAGGTATAGTGCTGCGTATTGAAACATGCACAATGCATGCACGTATTTTGTTAATGGATATTTTGATTTGTGAGATAAACATGTGTAACTGCAAAGGATAAGTCAAGATTATATCAAAGTCAAGAACTTCATATGCGGTATACCTCTAATTAGGTCTATCTGACCCCAGGCTCAACATTTTGCTTATACTTTTCTTCTGTTACTTGTGTTCCATCTGTGCGCCTTACTTTTACTAATACGTATAAATTATCTGGAGTCAATCATTGAGCACACAGCATAGCTTGTACGTAGAAATTTTGATAAGAGTGTGTTTCACTATGTTAAAGTATGACTACGCAAATTCTGTTTAGAGGTACCACTTGAACGCCATTTGTTATCAGGATAGATCAAATTTGAATACCAGTGTTGTGTACATGTATGTGGCTTCTCAGTACAGCTGGACACATCGTGTCCATGGGAATTGGAATTTGTATCGATATTTCTTAGTTAACGGAAGTTAACGCTCCCTTTGTGTACATATTACATGGGGATTATTTAATATTTTTTTAATATTCCTGCAGTCTTAAATGCTTCCTTCTTAGTGCGATATGTTAACAGTGTACTTTAAACGAGCATGAAAAGTCGGAATATAAACATGACCATCTTATCTTTCAGGTGGTCTGCATTTTTCGCTGACACCCCACTGTTTCATGTAGCAAACAGAATTCTTTCTATTGTGCCTCATTCTGCAAACGTGGAGAGGATCAATAGCAAGATGAATTTCATTCATTCAAAGACGCGGAATAGACTACATTTGGAAAAAGTTACGAAGCTAATGAAGATAACATGCAACATGGGACTTCAAAAAGTATTTGTTGACGATTGCTTCCCATTTGATACAGATGATGAAAGTGACGTTGAGTATGTTGAGTGACGTTGAGTATGTTGAGTGATGTTGAGTGATACTATGTGTTGGTTGAGTGAATATTCATCATCATGAAGGACTGCTTTATTGTAATTTCATCCATGCGATACGATTGTTTTGCTAACTTTTGTTTTGTTTCTTTTGCATACTGGCAATATAGTTTTCCATTATCACTTTGTCTTTTTGATCATCATCTCTCATCGTTTCGTTTCGTATTTTCATTTATTAAAACTCAATTTTTCTGGCTTCTTAATAACTTAAAAGATGAACCCGTGCATCAGAATAAATGAAAAACGAAATGACAAGCATTCCGAAATCCAGTATAACACAAAGCAGCGATCATAGCAAATTGAATGACATTATTTTTGACATTATTTTAGGATTTTTAAGTATTATATTATGCTTTCCTTTCATTCATTAGGTCTTTAAAAAACAAATTCATGAAGCTATAGCTTACAAAAACTGCTGCAATTCCCATCAATAAAAAAAACAAAAAAACATATTTTAAATATATTTAAAACATATTTAAAATATGATGGATAAAAAAAACATTTTTTGGCAACCCTAATAGTAATAGATGTAACATATCATTTCATCTATATGTACATTGTAAGCTCATGAATTATAATCTTGTCCTCGTGCAATTTTCTATTCACGCGTTACGCATTCCTACTCCATTTGCTTTTCAATGAATGTCATTCTTACATCAAATATACAACTTTCTAAGCTTACTTAAATCTCACATAAGCGGAAGTTAATGAAATTTGAATCGATTGCCATCAGAAGCAACAATCTATTAGTTTGACGATTTTTCTGGGATCATTTTCACACATGTAGTATATAACTTAATAAATGCATGAATAAATGATTTAGACCCACTGCAATTTTATTTTTTAACTTCGTTTGACTAAGAAATGTAAAATTTGAAATTTAGTCTGTAGGGCCCTCAACTTAGCTAATCATCTCTCTACGAGTGAAATAGGTAGCACTAAAAAGGATAGTCAAGAATTATGACAAGAAATAGAATCGTTTCAATTTTTTAGAACCTTAGGCATTTGTAGTTCATGCACTTTGATTATAAGATAATTTTTATGAGGCTACATGTCTATTTATCATGTGACAAGTGCTCTGATGCACTTGAATCTTCATAACATATCTTAACAACAATTTTGATACTACGAGGCCTCTACCTAGATAGACCTAGAATCTTGAATTAAAATTAAACGAAAGATGATACCAGAAAAGGAAATTGCACTCACATCATTCACCCTTGCAGCTTGTGGGTTAAAGATGTGGTGGGTCTGGTGGGTCGTGGGTCAGGGCACCCTGTGGGTCCGGTGGATCATGTTTTCGTGAAAACACAGTGGTTAAGTTCTTGGCCTAGTGATCTTTTGGTACAGAGGTTAAGTGTCATTGGAAGTCGGCAGGAAGGGCATCCGACTAAAAGTACTACCACGCTCCAGAAAAGTCTGACTATGTCAGCACCGTCCAAGCCCCCAGCATGCGGAGTAGTGACGCTAAAACTTCATTTAGTTCCCTTTTGTTTTTGACACCTTTCGATTCAGCAATATCTTTCGAAATATGCTATGGATTACAGTGATAATCTATATTGGGATACACATTTCTGATTAGCCTGCTGACACTAGGGTTGCGATCTGCGGCCACTACTTTAATTGGCAATTGCTCATTAACATATTTGAGAGCACGATCACAACCTACGGCTTCCAGCATGGAGCTTGGGCAATCCTCAACAGTCATATCTACCAATTCAGATTGTATGATCAATCCATAAAACTACATTATATGTGCACAAATTTGCGCCATGTCTAGGAAAATCAAATCTGAAATACATAAACTATCTCTAAAATCAGTATACGCGGTAGTACATGTATTGTATACCATGTGCATGTACTAGGGGTGCACCGACTAGTGATTTTAGTGATCGGCCGATTAATCGGTACATCCCTAGTATGTACGATGTACAACGCTTTACTACACAGGCCTATACAGGCATATTCTCCAGGTTTAGGAAAATTTTGCAAGTTATGTAAAAAGACAATATCCATTACATTCTATAGTCTGCATAATATGCAGGTCATGTATAAATACTCAATTCGTAGACCTGGAGTCTCACCTGAACAGGCCAAGCTGCTCCGTCACCCAAAGCACAGATTGTGTGCCCTTCAATCTGTTTGGACAATTCCCACAACATATTGATCTCCTCTGGACGAGCCTGGCCCTTTGTGAACCGTGCCATCACCTGGTTCATCCATGATACGCCTTCTCGACATGGTGTGCACTGTCCACATGACTCGTGCTTGTA
Source organism: Prostheceraeus crozeri (assembly GCA_907163375.1). Classification (NCBI taxonomy): domain Eukaryota; kingdom Metazoa; phylum Platyhelminthes; order Polycladida; family Euryleptidae; genus Prostheceraeus; species Prostheceraeus crozeri. Next base: position 181,206 of record CAJQUW010008906.1, read on the forward strand.
AAATTCTATCAAGCGAGCGATGCAACGGACAATATCAGCTGATCGATCCATGACAATGATGGCAGCTGTGCCCAAACCAGTTTGTGCTGCTACTAATGCATCGAAATCCATCATAACGTCATCGCAAACACTGAAAATGGAATGAATGAAGTGTCATAGATATATGAGAGGGACTAGGCAAAAAAGGCTCTTATCATTAAATAATCTATCGATGAATTTTCATTGGCATTACATGCATTGTAATCGTTTAACCAAGTTGAAAATGGCACACAGTCATGGAGAAGAGATTACACTGGAGTTATAATTGGTACGGACGACTGAAAAAAATTTGAAAATTAATCATGAGATCTGATTTTATTCTGTCTCTTATCGTTGACCGGCACACTTTATTGCTAGTGATAAGAAGGAAATGGACATTTTTTCAAATTTCTGAAATTTCATTGCAGATTCTTCATTAGGACGAACTGACAAACTTTCGACAATTATTTTTTCAAACAACTGATAATAAAAGAAAGTTTCCAATTGCTGGTTCCAATAAATGACAAGTTCTTGCTGAAAACTAACCAGCAATATTTCAGGTATTTCTCAACCATGTTGCGATGCATGTGAATACTCAATTTCACTTTAAAATATGACAAAAATCAACAGCGCAACTAGATGCCAGATTCAATGGATACCTAGAGAAGAGTTCCAGATGAGACCTACCAATGCAAACTATAATAATTATACATGCTGCTAACATACAGGGCTGGCCAAAAGTAACGCAAAATATAAATGAGCTGTAATTTTCACACCACGCAACATTTTGCATAGGATGAAGTATCAGGGAAACTAGCACGCTTGAAGATTTTTAGAATAATAGCAGAAAGTGATAAAGTCATATCTATTCAAAAAATGCATGCATGTACAAGTATCACAATAAATGTTCAAAATAACCTTCATCATTTTTGATGACAATTTGAAGTAGTCGAACAAGATGCGACACTGCGAAAGAAAACTCGGTAGCCGTCAGCAGGAAATCTCCGATAAAATCATGTCCTTCAATTCTTCGATGCTTTCCGGTTCGCTCATATGATACATCCGATATTTAAGCATTCCCCAAAACCAGAAATCCTGAGGTGAAAGATCTGGAGATCTCGCCGGCCAAGGCTGCCCATATCCACGACCGATGACTCTTTCTGGTGGAAAATGTTTGAACAACAATTCTCGTACCGTCTTAGAATAATGCAGCGGTGCACTGCCATGCTGAAAAATGACTGAGTTAATATTTCACTTTCTTTCAAGTTCTGTGATCACATGATCAGAGAGCATGGCACGGTAAACGGAGTTAGTTGGTAAGTTGCTGAGAATGCCATCCATAAACTTTCAGTGAATGCAAACTTTCTCTTATCGAAGCATATGGATTGTGGTAAGCCCATATAATACAGTTGTGCCTGTTAACTATGCCGTCCAGGCTATAATGGGCCTCATCACTACATAAGACATTGTCCAACATATCAGGATTTTGTAACATCCAGTCCGCGAAATTCATTCGATCTTCAGTCTACTGATACAGTCGGACTGTATCAGGGATAAATCATAAGGATACATCCCTAGATGCTCCCCTAGTATTTAGAGAACAGTCCGTTCCGGAATATTGGATGCGCGCGCCACATAAGACGATGAAGCAATGTCAAGTTGATTCAATGATGGAACTGACTGTAGATACTCAATAACCTGTTCAGATCGTTCATCGTTGAATGATGGGCGACCTGATTTTGGTGCATCATATAGAAAAATCATCTTTTCAAATTTGGATATAAGACGTGTGATGATACTGACAGAAAATTAACTTCGAACAATATTGTGTTTGGTATTGAAGGCTATCAAAATAACAGATGGACTTCGATTATTTGCATAGAAAAGTTGAACAATGCATGAAGTCTGGTTGGCAAATCCATGACGTTCACTCGAGAAAGTATCACAGTTCGCAAAAACGGAATCAAGTGCTTATTATGTGCGCATCAAGTAAACATTGAATTCAATATCTATGTTTGATATCCAACACGTCTGTTGTGGATCACGAGATCCGGAGATTGTTCATTTATTGATAGTTTTAATTTCTGTATCAAAAAGAGATATCTATGGAAGTATGACACAGTTTTCCTGACGATTTGAAAGACAGGATTTGATCGGAGCTTTCCTGCTGACGGCTACCGAGTTTTCTTTCGCAGTGTCGCATCTTGTTCGACTACTTCAAATTGTCATCAAAAATGATGAAGATTATTTTGAACATTTGTTGTGATACTTGTACATGCATGCATTTTTTGAATAGATATGACTTTATCACTTTCTGCTATTATTCTAAAAATCTTCAAGCGTGCTAGTGCCCCTGATACTCCATCCTATACAAAATGTTACGTGGTATGAAAATTACAGCTCATTTATATTTTGCGTTACTTTTGGTCAGCCCTATATATCTGCTTATAACATATAAATCCAAGAATTGCACTCGAACAGCTTTTGTTATCTACACGGAGTTCTAAAACCAAAAAACTTAGTGGCGTTAGTAAAGCTATTTTTTACACTTTGCTACATAATTTTACATTAATATATTTTCACACAGAAGTTACACCGATATCAAATTGTCGATAATATTGCGAATATCTGATTTAATATGCACTAATATATAACCAGAAAAATGCTAAAGTGTGATAAGAAATAGATGCAAGCAGGGGCCAGTTATACCTCTCTCGATGTTATATATTTATGAAAAATCCATACACCTAGAGCATTATATCACATATAATGTAGGCTAATTTCAATGCTATAATTGGCAGAAATGTGGCGTGACTATCTTACTGTTTCGGAATTAGAGGCGTCGAGGAGCCTCCCGGAATGATGGCCAGCAGATTATCCCATCCTCCTATTACGCCTCCAGCGTGACGTTCGATGAGATCTTTGAGAGGGATAGACATTTCTTCTTCCACTGTGCATGGATTATTAACTTGACCGCTGATGTTGAATAATTTGGTTCCACGATTTCGATCTCTTCCGAAGCCTTAAACGAAAAAAACGCGTTCACTATCAGATGATGAAAACCTCATCTTTCAATCTTTTGCTGCTCACTTCCTTCCGATCAGGCTTTACGAAAAATAATCATTCAAAAAAAGGTAGGCGAGACTGCATAAATTTGCATTGTCTACATATATTATATAACATATAACTACGCTTGATACTCTCCAAGATATTAAATTACATAAAATACGATTCAGCTGATGAAAAGCTATCAGTTGATGTTATATTTTATAGAACTACCTTGAATTATCGCGAAAATCTAAACCTGCTTAGAGCTTGAAGTGACTAGTTTCAATTGCTAGCTGTTTAAAAAGTTCGTATTATTGAACTAGCAAAAATTATATTATCTGTTTCTCTATAAAAATTAAGTATACTGATAATAAAATAAGTAATATATTAATAATACCATGCTGATTATACTGCTGATGAAGTCGTCATTGACAGCTTGGGTCCTATTGAATAATCTTAATCATCCGCCAATGAATTGTTGACAATATTTAGGCTTCATCCTAATAGTACATAACAACCGGCCAATCGTTGTCCGTGTTAAAACGATCGTGCTTACGATTAGCTTACATAATTATAGCATCTGGAACAATTAAATAATATGACTCTCATAAACTGATGTCAAGAGCCGCCAATGATGGACAGAAAATATTAATGGGAGTGACAATAAAATCAATCGTCGATTAGCATGTGAATCTAAAATACTACGAGTATCAGAAAACAAGAAATTATAGCCACGCGTCGAATCCAGAGCAGCATCCTTACAGCTTCTAATATAATTGTGTTCCAAAAGCTAGCGACATATCTTAAGTATACCGTAAAATCTGCAATAGACCGCAACTTCCTATATTTCGGCAGCATAATAAGTAAAGATAGGCTATTTATCCGTTCGAAGTCGGACATATGATGTGTTATCTGAAATTACTTTTTCGATGCACGCCCATCGCACGAATGCCTCCATGTTTCAAGAAAGATCAATGTGCTGTTTTATCATACAAAGAATTTTTTTGCGTCCAGTACGCCTTCCTCCCTTTTCTGCGTTGTTTTGTGTTGTTGGTCTATTCTATAAATCACGTGGTTACAATCTGCAACGAAGAAAAGGTTATTTAAATACTACGCATAAACAATTAAACAATAGGTATTGTTAGTTAAATATCTTTAAGAAATAAGAGCTACCATTATAACCTAATGTTCGGTTAAGCAATGGATTGCTACTAAAAATTTTTATAGATTCAACAATGCTAATCTCAAAGTCCGAGTTTCCACGGTAAATGATTTTAAAGCAATCATTATAGTTACGAAAACAATGGTTACATTGTTCTATGTGTTGTGCAATGGCACTATTGCCACTTAAGTGTTCAAGTTTACGTTGATGCAGACGTCTTTTGGTTTTGCCAATATATTGGCAATCAGGATCAACTTGACATTGAAAGCAATAGACAAGACGCGATTGCATGTCTGGACCTAACTTACTTTTAAGGGAGAAATATCTTCCAGTTTTGAACGAGGTCATAACAACCTTGCATTCCAAGTTAAGTTTACGAAATATTTTTACTAACTTATTACTAAATTTCTGTGATGCATAACCCACGAAGGGGATTTTGATTATTTTATTGAAGTCATTATCAATTGTAACGCGTGAAGAATTGTTTAATTTACGACCTATAAATTTGTTAATTGTTGATTGAATTAATTGCAATGGATAGCCATTTCTACTTAAGATATTGGTAATTTTATTACATTCATTATGGAATAGATTCCAATTGGTGGATACATTGTAAGCACGATGAAGCATGCCTAATACTAGTGTGTTTTTCCAATTGCGAGGACATAAAGCATTGAAATTCAGTAAAAGACCTGTAAAGGTAGGTTTACGATAAATCTCAGTAAGTATATTGTCCTCATCAATTTTCAGAAGGACATCTAGAAACGGTAATTCTTTATTGCCCACTTCTGATGTAAAGTGCAAGTTACTGTGTTGAATGTTTAGAAAATTATGGAATACATCTATGTGTTGTTCATTGTTAAATACAGCTATGATATCATCCACATAACGACGATACACAACAGGAGAGAAAGGTAAGTCCTGCCATTTATGTTCTAGATTAGCTAAGAAGACGTTAGCAAGGGTTGGACCAACGGGCTACCCATACTTACACCATCCACCTGTTGGTATACAGTATCATTCATAAGAAAGCAACCAGACGTGGCAAATTTTAATAAGTCTTTAAATACTTTTTCTTCGTACTTCGGTTTATTGGCATTACTAGGTGAGTACACTAATTTAGTTGCAATGTTGATTGCTTCAGTTACGGGTACGTTGGTAAATAAGTTTTCGACGTCAAAGCTCACAAGGGTGCTATGACGGTTTATTTTATGTTTAACATCATCTAATACACTAATGAAATCATTAGTTGATTTCAACATAAGTTCATCATTGATATGTGGTTTAATTAAATTGTCTAAGTATTTAGCTAATTTATAATTAGCAGCACCAATAGTACTAACTATCGGTCGAACAGGGTAATTGTTCTTATGTACTTTTACGGTACCATAGATACGTGCAATGTTACTACCAGAAGGCAGTATGTCCTTATAAACGCTGTCATCAACTTTATAATTTATTAATTAAATTAATAATTATTATTAATTTAATTAAACCACATATCAATGATGAACTTATGTTGAAATCAACTAATGATTTCATTAGTGTATTAGATGATGTTAAACATAAAATAAACCGTCATAGCACCCTTGTGAGCTTTGACGTCGAAAACTTATTTACCAACGTACCCGTAACTGAAGCAATCAACATTGCAACTAAATTAGTGTACTCACCTAGTAATGCCAATAAACCGAAGTACGAAGAAAAAGTATTTAAAGACTTATTAAAATTTGCCACGTCTGGTTGCTTTCTTATGAATGATACTGTATACCAACAGGTGGATGGTGTAAGTATGGGTAGCCCGTTGGGTCCAACCCTTGCTAACGTCTTCTTAGCTAATCTAGAACATAAATGGCAGGACTTACCTTTCTCTCCTGTTGTGTATCGTCGTTATGTGGATGATATCATAGCTGTATTTAACAATGAACAACACATAGATGTATTCCATAATTTTCTAAACATTCAACACAGTAACTTGCACTTTACATCAGAAGTGGGCAATAAAGAATTACCGTTTCTAGATGTCCTTCTGAAAAATTGATGAGGACAATATACTTACTGAGATTTATCGTTAAACCTACCTTTACAGGTCTTTTACTGAATTTCAATGCTTTATGTCCTCGCAATTGGAAAAACACACTAGTATTAGGCATGCTTCATCGTGCTTACAATGTATCCACCAATTGGAATCTATTCCATAATGAATGTAATAAAATTACCAATATCTTAAGTAGAAATGGCTATCCATTGCAATTAATTCAATCAACAATTAACAAATTTATAGGTCGTAAATTAAACAATTCTTCACGCGTTACAATTGATAATGACTTCAATAAAATAATCAAAATCCCCTTCGTGGGTTATGCATCACAGAAATTTAGTAATAAGTTAGTAAAAATATTTCGTAACTTAACTTGGAATGCAAGGTTGTTATGACCTCGTTCAAAACTGGAAGATATTTCTCCCTTAAAAGTAAGTTAGGTCCAGACATGCAATCGCGTCTTGTCTATTGCTTTCAATGTCAGGTTGATCCTGATTGCCAATATATTGGCAAAACCAAAAGACGTCTGCATCAACGTAAACTTGAACACTTAAGTGGCAATAGTGCCATTGCACAACACATAGAACAATGTAACCATTGTTTTCGTAACTATAATGATTGCTTTAAAATCATTTACCGTGGAAACTCGGACTTTGAGATTAGCATTGTTGAATCTATAAAAATTTTTAGTAGCAATCCATTGCTTAACCGAACATTAGGTTATAATGGTAGCTCTTATTTCTTAAAGATATTTAACTAACAATACCTATTGTTTAATTGTTTATGCGTAGTATTTAAATAACCTTTTCTTCGTTGCAGATTGTAACCACGTGATTTATAGAATAAATTGACTGAGTATATCTCCACCGTCTAAACATTCGTTGTGTTGTTGGTCATTTTGTTTTATAGGCAGCAGTCTTGCCTGCATAACATACTAGATAGATATACAGGGTGACTCAAAAGTCTTAATCGGGTTTCAAGTCAAGATTTCTCAGTAAGTATTTGCACTACAACCCTAATTTTTCGTTTATACTGTAGAGAAAGAACCAGAATTTTAGTAACATATCGCAATTTGTGAAAAAAATCAAGTTAGAGGTCGAACTACTTGCTCATTCATTTTATGGAGGTCAACCAATTTATCAAATGGTATAAAACATTGTCCGCTTACGATTTGTTTCTCATTGACTACAATCACATGCTAATACTTCATCATTAAATTTGATTGATCAAGTGACCTGCTAAGTGTGAACAAGACTTAATGCACATGCGTCCATTGAAATAATAGCGGAAAGTTAATACGAAGGCATAATGAAGAAGGACAACAAAGAAGAATGCTAAGCTATCCATTTCCATTAATATGTGATTGGTACTTATGATAATTATCGAACTTCTACATTAGCTCAATAGTTATGCATGACGTCAAAATGTCGTTGAATTGAAGCATAGGCATAGATATCTGTGAAAAGACTGATTTCGGAAACCGTTTAGTGCTTAGTAGTGCTGATATTCATTTTTCTATCATAGAAACCAGTGATGTTATCTGTGCAAGATCGGATCAACGTTGTGTTGCTTATGGCTATGCATGAGTCCCGTAACTACCGCCCGACGGGAGTGGCAAAGAAATTTCACATCAATGCCACCTTCTGAAAGCACAGTCCGACTTGTGTTTAAGAAATTTACTGAGACGGGTTCTGTCCAAGATGCTGAGCGAAGTGGTCGCCCATCCTTGATGAGGATGATGTTTTACGTGTGAAAGAGGAGTTTGAGAACAATCCAAGATCGTCGGTGCGGGATGCAGCCAATCAGCTTGACATGCCACACGAGACTGTTCGAACGTACTCTGAAGCGAACAATTGGCATGAAATCATTTCACATTTCTCGTGTTCATGAGCTGTTGCCAGAGGACTATGAACCAAGGCTTCAGATTTGTGAAGAAATTAGCCGGCTATGTGATGATCCAGCTTCATCCACAAGCTATGTTTTTCTGACGAGGCCATCTTTGATCTGAATGGCAAAATTAACAGTCACAACTGTGTGATTTGGGACTATGAGAATCCAACATTTATGTGACGAGATTCCTCTAAAGTCGAAAGGCTTGGTGGTCTGGGCGGCCATGTTTTGCGACCGATCATCGGACCTTACTTTTTTTGAAACAAACGGTGACGAAAGACTCCTATCTCGAGATGCTGAGGGATTATTTCATTCCTGAACTGAAGAGACTACGAAGATTTTCCACGACAGTCTTCCAACAAGATGGCGCTCCTCCTCATAGGTGTCTGAATGTGAGAGAATTTCTCAACATCCAATTCCCTAATCGATGGATTGGCAGGAACGTTCCCATCCACTGGCCAGCTAGGAGCCCAGATTTGACGCCTCTTGATTATTTTTTGTGGGGTCACATCAAGGAGATGGTGTACAAGAATAGGCCAACAGACAACGAAGAACTGCGAGTGAAGATTGCAGAAGCAGTCCAGTCCGTGACGAAAGTCACGATCAACAAGACTTTTGAAAACTTTCAAAAAAGAGTCATTCTTTGTAATGAAGTTAACGGAGCTCACTTCCAGCATATATTGTAAAAATGCAAGTCTCTTTGGAAATTCTGGTTCTTCCTCTACAGTATAAGCGAAAAATTGAGTTTGTAGTGCAAATACTTACAGAGAAATCTCAATTTGAAACCCGATTAAGACTTTTGAGTCACCCTGTACATGCTAGTACACCATCTTGTTATGTTGGTTGGTAGGGTATGCTCCTCGTATCCGGTAGTGGGTAATTCAAGGGAAAATATATTTCTGCGGATACTATAATGTATTAAAATACAAATAACGCCCGACGTTTCGCTGTCAACCAGCTTGATCACGAGCAAAATTTATAAATAAAATAAAGCAATAAAAATAAAGCAAATAAATTTTGCTCGTGATCAAGCTGGTTGACAGCGAAACGTCGGGCGTTATTTGTATTTTAATACATTATAGTATCCGCAGAAATATATTTTCCCTTGAATCTTGTTATGTGCTGAGATCATATTTACACATGCAGGTGAATTAGGCCAAAAATGTTTATTATCAATAATACTTAAACGTGTTGATCAACATTAGGGTCCTGTGTTTGCCCTTCGGCAACGATATGATGCGGCCAGCGTGGAATCTCCTGTTCTGATTTGGGTTAGGATAACTTTTTTCTTTTCTCTTCATGAATTTTTCTTCTTTTTCTGACCAGGTATTTTTCCATCTTTTGTAGTGTTTATTTTAGATGACATTGTTCTTTCTTCTGGTGGTCTTTTTGATACGATTCCTAGCTATGTGGTAATTGATTGGAACTTCAGATTGTGTTAGATTGACAGCATCCTTGGCTAGCAAATCTGCAGCTTCATTACCTTCTGTGCCCACATGACTCAGGATCCATTGTAGGCTGATGTCATTTGCCTTGATATTTTTTAAGTTATTCCAGATTTTGTTTCCTTCAGCTGTTTTTTGGTTCATGGGCCCTTTACTAAGCTCTTCTATGGCACTTTTGCTGTCGGTTAGGATGATGATGGCATCTTTCTTTTGATGATGGGTGGCGATGCTTTCTGTGGCTGCTTGAATAGCCACCATTTCAACATGGAAGGAGGAACAGTACTTTCCTGCTGCTTTCGAGATTTCATCGATATCAGTAAGATATGTATTTAGTGCTATACTAGGTTTTAATCAAAAGATTACGAAGCCAATAGGCATGCATGTAAATAATTTCATAGTATATCGCGCATTCAGTAAAGCATTTAGCTATTTGAGTTTTATAGATGGAACATGCAAGCAAATACAAGCGTTATTGAAACAGTATTTCTTAATACTTCTAAACTCGGAGATGTTGAAAATTAGACCGCCATTCAATTACAAGTTTTACGGCGATTCACATGGAATCAAGATGAGACAAATATTAAATGAAAATTAACGAAGATGAATTTCGGACAGGTTAAGCATTTGTAGCACAAACATCCACTGTTCACTTTGAAGAGATGGTAACATTTCTTGCAGAATCCGAAGAGCGAATGTTCCATTACAGGGAATTACGTGCAGCCCCATGAAATAAATTCACATCACATCATAGTCACTATAGTTCTATGACAGTGATAGAGTTTTGTAGCCAGATTAAATCAACACTTACCGGCAAACCATTCACCGCCTCGCCGACAAATCGTAGGAGCAACGGCAACTGTTTCAACGTTAGCTACTGTTGTAGGACAACCAAACACTCCAATATCGGCAGGAAATGGAGGCTTCAACCTCGGTTTCCCTTGCTTTCCTTCCAATGATTCAATTAAGGCCGTCTCCTCACCGCAGATGTATGCTCCCGCACCACGATGCATGAATACATCAAAATCATAACCGGATCCACAAGCATTCTTTCCCAAGAGGCCTGCTTCGTAAGCCTAAATAAAATGAAATGTATGTTGTTGAAGCGCATGAAACTTGATGCTTTTCCAAATTTGCAATTAGAAGTTCATATATTAATGCATCTTGCTGATATAGGATTTGCGACACAACTACAGGATTTATTGATATAAGGATTTGCGATAGTATTTCCATATCTGATATGTGATCTAAACGCAACTCTGAATCATAGATATACAAATTTAGTCAGCGACCATGTGCATTAACTGCTCGTACTAGTGGGCGTGTGAGAACAGAGGAACCCGCTGTACGTGTGGTCGCTGGTCATCGTGGTCAGAGTTTGACAACCTTGAATGTGAAACGACGTCTGGTAGAGATGCATGACCAACTAGTCCTCCGGACTCAAGAACAAGGGATGGAGGATTTGGCTACACTTACGGGAGTCGCCATCGTTCATGTAACACTGGATGGTGCATAGAAACTCAGAATTACCGTATCCAACAATTTTAAGGGCGCATTCTTTTGTTTTGAAAGCGACTTTGTTTCGGTTGCGTTTATTGGCAAGATTTTAAGAGGACAGTCATAAAAATATTGAATTATGTTAACCAGAACATATTGAAAAATACATACATATCACATTTGACCCTTCTATTAATTTATGTATTTATTCAATATATATATTTCAATCATAATAATTAGTAATGTTAATTACCTGTAAGTTCAACATACACCATGTTGTAATCAATTTCAATGTAAAAGTAGTCGAAGTTTGTATTTAGTTTGGAATAGCTGTATTTCATTCATATTTGTTATATCAATGACGCACTTGCATTTGTCAATAGTAGGCCTATATGTACCGTATTTCGATTTAAAAGTGCTCATGGCTATGCTGTACTTGCTTCTACAATGTAGCACTAGGATTTACAAGTGTTTGCATTTGGGTCTCAGATATTCAACACTAATGTTGCTGTTTCATAGAATAGATTCATGAGGCATGTTTATACATGTATTTACAGAGTTTTCATCGCATATTGATTTCTTTCTTAGATTTTGAGGTTTAGTACGTGTTACTAAAATGCTTTGAGGAGTAGTATACACTATATTTATTTTATACAAATGTTTTGAAATCATAATATTCTACCCGCAAATCATCCTCTAATGACAAATGTCTCGCATTATTGATTACCACGCTAAGAAGGACACTGATGAGTTGATGTGTATTTTGCAACTGGATATATAATACTATATCTAAGATGCAGTTTGCAGTCCTCCGTCGTTTCAATTAGACTAAATATAAACCGAACGCCGGATCACATCATCACAGTGGAGATATTCCAATCCAAGAGATGGTAATGGCTTAACAATACATCTACCCACGCAGCTTTCATCTAATTTATATACATTTTTGATTATTGTATCGAAATGAATGCGATGCTCATGAGTCAAAATCCGCTTTTAATCATGAAAGTGTATTTATTGGAAATCCTCTTACCTCATGAATAGCAATCTGCATATTTGATGCCTCATTGTAGAATTCACCACGAATATAGATGTAAGCAGCTCTGGCACCCATCGCTCGACCAGCAACTAGACATCCTTCGACAAGAGTGTGAGGATCATGTCTCATAATTTCACGATCTTTACATGTGCCTGGTTCACCTTCATCAGCATTGACAACTAGATACTTGGGTCGTCCGTCGTCGGGTTTATTCATGAATCCCCATTTCATACCGGTTGGAAATCCAGCTCCGCCACGACCACGCAATCCGGAAGCTTTGATTTCATTAATAATCCACTCATTGCCTTTCAGAATTATTTCTTTGGTTTTGTACCAATGTCCCTGGAGGAAAAGCAAACGATTCCAAACCAAATAAGTAGGTTCAAGTAATAACGATGATTTATCAGGCAACAAATAAATACATTGAACATAAACATCTCACTGCAATTTTCGTTAAATTTCCATTTCAGTTTTAATTCGAAGTCATTTCCTAGTATTATATCATCTCACATGCTACGGTGAATTCTATTTGATAGTGATTTATTCTACGCATTTGCTCGATCTGCTTATCTAATGCGAACTAAGTAGAATAATTTTTCACGATATTTAACGATTCTTAACTTAAGTGTGCGATTGAATGCAGTATATCAAACTTAACCCAATCAGATTTGCAATGAATATTGTGAAAAATTCTCGAACCTGAAAATGCATATTGTGATTTGCGCAGAAAGTTTATATTCCACGTAAAATACATTCCTGAAACCGGATTATCTGGTGTGAGAACGTTTATACAAACAGATTTTTGTGTCGCATGAAAAATTGCTGATGCTACATGAATTTTGGATATTGACATCAGTATTTTGCAGAAGAAATCTGCTAATCGGAGGGAAATATCGCACATTAAAAATAATATCAAGCAATAAAAGGACGCCACTTTGTACGTCTCAGAAAATCATTAGCGACATTACAATCAGAGCTCATAATTGGAAAGCTATCATCACGAAGAATTCGGCAAGTTATCCCAAACTAAAACTGTTTTTACAATGTTGAGTTAAGGTTTCATTATAGATAGTTGACCGCTTACTCATATTGAAGGGTCATAATTAGAGAAAATTAGACAATTAAAATCAATTGCAACAATTCAAGATAGGAACTGATTAACTTCCATAGAAAAATGAGGTGAGTGGAGGCTGCTCCAGTTAAATATGGCACTGAATGACTGTAAATATCCTATCCTAGAAACAGTTGGGAGTGATCGACAAGTTTAATAGTGATGGCTAAACTATAAACTGCAATTCAAAGATCTTCAGAATTTTTCGATAGATTTTGACAAAAATTTGAAGAATAAATGTCAGCAATTGCCAATGTCAAAGTCGTGCGAGGTGACTACCTCCACACTATCCTCACGAAATACTCATACATCGGTTGAATCATCAGCATTGATGGTATTATCCATCTCACTGCGCCTACCGCTATTAAGTATTTCCCTATCAGCACTGATTTTACGGCAACTCTCTGAGACCACCGTCGTTTTCATTAGCCAATGGACGACTGTATTTTAACTGAATAATGTGTTGAGTAACTATAAAACAAAGCAAAGAATTCAAGAAAAACTTCATTAAACGTCTGATGTTGACATACAACTAGAATAGGTACAACACAAGCATGTGCATGTGTATTGCACAAGACTACCATATCAGAGTGACTTCGCTGCTTTCAACCATGTTGTCGATGGGTGGATACACTGCAAGGAGTCTGAAGTACGTAGTCTGAATTAGATCTTTTGATGCCATCAGCCAGGATTCATCCAAGAATAACAAAAAAAAAAACAATTTTCTACGACCGTGCAACTTTATTCCTGATTTTCGGCATAGCCTTCATCAAGGGATACAGAAAAAGGAGGTTGCACTTGAAAATGTCGCTCAGAAAATTTAAACTAACCTATCTATGAAAGACAACCTAGAATCTTAGTAGAGCATGGACAATGGACATTGACACGTATGGTAACACAGAATTTTAACAAAAATGTCATAGATTACTTGAGATATCAAAAGGATAAAAAGAACTAATCTATTAAAAGGAGAAACTTAAAAATTACATAGAATCAATGAGATCAAGCATCTCCGGTAGCCTTGATTTGATTGAATGGTTATGGTCAATACTACATCGAAACTTGCAAAGCATGGCTCAAAGAAAGAGGGTCGAAAAGACGGAGATCAAATCAAGGCCTACCGAGACTGCTTGATCTCATTGATTCTATGTAATTTTTAAGTTTCTCCTTTTAATAGATTAGTTCTTTTTATCCTTTTGATATCTCAAGTAATCTATGACATTTTTGTTAAAATTCTGTGTTACCATACGTGTCAATGTCCATTGTCCATCCTCTACTAAGATTCTAGGTTGTCTTTCATAGATAGGTTAGTTTAAATTTTCTGAGCGACATTTTCAAGTGCAACTTCCTTTTTCTGTATCCCTTGATGAAGGCTAGGCCGAAAATGAGGAATAAAGTTGCACGGTCCCAGAAAATTCTTTTTTTGTTATTCAAGTATGGAGTCCATTACTCAGCTTAACAGGTTATTTAATTAATCACTTGATTCGTTTCATATTTCATTATCTCACGATTTTTAACTTTCTCCTAAAAATAGATACACAAAAAATATGATTTGTAAATAAAATGGCTCAATTTAGAGATGAAATAATCGGTGATGAATGTCAGATCACGATATGAAGCAGCTTTTTGGGACTTTTTTATAGAACAAATTTTATAAAATCGGAACATTTTCGTTTTTTTTATTAAAAGATGAATTTATCAAAATGTCCGATGCCAAGTCCACTTCTATAACTTGTAAATCATTTCCAACAATTACAGGCAACTCCTTTTCGCTCAATAAATAATAATAAATGTATCTACAAGCACATGTTGCCAATCATCTCTCCGAGTGTTTTTTACGATAAGATTCAAATTCTAAATTCAAAAATCGCAAATAAAAAAGCCCGCGCCCAATTTTCGTTTTTCTAGAAATGTTCTATTGAATATGTATCAACAATTAGAAGTGAACATTTTCAAGCACTAAAATGTTTCTTGCAATACACCGTGCGGTGCAACCCACAGACAACATGTCAAAATTGCTTGCCCATGTCATCAAAGCAGAATAGCAATTGTATTTATACGAATCAGTCTAAGGTTGTAGTTTGGATCAGATTTTAAACACAATACCATGATGAGATTGATAAGTTATTGCGTACAAATAGAGGAATTTTGCATCCTTGTTATAGAATTTTGCTCGAAAATTCCTTCCTCTCGTTAATTTTTACTTACTCTTTTAATAGCTCCTTTCAATCTCCAATCATGCCGACCATATATGTTTGTGAATATTCTATCTTCATCCTTTAACGGTCCATAAGTCGTCTGCAACAAATGATAAGAAACAATAAAGTTGCATTGATAAGTGGAGGCCTTAGGTCAAAATTAAGTGTATAAAATCATTGTCATTTTCAGTACTACTGAAGATATGTGGTTAAATAGATAGCTGACATATTTTTGACACAGGCTACTTGACTGACTCGTTATATCAGTTCATGCTTGCGGTTGATTTGTGACTTGTTCAATGCTATGAAGCGTGCTTCGGCCATTTTAGCTTGCATTGAATTCTTTCGTTTATCTAGGACAGAAAGCTGGAAATTATCTATGTTCATCATTCTATCGGCATGGTCAATCAAACTATGTTCAGATAGTGTACAAGGTACCTAACCTCTTAAGCCATAGGTTGCATTACATATATGTTAGATTATCTAAGTTGTGTTCAATACCTAGGAGGAATCGATATAAAAATGTCCCAGCTTCAATGGCAAGACAAGTTCATGCAAATTAGATAGGCACTATTTATCACTATCAGACAACATTCCGAAATGGCATGTTGATCTAGGCCTCTTTAAATTATAGGTTATGCTTTATTGTTACATGGTATGACAACAAATTACAAAAATGCAACTCGACGGAATTTTCAAATTGTCGAAATTCTACCAGGCGGAAAGATCCGCCTACATGGCAACACCGGTCATGAGTGATCTCCAGAGGTCTGCTGTTAGTCCTAAGTGACGTGATTATTATTCAGTCATACTGCAAAATGATAATTCATGTTTCCACTTGATTGTAGACTTAAGCTGTGTGATTGATCATCCTTCTCAGAATGTTGGATCTCGATTGTTCATGAGATCATGAACTGATCATTAAATTAGAACCGGAATGCTATTAAACTTGAGCAGCAGATGCCCATATACAACGCTGTGTAAGGCTCTATAGTGTTTCAGATGCCCACTAAAAAATTTTAGGGCCATCTGGCCGATTTGAATTCCGCATATAATAGCAAATTACTTCAATCAACAAATCGTATTTCTTAACTGCTACATAGCTAATTTCTTAACTGCTACTTCATAATATTTGCATGACCTTCCACGCATTAACGCACGACAGGTTTCATGATACAAAATTTCTTGTATCAATCGAATGCTCCCACTGTTAAAGAAACAAAGAAAAATAAGATTAATGCAATGTTATAAAGGTGGTTATGAATCGACTGTTTAAGCAGATATTTGAACATGTGTTATTCAACATTTTTCCCAAACAGGTTTAAGATCATGCTTCAATGCATTTCAGTGTTTTTACATCTCTTTTGAAAAACAGTGTTTACATGCATGACACAACAATTTTAAAATTATTTTTTGATCTTAAAAGTGATTTTTGTCGAAACCGTATTGAAATGGGTTCCGTCTTACTCTGACTACAATTTCCACTTACTTTTGCGGTTTGGTCCGTTGACGAAAAGCGGGCGGCGTAACTTGGGAGACCTGCAAACGTGAAATAATATCAGAAAAACCTAACATTCAGTTTAAAAATCATCATGCCAGCATTTCATTAGAACTCGGAGCCTTTATTCTGCTTTGTGATGACAGCACTACCCATTGCGCAACTGTGAAATCAGCCACAGGCATTTCCTAGAGTTCCATAATGATTTGAACGCGTCTGGCTCAGAAAATGTTTATTAACAGGTTATTAACTGTAATTTCTTTACTTCTCAAAAAACCTCCCCTTACAACTAATCAGGAAAGCAGCTTCCTATATACCTGTTGCATCAACCACGATAGCATAATTGAAATTCCCAAGAAACTTTCAGGAATGCTACGCATCACAACCACGAAATTTTGCTTCGAATTTTTGAGCAATTGAAAAACGTTTTGAGATATAGTGCATTGATTTTGTCCAGTACCTTACAGTTCAAAAACAGACACAAAACGGATTTCCACGGATTTCAGGCTGTTCATTCTGAACACCAAATCGCTCAGCATTTGAAAACCTCTATGAATTGAAAAAACATATGACCTCATCACATTCCGCTTTAGTTTGATCCACTATCACGCAGCTTCTCAGGCGTAGAGGATGCTTCAATACATCTGCGAGCATTTGCAACAGCCAACGAATGGACGGATGTCAATTTTTGTGTTAAAAAGCGGGATATTTCCAAGCTAAGGATATGCGAAGATTCGAGATTCGATTAGATCAATATTTGAAATTCGGAAAAATTCGAATCGGCTCACTTTGACCTTTCAATAAATAATTTCGACGGTTTTCTTATTCGTTCCTATTTGAATGTGAAATGGTAATAAGTTTGAGATGTTTGATTCTTGCCCGAGAGCGATTGAAATTGTCGGTTGGTAATCAAGATTTTTGGACACGCTGCACAATATTCAGCTCGAAGGTCTACACAACACACCATCACAGTCTTTCATGCAAGTCCCCATCCTTTATTATTGCTAATCGAATAATTTCGAAGGAGCTGCATCATAGGAAATTAGTGACTTGCAGGGATATTTCTTGTTTTAGCTGAGGAAATGTGGACATTATTGTGAAAAGATGTAAAAAAATATTCAGTTAAAATGTTGAGCAAATTGCGTAGCATGTCGCTTCTGTGCATTTCGATTTACATTTTTTTACATAAACGTACGGTTGGCCAACAACAGGTAGGCAACCAATTCGGGCTATTCATAAAATTGCATATCCGCTGAATCATGTCCTATTCCTTGAGTTAACAGTTTCTGCATAATTTAGATGCAAATCGCAAGCTGATTGCTGATGCAGAACAATGATAGCCATAGATACACGCTGTGTATGCTCGTGTAGTCGTATGAGTCGTGAAATCATCATCAAAGCGTGAACGTGACGACGATTAAAACTCTTGTTTGAATTTGATCTTGCATGAAAATCAATCACAAATGTACGAGCAGGCGCTTCAGCCGCCTTGTTTCATATTCTTACCGCCTAATATTCTCCTAAGATGTAGGGAGCTGTTACACAACGCCATTCCGAAAATTATACAAGGTGTTGAACAACTGTAGAAACTTTATTTAATCTTGTTCCAAAACGAATTGGATGCATAAAAACAAATCTTACATATTTTTATCTTCAATCTGTACCGGTCTATGCTTATTCTAAAATTTGTGCTATCTTGTAAAATTTGCGTAGGTGACGAGCTTCACATCCATGTCTTAATTCCTTTATTTACCTTCTTTCAGAAAACTGAGGTAAACATCGTCTTCAGACTAAAATGCACGCATCTATCAATTAGATATTTTTGAGTGTATTTCAATGCAAGAATTTGTATGCTACTAAGCTGTTGCAATTCCTTGCTCCATGCTTGCGTCACATTTATGAACATAATTGATCCTGCAAGTAAATCAGTAGCCATCTCTAAAGCCATGAAGTCAAAGTCAACCTCTGATAAAGGAGTACCCTTGGGAGCAACACTTGTGTCTCACCCATAGAGCTGCAAGCTTCCCCCTTCCACCTATTTCGAGAACATCTATCGAACACATAGGGAAAAGAAAAAGCATTGCAAAAGAAGCTATAAGGTTGCCAGCCATTGTGTAAACGATGTGATGAGATTCGAACGTGCTCCACTTAATGGCTCGCTCGTGCATAAGAGCCTCTTGATGTGGTGCATTAGTGTTTTATGCAATATATTGAGATAAAAATTTGTTTTCATTTCTTTTCCACCAATTTTCTATCGCATTCTTCTTGTATCCAGTGCGTGAAACAACACAACAGTAACATGAAATGGATATATTTTGAATCAGCTGATCAACACAAATTTGCGTGCATTGGAGATGATCAAAATTAATTCTTTTCCAGATATATCTTATGGTAAAACATAACTTAGTAACTTACAGATGACCTTTGAGGTCAGTAGACGAAATGTTGAGATTTTGTAGAGATGACAACTGCAAGAAATACGTGAACATGCTAACTTCGAAAGATTTCTGTAACCAAGTATATTAAAGTCACTCTCCAACTAATTAAATACAATAGATACGCTTTCGTTTATTCATCTGGTGTATGTTGCTAGTGCCTATCTTTGACACTAAAGACTAAATTTCCGCGTTTTATGATCAACGAATGTTAAAAATATTTCACCATTTCTTGGCTTAATGTTAGCTGCAAATTTTTTAATATCGTTATTGCTAAATATGCTGTGTACCTTTACTGAAAAGCTATCTTTTGTTTTCAGTAATTTTCTATTATCCACTGGTTAGACAATTCAGTGGAGGTGAAATTTTGATGCTATTTATGAGTATCTAATTGTCTTGAGCATTAGAAATTTTGCTTCGCGCTGAAATGTCAGCATGTATCTTCTACTAAGTAAGAATAGGATTATTGAAAACATCCATGTAGTTCCGGAAACGAATTACTGCAATCATATCAATCAATCCGAACCTGATTCTTTTACTCCTCATTCTCGGTATAGTGGTTCTCCTAAGTTCTGTTGTGACATAGTGAGATTGTACTAATTCTCGAATTTTGTTGGCAATGTCTGTGATGCCGACCGAAGGCTCTTTAGTCATGGTTAGATCGGTAATCAAGACATTTAGGAATACTGAAGAACTTCCTATAAGGTGGCCCATCTACGAAGTTAAGTATGAACCAGCGAGAGTAGCCGATATATTTCTACTGCAAAGTGTTGAAAATTAACTTCACATGACTGGGTTTGTGCATTAACTCAATCTTACTCTTGTTCTTTTAAAGAAATCGTTAATAATATCGATCTCTTCATTATCAGGGACAAATCTGAAATATAAGAGAGTGGTTTTAAGACACGACACGATCATTATTAGCCTTACTTGTGAAAGAAGTTGGATTCGAGAAACGATGTTCCCTAGCCTGATATGTCGTAAAAAGCCTATAATGGCAATATCTGACGAACTGTCATTATGCGTTGTCATGATGCAGCAGGATCCTGTATTCGGTATCCACAGATTGCGTTCGAGTCCTCTGACGAAAGTTAGGACGATTTACTGCGTCTCTTGTGGCGAAATCTGGTTGACATACCGGCACCACTCTCCAGTAAGTCAGTGATGTCATGGTAAAATTTTCAGTTGGTAGCTCTCGATGTTGATGTTTTTATGTTGGCGTTCTTGATGGTTTTCGCAAATCATAATTTTGAAATTTGATGAAGTTAAACTATAGGCGTCGATAAAATAATGGCTTATTCAGATAGCTTGGCCTGTGCACATTTACACTTATACACACACATTTTGATACCATGTAGATATAGTAGTACCCTTGTCGCATTTGAATTTTAATGAACAAGAAGATACATGTGCTGTACCGTTAAGCATCTAGGCCTACAGCATTTACAGCAATAAATATTCAGTATCAAATCAATTAAAAAGTACTCTAATGCTTATTATGCTTGCATGGTTCACAAGTTAAAGCAGCTTCAATGACTCCATTCACCTTTTTTGACCTCAATTCATTAACATCTCGATGGTGAAGAAGCCAACTTTGAACATAGGGTTCAGGTTTCCTTTTCTCTGTTGGGGTGCAGTGATGCGAATCGTCATCAAATCTTAGATTTCCGAATGAAAAATGAGAAACTATCTGAGGGATAGCGCTAAACGGAAATCAGAGCAGTTGGGTGGCGCTAAAAATTATTTTGTAGCATTCGGGTAATGCCGTTTACTTGCGTTATACTACCATGACATCCCTGGCAACAGTACGTTGTTGGCTTGAGTGTTATCGAGTGGCAATGGAAAGAATATCAATACTGCAGTGACAATTGGACCAATCCGCGGGAAATGTCAACTAGGTATATATTTTTCAAGTTAAATATAGAGAGTGGAGACTGTTTTTTTTGGAACGTCACCGATAAACGAAAACACCTGGAACGTGATTGGCCGGACATTGCTTTGTCTAGCAGTATAAGTAATCGGAATTTTCCTGTATTACTAGAGGTGAAACAAGTGGTTGTTATGACGAACACGTAGAGCATCTTGTCTAAGCAAAAGTAAATCATGATTCGAAGAGTTTGACTCAGTTATTAATCAATTACAGAAAACATTTTTCTCTGAGGAACGTGACTGACCACTTTTAAGTTTTTCCCGACAAAAGCTATTGCAGATATATAAATTGTGACGACCTCCCTTATGAGAACCTTAGTACCTGGCTCATGTGTGGAGTGTGAAAGTAAGTTTGAATAATTCTTTAAGAACGCCTGCTATAAGACTTTGCAACGTGACTGACCGCGCGGATTGCCTCAATTTGCATTCAAGACGATCATATATGCCAGAGCTTCTAGTTTGAAATTCACATTATCTGACTCCTAAGTGGTGGATTGTCTTACCAATGGAAGAAAAGTGTCTCACATTTGATGTAAGTAACGCCACCTAAAAGAGGTATGGGAGTCAAAGATTTCAACCTGGAGCAATAGCCAACTTGCTAGTGTTAAGCACAAAAGTTATTGTGTCAGGGTGGCGGCGGACGCCGGAAATCCCGGGCGCCCGGGAATTTTGTTTGGGCCCCGGAATGCTATTTAGTGATAATGCATTACTGCGTTCAATGAAATGACAATTACTTGATTTCAAACTTCTTTTATTAATCTCATTATATTTTTGTCTTCAAATCTCTATTGACTTAAAACAGGTAAGTTTATATGTTTGCGCAGCATCTTGATGAATATTCATGCCAATAAACTTTTTTCACATCTAGATCTGCAGGGAGATTATTGTACTCGTATTAGATAAGAATATTGTACCGTTAAAGCGTCGCTAATAGTGAAATCACTAATGTATTACAAAAAAATGGTATCACAAATAAGTCAACAGTGCATGTCATATTAAAACAATTTATAGCTGCCCACATCAAAGTCGTGTGCATAATTGTGTTGACTACAATTGCACATGAAAGTACAAGCTCGTAATATACGTCGGCAAAATTTGCTTTTTGCATTTCTTGACGTACATGCGAACAGTTTCGTAAGTTCAGACTCGCAATATAACAAATTGTGCAATCTCTTGCGATATAAAATTATAATTGCGAGTCATATCATATGCTGAAAGATCATATTTACATTTACGATTACCATCACGTGATCTGTTTCATAAAAAATTTACATGTGGACAATTTCGTGAGTATCAAAAATCTGATTTATTGATGACAGCTGCACATCTGAGGAAGAATAGTACACTTAAACACAAGGTTGCCTAAACGTATATATCCGCAGCAAGCTGGCGACGGAGATCAGCTTTAAACATAGGCTTCATTGGCTTAGATGGTCTTCTTCACATGACTTGAGATTTTCAAATTGATCATTTGACTTGTCATTGACTTTGATTCGAGATATCGGAACTCTGACAAGGCTGGTACTGACAAAAGTGCATCAAAACTTTCGTTGAAATTTCGATCAAAAGTCAATGGCTGAGCTAAGTGATGAGTAAGAAAACCGTACTGTAAAGCATGACAGGAGAACCACCCAAGCCAATCAAAACCAGTGGTTTTCAAATTTTGTTCTCTGCTCATGTCACATCTATAGGCCCTACTTCCAATAATAAGCGAGAAAAATCAGCAAATAAATTGACAAATTTTGTTAGCCTAAGAAACCTTTACTAGGTACATGCCTAGAAATGAAGCCTGGGTGCATATGTTTGACTTGATAAACGTGAAATACACGTCAGTATTTCTTAACCATGTTGCACTGCATTACTAAATCGAGAGTGCGGGATAGACTTATGGGTAGACCTTAGAAAAATTAAATAAACGACAAAATAGGCCTAATCAGTACCATCTAAAGTTAATTTTGAATAAGTTCTATTAGGCCTACTCATTCAATCGGTTCACTATTTTGTTAAACAAACACAGATAATCGGGCCGGTATTCAGCGGCTTGTAGTTCATGAGCTATTTTTTTTAAAAAAATTATTCAATGTAATTTTTGTTTTTAGTCAATTTTTCAGTTGCAATAACAAATTGCTTCTTGGAACGTGGCATTTTCAAAAGCTGTGTATAGAATTATATGGATCAGTTGATGGCGAAAATCAAATATTTTTTTGATCGCTAGAAAGTTCAGAAATGAATTTGTTTATCGATACAAAATCATTTAGATCACATAAGTAATTAACTGGTTGTAGGCCATAGAAGAAAGGTACATGTTGATAAGTTTTAGGAACCACCACTTACAGAATTCAAAAGTTTGAAAACTGAATACAATAGAGTCAAATATCAGTCATTATGTATCACTTCAAAATTTAGTGGCAAAATTGAAAGAGGGAAACATCTCAATTTAGACACTACTTTAAAGATGTTTCCGGATAATTTTCTGAACTGTGATTGGAACAGTGTTTCTACGGACGCCCGAATGCTCGAGAAATAGACGTTTTGACCGAAATATCATCTGCAAAGATCCCGAAAATTGCTGGTAGGTTGAAAACCTTTTGCATAAAAGACATAGCAACAGTCTTGGCGAGAAAATAAAAATATTCCCTATCATAATGTCACTAGATCATTTATTGGCATTCACTGATATGACGATCGACATGATGATTGATGAAAGTACAATACATTGAGCTTCAAGAGATCTTCATTCTGCGCTCGTGCAGATTCATGTCACCTTTTCAAAAGCATCGGAAATTGGAATCATGGACCGTCCCTTTGTACTAAAATTTACCTTCTGTTATCCAGAAAGAGAATATTTCTTCATTGGAATTGGAGATTTGTCATTTTCAAACATCAGATTCTTTAACAGAATCGACGGAATTTGAATTCTGGAAAAGAATCCGAGGTACTGGAAGATATCCCAAAATGGTCATTTTGGCTGAAACTCTGCTTTGCATGCCGCATGCAAACGGAGACGTTGAACGCATCTTCAGCAATTTGAACGATATTATCCATTATAAGCGCTCTTCCACGAGCCCGTAATACATTGGTGTCAAAATCTTGTTTGTTGGCCAAGGATTGGGAGATTCAAACCATTCCCACTGACCCCAAACTTATCAAATTAGCATCAGATGCTCCCGCTGAAAATGATAGCGGTTGCAACAAATGAAAGTTGATAAACATGCGAGAAAACAATTGGAGCTTGAGAAGAAATTGACAAATGAAGTTGAAACTGCCAATCATTGAACCCTGAAATTCAAAAATTGTCAGCATCAGTTACGCGGCCGATGATCAAATCCGACAGAATTTGGAGTGGAAGAAGCATGTGCATAATTTAGCAGAAAAAATACAGCAACAGGCGAAGCAAGTGAACGAAGGTCTAGAAGAATTAAGAAACAAGAAAGGATTCTAAAAAGAAAGCACATCCAATCGGCCAGAATAGTATAAAAAGTCTTAAAAGATCAAGTAAAATCTGTTGTCATATCACAGGACCCTGATTCGACTTAACGCCAGAAACTTCAGGACTAATCAAAACTGAACACGTGTCGTGTTTCTATTCTGATTTATTTAGAGGATCTTGTTAATAATCTTGCTTTGTAAGATGCGTTGATTTTTATTTTTTTTCAAAGACAGGAAAATGATATACACGATAGCTATAAGCTCTTTCATTTTTTGGCATTGATTGCGTCGATTAAAGTATTTTCAGACTTGCAAAGGCAATCATTACAATAAAAATAGGGCATGGATAAAAGTTCCTGGAAAATAAAAGAACAGACTTCAGCTGTATAATGTGAATTATAGAAAATATTGCCACTGACTTTCGCCGGAATTAAAAGCGAGATTTTTTCTCAACGTTTCGAGATTCTTTAGCGAGAGTGACAAAATATCATTTATGCATAGCAGTTAAACGAAATGCTATGCATAAATGACATTTTGTCTCTCTCGTTAAAGAATCTCCCAAACTGAGCTTTTTATTCCTGCGAAAGCCAGTGGTAATATTTAGAACAATAATTTAATGTAGAAACATCTACCGTCTCTACTGTATATATGTACATCATGTGACTATATAATGCATGTCAATATTCAAATCAATGATGAATTTGAGGTTTGAAAATGAAAGTTGCATGCCCGAAAATTAGAAAAATTGTCCGCATGAGCACTGCTGGAATAACTTATCTGGTCGATATAAAAAAATTAGTATATGTAAATTCGATGGAATAGCCGGGAATTGCTCGAGACTTTGATGCTTGAAATCTGGCTTCCACCCTGTTAAGATCCTTATCAATGTTGAGAAAAAATTCTTTAAGACTAGTATGATAAGATTCTTTCCGCATGGAAGCTATCTTGATGCAAAAATGTTGGTTTTGGTCAGATTGTTTGTGGGGATTCGCTTGATCATAGAGTATAAGAACCGTTTTATGTTCTTGTAAATTAAAATTTATATGTTGTCTGTTTGAAGTGAAAATGTCAATTAATGTAGTATGAAGCTCCTTAGGAAAATTTGTTGAAGAACTACAATCAGTATAAGCCCTATTTTAAAGAGTGGTCAAGAGTCCACGTTTCCAAGCATTAGGAAACATCGCTTTTCTAATTGAGAACCTGGATGTCCTATTGGATTGTGATTGTGATAGACAGATACAGTGGTCGTGGCGGCGCGAAAACCTCGCGTATTACACGAACGAAACACGAATACGCGAATTTGAGAGAAAAATGATGAGATTACGTGAAATCTGTCATTTCAAAAGTAAATGATGTATGGTCAGCTAGCTATGTTATGACTTATGATCATAAAAGCTATAGTCTACAAAGTACGCTATGTAAAAAGGATTTTCTGTCTGAATTTAATCCTTAGTCTCTGCTTTAGAATCATGTTGATAAATAAATTAATTTCATCACATTGGATGCGATCTCATTTTATCAATGTGCATGTATGCTAAAAATTACAAAAGGCCTTTTGACTGCAGAAGTAGGTCGTATATTAGTATTCCATGAAATTGAATAGGGCTATTCAAACGAAATGTGATATGTGGAAGTTGATAATTATGGAATTATCAAAGTGTTAAGAATGATATTGCCTGTAATGCACTAATTCTACCAGCAATCGCTGAATCTACCAGCAACTTGAATATGAATGTGATATATTCATGTAAACTTCCATTTCTATGACACTTTTCTATGATTCCATCGCTTATTTGAATTTTTCCTAAGATTTCAGCGATATTTTCCTTTTTAACAATTGAAATATTTTCACATCGTCAACCGATCCGTCGCATCGGACTGTTTTTCTAAAAATTACTACCCACTTTTATTTTTTCTTCAACATGTTCCGTTCTGTCTGTGAGAAAATTATTCCGATTGATAATTTGGAAAATATGACATTTTCTCTTACTCACTTTTGATTTTTTCCAAAAGGTTGAATTATGCTTAAATTTTGAAGTTACTAGGGTGCACATTTGAAAAATATTCACTGCAGTGATATAGTGATTTTATAATGTTATGATTTAACTGAAAAGTAAATATTTCGAGCTAAGGTTGTGCAACACTTCAGTCTTTCAACAGCATCTGCATTGGCTATGATGGAACCTTCTTCTCGAATAAGAACTACAGAGGATATCACTGCTGGTCCAAAGCCCAATTCCTCACTGCTATTAGTTGGGCTTTGGACCAGCAGTGATTCCCACCCATAGGAATGCCCCCGGTAAGTGACAATTCCAGCTCACTCTTGGCTGACCTATTCTTAGCATGCATGGAGTTTAAGTTCGTGACGGGGCTCCTAGTGGGTAGGAGATTTTGCCTGGCCACAAGGTATGTCGACGACATTTGTGTGTTTAATTACAAACAATTTGATAAGATCCTTCCTGAAATCTACTCGATAGATCTCTTAGCTAGCAGAAGCGGTGATAATAACAAATGCGTAAATTATTTGGATGTTATAATCAAGATTCAAAATGTTGGCCCATAGACCAAAAAAATTGTTTTCGGTTAGGTTCCGCTATGTTTCCTCAGGCTTTCTTGGGTTTCTTAGTTTTCACTATTCGTTATTTTTAAGTTAGCTTCTCGTCAAGTTTACGACGAACTCTCATTTTAGTTCTTAGATTGTAAAAATAAAATTGATTGTAAGGTTTAATTTATTTCCCTTCCCATCTTAAGTTGGGTCAGCTAGCCTTAATTCGTATTTCAATTCCTATTCTGCACTGGAGTAGGTTACCCTATGTATTTAGTATTAATTTATATTCATTCGTTCATGACTTTCAATTACTTAATCATACACGGGATTCTCCACTAGGGTAGTTGTTTAACTTTGGTATCTTCCGTTTCCTGGATCCTTCGAATTTCTTTTACCGTGTCGTGTCTTAATTCGATTAACGGAAATAATTTCAAATATTTTGAGGGATTTATCTTTTGCGGGCACTTCGATCGCAATATTATCTCATTGATTGTACTCCCTCATATTATGCATTAAATTTATAGCCTTCATACATGTTTGTGTACATTTGCATCCTGTGTTCTCGTGCATTGTTTGTTGCTGGAACAACGCAAGCGATAGTTATTATACGAGAATGAGATTATATCGATTTTCGCACCATGTATCCAGTCCACTGCTTGCTGTGAATTTTTAAAGGTTGTTGGTTTTAAGAGACATAAAGGGCAAATGTATTTTGCCTACTTTTTAGTCTGACAGATGCAAATAGATGAATTCTGATGTAACAAGTAGCATGTTTTTTTTCAAGTGGTCAATCAAAAATTGTGTTGAATGTAAGCATGAAATCTGGGTACTCCAAATGGTTTGTATTCCAAACTATGTATGATCTCGATTTCACCTGTGCCTTGCCTCAATGCCCACATCTACAGCCTTATCCGTATGCCTTTCTACAAGACATTTGACTGCTGGTACCTTCTTCCTTACCGGTCCTTCGAATTTTAATTGGAACACGTGTACTGTAATCGCGCTTTCAAATGTTATTTTGCAGTTTGCCTATTACACCCATTGATACGAAATTCAACAGATGAAAGTTCATGTAACTTGTGCAGAAGGTCGGGGCTTCAAAATTGAACAATCCATAAATGCTCTACTTTCGAATGACACCAGAAAAGACATTTGGTCATAAGAGTGAAGTGTGATTCAAAATCAATTAAAATTAAAATTAATTCATCATTAATTCAAAACGAACACTGCGTAACATAGGACTCTCCAATATGTTGTTGCTGCCGGTTCCGATTCATATTTACTTTCAATTGGCGTCAGATACAAATAGGCGCTAAAAATTGAGCTTAATAGCTTAAAATGAGGTACTTTACTCGAGGATAGGCACTCGAAATATCCCACTGTGCCCAAATACATGTTTGAAGATAAGAATTGCGATTTAAGAAAAATGCCCGAATTTTTTCCGATTCCCGATTTTTTTGAGAAATGCGTGTAGGAACACTGCTTGCATGACTTCGACTTACTGTAGGGGTCATGCTACACATGTGGAATGGAGGCGACATTCATTAGCTTTCAATTGGTCGTTCACTTTGTTGTGCAAGGTCTTGACCTGAAAGAGTCGTAACTCTTCGATCATTCCTTGAAGATACTTGAAGCTTAGTATATTGCTTTTGTTTTCAATGAGAAAGACATCAAGCACACACCAGTGAACAGCTATTCATTACATAATCCTTCTGGAAAACTGATTGTGGGTTGCAATTAAAGTTTATCTTTTGTTACTGACTTTCATTGACATCATGACCAGTGAATTTAGATTGCTGAATTTGATGTAGATAGACATTTTTTCATTACCATAATCGGTCTCTTAGGATCAACCAACAGGATGACTTTCTATGTTGTACTTCTTGATATTTTGGACTGACGTGCTATTTCTGTAGATTAATTTTGCAATATATTTAGTGACAAATGAAATATGGCTATCTAGAACAAGATATTAAATATGCATAATAATGGCTAATTGCATCGAGGCTGCACTAAATCCCATCTGATCTGCAATGCTTCGTCAAAAAAAATAAATATTTTATCAAGTGGGTTTGGTATCTGATGGGATAATTATCGTTAAACTCCATAAGTGGATGAAACACTGAAATCAATTCCAGTTGTGATGCTCCATCCATAATTTTGCACTGTGCATTGAGGACGAGACAGCACAAAAATGAATTTTTGCACTAAATAAATTGTTTTTGTTTAGTTACTCTATAAAACTTGGTGATAATCATTCCGTCAGACATAGCCTCAGCTTATGTTTTATTTATCTCTTTTGAAGATGTGTTTTGGATAGGAGCTTGCATGTATATAACTTAGGTACAATTCACTTACTTACTTTTCACTTAATCATTCGTTTCGAGTGAAATTGTCTGAATAAATAGAGGTCATTGATATTGATAGGTTAAACTAGTTGAACATCATGTTAAATACTGTTGCCCAGACTTCTAAAAAAATTACATGTGAAACTGTCGTTTGTCCACCCCTCTTATGCATGTTTTATTTACATTTCAAAATCGTGTCTGACAGAAGGTGGGCTATTGGTTGTAATTATGATATGATGATAATTAGCACTGGTAAGCCTACATCATAGTTTTAACTTTCTTGTCACGTGGTTAATTTTATTGAAGAATTATAACCGTTTTTGGTTACTTGGTATTTTTGTTTTGTCTAGCTGTTGTGCTGAACGCATGCCATGGAACTCCGTGTCGGGAACAAATACAGACTCGGACGGAAGATAGGAAGTGGCTCGTTTGGTGATATTTATCTTGGAACTGACATATCAAACTGCGAGGAGGTGGCAATCAAATTAGAATGCATACGAACGAAACATCCTCAACTTCATATAGAATCCAAAATCTATCGACTTTTGATGGGTGGAGGTAAGACACTTGAACAAATACCATTTACATCTTCATTATTAAATCATGCTGTCCTCACTTTACTATCATTGTAGTTGATGACGCCTATTTCCGCAGAAGGATAAGCTCATGTCCCACCGAGTTATATCGTTGACAGTGAAGCAATATTTATTGCAACTATAACTATAGCAGTTATCAGTTGAAACAGGAGACCGTCATTTAAGATTATTTCGTAAACTAGAAATAAAGATAATTTAAAATCTGAGACCGTCGATTTCTTAGTTAATGCATGTTGTGTACAGCAACTCATTGGACTTACTATAGCAGCCATAAAATATGTCCAAATTTCTACTTACGACGCAGATTAATAACGTACTACGTAGGCAAAACAAGAGCGATTATCAGGTCTGTCTACGATTAAAATATTTTGAAACTGAGATTTCACAATGTCTATAAGAAAAAATGCCTTCATATCGATCCCTGCTGAATCAGCGATATACAGGAACTCAATCAGATGTACCAGAGGTGGATCTTGATATCACATGAATTACTATGGTGTATGGGCATAAAAAATCATGAAATTTAGTAGTAGACTTGCTGAACGTAATCGATATAGGTTTGAATGCTGTGTCGAACGGTGTATATCCAGAATGCTTATATTATAGAAAGCAGGGACTGGAAAAAGATGATTGGTTGATGAACCAACTTCAATTCATTCAATAATTGAATCAGGTGGCAATCATTCCAATTAATTGCAATTATGCACAAGACAAAAAAGGGCCATTCCATATCTCAGTGGCGTGACATTTTAAATTCCTTATGTGGGATTTTGGAAGCATTTTAAAAGTTACGAAGACGAAATTACATTTGCTGTAGTTTCCGCTACAATAATCAAAGTAAATATATTTCGCATGTACCGAAAAATAATCGAGATCAAAGTGGCCTCACTGGCGTGACATTTTTTCTCCGGATTTGACACACACACTTCAAATTTAAATTTCTCTGAATTTCAACTAAAGGGATCAAACAGTCATATCTGTTATCTCAGTAAAGATCACAAGAACATCACAGGTGGTTGATTTCATTCAAAGACACAATATCTCATATCCAGATGACCACTTATTCATCTCAGTGGCGTGACCTCTGCGAAATTGAGAATAAAAAACTGTTTAACTGTAATTCAGTGCGACTTATACCTTAAGTACCACTCAACTGGGCTTGATCAGAGTGCAAATGAAGCATCCTACGATAATCTTCTCTTGTTAGCTGAGGGAAAAACTTCATATGTCATGATTGGAAGGTCCCCTCTGCTGTTGGTAGCAAGCAAAACTCAATATTTGTGTTTGTGCGAGCGCTTTCGAGGTCCGTCGGACATCATAATCATGATGTCGGACCTTCCAATCATGACATATATTACATGTAGTCATGATGGTACTATTATTACATAAGAGTAGGCCTAATTAATTTTACCAAGTATTGTAAGCATGCTGGACTCCTCCCATCATTATATTTTCTTGAAATTAAATTGGAAGCGGCTCCCGCAGCTCATGGGAACGGGAGCATCAAGCATCCAAATAGCATCCTGCATGAGATAGTCCTGGACATTCTCCACTGTTGAAACACTCGCCGCTCCTGCGCTGGCAGCCTTCAAGCTGCCGATAGTCACCGCGCTTATCAGCTGACAGATCACGAGCGAGTTCATTGGATTCTTGGTCTTCATAATTGAATGTCCTCCACTTGCCAAGTAATGGGGATTTTAGCTTTCCCTAACTTTAGCACTGATCTCGTATACCGACCAAACTCAGCTATTCGGCCATATATGACTTTATAGTGATGATGGCCTCCTCACGAATGACGCAATCGATCGGTTCCTGGTCAAAATGGTTCTGAAACTCTGTTTTAATAGATCTGTTCCAGGGAACTTGAATAATGCAAAGCAGAAGCGAACGCACTAAGCAACATCCAAAACCTATGTCTCTGTTCAAAAATTTTATCAGGAAAATCCTAAAATCAAAAATTTTAGTTCATGGAGACATGCTCAATCAGGCTTAATGTGAAACTATCAGAGGCTATCGATTTTCCGTCTGAAAATTTAGCGGAGACGTAGGTTTTAGATGTTGCTGAGATTGTTCATGCTTTCCAACTTTCGACTTGAGGCTTTCCCGGGGTTAATGTTTTTAGAACCATTTTGAGATCATTGTACGAGGAACATTTTTACTGTACATAAATAAAGTCATACAAGGTGATGAGTGGCGTTGAAGTTGTTTACATCTCTTGACGACTTACATTTCTTACTTGAACTTTCATCTTGACTGTGTACTTTCGCGGCTATCGATGACTTCGACGAAAACTTTCCAGCTTGCTCTTTTTGCTGTCATTTGCTTCTTCTGAATCTTATACTACAATTTCAATTTTATAGTGGAGGCGAGCGCGGCATCTCTTTCTCTTTGACTATCATACTTCCCACCGTGAGCAATGCATTCTATTTCCGTTGATGTTCTGTCATATTACATGAAAATATGGTTGTTGAGCCAAAATACTTATTAATCAAGTTGAATAATTCAGAGAAATTTCTATGAAGAATGTGAAAGCATTCCATTGGAATACTTTTTAACTCATTGAGTTCGTTCATTAGTTGTTCAACTCGCTATTCATTCGAGGCCGTCTAGGTCATTCATTTCGTTCTCTTAGAATGGGCTCTCGAAGTCGGCGAGCCATTGAATCTATCATTGTTATCGATAATTTTGGCAAAGATTCTAAAAATAGAAGTTCCGGCATGGTTGTCCTCTAAAGAAGGTTCTGGCATTCAATGAAAACGAATATTCTGACATACACTAGGCCTACAGTTACGAAAATATTGCTACATTGTCTTAACACGAAATATCAAAAATTTATTGCTGAAATGATCCTCAATATTTCTGATTTTTTCCTAAGGTTATGGAAGCAAACATCTTCCAATTTAATTATGTGTTACGCCACTGAGCAAAAAGGTGTCACGCCACTGAGACTCCAACTCATACATGAGAACATTTGAGGTTTTTTACATTATGCATTTTGTTGAGAGTATAATTGAGACGGAGAATCTTGAATGAGCTTTACTGAGGATATAATATTAACTAAAGCTAAAAATCTCAGTGGCGCGACATCTTGAAACCTACGGTTATATCAAACTGAATTTTCTTTAATGTATAAAAGGCATTTTGTTCATCTATACCACTAGGACTGACATTGAGGATGTTAAAGAGTCGATTTGAATTGAAAATTCAAGGAATAGCACAAACAAAGGAAATTCCGAAATGTCATTTCGAATGGGCCGTTTATTGAAAAAATGCGATATTTTTTCGCATATTACGTTAACATCGCATGTTTTGATGGCAGCCATAGAAATTCTGAAACTATAGAATATTTCTTATCGAATGATGTATTACTCAATTCGATCGGCCACACTTTGAAATTCGACCTCTTGGTTGACATTTGCGTGGAATGGCCAAAAAGCAATTTATTGTGCGATCATTTTAAGCTAAGCTGCATGATATATAGGCCTAGTCAATAATGTAACCTTCTGTAGGACTACACGTATTTAAAACGGAGAAAAGTTTGATTATAGCCTAATGCTTAACTTATTCTTAGTAATCTATAGCATTCATTTAAACTTTGATTTAGATGTCTCTAACTAGACTTATGTTTAATAAACTCCAATGATCTTAGATACATTCGAATTATGGTAAACTTAATGAAACACATACTATCGCGATGGCCAAGGTGGCAGTGTTTCAGTGTTTGAACTGTAAAATAGTACTCTGTTAGAATAGAAGAGAATATAAATGTTATTTATCAGTCATTGCTTAATTTTGTTATCAGCTATTTTGCATGATTCGTCATGCAAATTAGTTTAACGAACCTATTGCTGCGGAGTATCAAATGCATGCATGTGATTGCTGGTAAATTTTATTTCTGTTTTAGTGACCTTCGTAGATCAGTGTGCCATGGAAATAACTTTCTAAGTATTTATCAGTCGTGTCAATCATATTGTGAAGAGATCTTCCCAGATTAGCAATGATGAAAAATAATTGCAGTCAATAGCAATTGATAATTGATTGATTGCTCATTTGATCCAATTTAATTAATTGATTGTTAACAAAGATGAGACCCCATCCCCATCCCCTGATAGTAAGCATGAACTGGAATTATTGTATTTAATTCAAGAAAGATATTGAAGCACTTTTGTTGAGTGATAGACATATTACTAATCTCATTGCAGTTGGCATTCCTCTTGTGAAATGGACCGGCACGGAAGGAGAGTATAACGTCATGGTGATGGAGTTACTGGGTCCCAGTTTGGAAGATCTTTTTAATTTCTGTGGTCGAAAATTCAAGCTGAAAACAGTGCTGCTGTTAGCTGATCAGCTGATCAATCGTATGGAATATATTCACTGTAGGAACTTTATTCACCGTGATGTGAAACCCGACAATTTTCTCATGGGACTGGGCAAGAAGGGTAATCTTGTCTACATCATAGACTTCGGATTGGCCAAGAAGTTCCGTGACAGCCGAACCCATCAACATATTCCTTACAGAGAGAACAAGAACTTGACAGGAACTGCGCGATACGCCAGCATCAACACGCATTTAGGAATCGGTGAGTCAGTCAGTCGTATTCTGCAGAGAGGAAATCTGCATGACTTTTCTACGCTTCCTGTATCATCGGCCAGTTCACTGCCTTAATCGACAACCGTGTAGGATCTGGATTCCCCACCGTTTCCAGTATTTGACAGTCATGTTCATATTAGATTTAAGCATTTTTTTAAAGTCTACATCTGTTGACGAGTTTCCACGACGACGATTCTGCATTATTATATCTAATTGTTTAGTAATAGGAAGTATATAATGAATGAAATTATTGTTCAATCACAATGTTGATATTGATTTTGACTTCCGTTTTACATGTACTGATAAAGTAATTTCATTCAAATTTATCGAAGATGAAAAGCTAAGTGATTCTCATACGATGATGAAACTCATCCCAGCACCCATTTGTAATAGAATATAATGCTTACTAATTTAAATTATTAATTGAAGTAGTCCTGATGGGGACTGATGGCGTTCTCCAATCCGCAAGTGAACAAATGCAATGCTGTTGTAACCATTGGATTAATCAGTTCTTAAAAGAACTCAATGGAGCTTTCTCGTGGCAACGAATTAAAATTGATCAGCTTTGTCCCAATATCTGGTAAAAATGGAAATCCTGACTTGTAACACTACTCATTTTTACTGTTAATATACTAATACCATAGATTCCAAACACTGTCGCATACATGTTCAAAACAGACGTCTAATATACCTTAACGACTACAGATGCTGGCAGTGGAAATCAATAGGAAAGTGGTCACCATAGGTTAAGGAAATTAAAAATGGATATTATAAAACAACTGGAGATCGATGGACAAAAATTGGAAAAGTGGAGGTAAATCATAGAACTACAATGATACTGCTACACCGATTACAAGTAAACTAATGCTACACTATGTCTGAGACTACACATGGTGGATAATGGTAATAGTGGAAAGTGGATAATGGACGTAAACAATAGAACTACAATGACACTCTACTTCACCGAAAGCAATCGAACTAACCACACTATACCTAAGACTACACATGGAAAATACTATTTCTTCACTTGAATTTGTTGTCGCCAGTTTGTTAATCCGTCAATAATACTTCATGTAATCCCACATTTCTTCATTTGTCTTCATCCACAATGATATGATTTGAAATACAATACCTCGATCACTGCTTCAGCTACCGATTAAGGGATATAAAACAATACTGCAGTCCGTCAGTCATCAGCAGGTACTCGTCTACTTGTGTTTCGACCCATAACATGAACACTAAAATCCAGACGAGCGGGGTCCCACACATAGTGGCTGACAAAATACTCAATAGGTTATTATATGTCTTGAAAGATTTGTCAAAAAGATAAGTCAGACATCATGGACATGTTGCGTTTCCCACTTGTAAACTCATCCTGTCATAAGTTCATTCCATCAATAAATACAGTATGCTTTTGCGATCTGCACATGTAAGCAAATCCTGTACATCAATCTGTGCTCTTTTTCGATTCCCACAAGTAAACAGATCCTGTTCATCCTCGATTTCCATAAAGATGACTCCCTTTACACAAACTTCGCCTCATTCATCGTGACTTAATAATGGGAGCTCTCTCATCTCCCTTAAGCCACGCTAAGCCCTCTGCATTCTCTCTTCACCGCCTGATGAAATCATAGGATTTAGACCTTGATTATAAATAGAAATTACGTCATGAGCTATCGGATATTATTACCAAGCGAACATTTTTGTATTAGGATAGCTCTCAACGCATACTACTTGCGTTTTGTACATGCTCGTCATGCTTAATCAGGACTAACTGATCATACTTCAGTGGAGACTTCCGATGACATTTTCGTGGCCCGATCATACGACCAAAAGACCAAAATTTGGTGAAGCCAAGCATCTAACCACTGTTTCGGAGCCACTGTAATGATATAATTCATATTTATTCCATGTTTAATCTGCACATAGTTCGATAATCCTTTGCTTTGATAATTTCCCTGCATTTATGCCAGAATGAGAAGTTTGAACTTTGAAAATACAAAAGTGGACCAATGGAAGAATGTCAGGGAATGATGCTGATCACTAATTTATGGTTTAAGCTTTGACGTCATTCTTCCCCCTTTTAGGACTTGGGCAGAGCAGTCGTAGCCGGACCTAATCTGGAATGTTGTGTTGCTTGAAGTGCGCGTGCCCTTCCTGCCGACTTCCAATGACACTTCCATAGGCCAAAAAATCTCTTGGTTAGTCATTTAAGCACTGTACCACAGAAACTGCAATGGTTTATTGAACTAATGGACATCTTTGATTGCCGACATTAAAGTTATGTCTTCCAAATATACGTCATATATAAATACTCAAATTACCTAATTCTGAATTATAATTGAAAAGTGAAAAATGGACTCAGGAGGATAGAGGATAGCACATAATGGACGTAATAAAGGTAGTATCACATCGTTACCATCTTACGTGTAACATGATAGTAGAAACTATTCAATGCACCAGCAGTGTCAATTAGCTAAGATAAGTGATGGAATTATAATACTTGTTCGGAAAGTGTTAAAAGATCTTGATACTAATTGTTTTGAGTATACTAACATTTGTTCCTCACATACCACGTTCTTCGTTCACTTCCTTTACATATAGTGACACTGTTGTACAGAGTCCGTCTTAGGCTTCAATCATGCTCTGCAATTTCTCTGCAGGAGGAAGATGATTGTGAAAAAATGCCTTGGCTTATTGTAAATAATTCAAAAGTAAGGGTATGCCAAGTAAACTTATGTTAGTATAATAACAAATCATTGTTATTATTATTTCCTATTGATTTCTGTCTTCTTCACGAAGCTATCTTCAGGGAACTTAAATATTAAAGTTAAAACACTGATATTTAAGTTCCCTGAAGATAGCTTCGTGAGAAAGACACAAATTAATTGGAAATAATTTGTTATTATACTAGTATAAGCAGTGTTGCCACATTTGCGTGAATTTCACGCTTTGCGTGAAATGCGTGATTTCAATGAATCCTGCGTGAATTTTTTAGAGATCGAAAATCTTGTTAAGAATTACATGTACATGTATATAATGATAAATCGGATTAATATTTTGATACTAGTTATAAATTATATTGTAATAAGTAATACATATATTTTACCATTGTGATTATTTTCCTCTCTAGTGACACTCTTAAAAAGGAATATACAAGGTGATATCGAGTAATGTGACGTATTCTATCCACAAGTGATGCCTGCAAAAATTCTAGTCTGAAGCTGCTGACATTTGAAGTCTTTATTTTTCGATAGACTGTATCCTAATATCTATGTATTTGGACATTTTACAATATGAAAACTGAATTAAAGACATTGTGGATAATTACGACTTTTTCGTTCTTGTTAATTGTTCCTCGTTACAATTGTTTGATACATCGTTTCGCATCGAGTGGAGGCAGCAAATTTCCGCCATGTTCCTCTAAAGCATCATTTCATCTACGTTTTACCCTACGAAACGAAATCTTTCTAAATTTTAAGGACTTTTGCTACCTCAAGTCAGCTTCAACAGAGTTCCTCGACCCCTATCATGGTAAGTAAGTTGATTTGTTTTTTGTTAACGAATGAAGTGAATTACATTTTGTAATGTTTATCCTGCCTGCCATGTACGAGTTTATATTATTGGTGAAGTGCCACTAATAATTAAATTCTTATTTCATTCATTCAATGAGATACAGGACAATAAAGCACGAAATACTTGAGATAATAAGATAAACTTAAGTTACCAGGGTAAAGAAAGAGTAAAAACGGTCTCCATCTGGAGTCTGTACGCAAAGGTCAGGTTTCGACTTAGAATGTGAAGAGCCTCTAACACACCAAGATGAAGCTTATGCATCTTACTCTCTTAAGCACTGAGAATCCAGGCGAGAGAGTACATCCACGTCGAGGATGATTGGCGATGCTGCTTGATGGCTTCCTGCCATTGGTGTCACCTCTCCTGAGCCAAGCTGGAATATGCTCGCTGATACTGACAGTCTCTCAGTTCGGCTGATGTATCTTTATTTTATCTTCAGTATTTCGAGCATTATTGTCGTGTCTCATTACGTATCAGTCATACCATACTACATAATTTGATTGTCTGCTGACCGTTATGTACATGTGTTCACCCCTTACTTGTCATTCCGGAGTACATTCCGTAGCGAGCCGGCGAAGTATATCGGTGCTATGAAACCTTTTGCGATATTCTACATTAATGATATCGGCTTTGTTGATAACATGGGCGAGAGGGCTGTTTCATTAACAGCAATGACCCAAAAGTAGTCATTGTATTGAATCAAAATGATAGGCAGAAACGGAAACAAATGTAATACAATTCTACACCTTATCCCATATCATTGGGTTTATGGGAAGATATTAAACATGTTGAGGTACTACAATGAGTATTGTGTAAGTACATAGTACAATGTACCATACCTGTTTTTCTGAATATTGATTTCGCTTGTATGCTATAATCATTTCATCCATAGATGGATTATACATCATTTTGCCCATTTTCAAATAATGGTAGTGCATTAGTCCTGCCTTATCAATCAACGATGTGAAAATTGTATATAGTTAGCTCCAGACTTTAAGAAGCTGTCATCAACATACACAATATTACGACCTATATCGACGACTAAAGCAGGGTCAGTCAGAAATAATCCGCGCATATTGTAATCGGTGAATAGTAACATTCCGTTTGCGTAGGGCATAAAGAATTGAGATATCAATCAAAACTATTCTACATATACTTCGATGACATAGTGATAAAACTTCAAATATGCTTATGTACATTTTTGTATGCTTTGATGGATAGTTGTGCTTCTAAGTCATGTAAACATGTATCTAACTTGCTTGACTTCCTTTGTAAAATACAGTAAATTGACATTTCTTTCTGTTGCAATTAGATTGATTTCATTTCTGACTTATCCTTACTTTCATACTTAGTCCAGTTACGTGTTACAATTATAGATTTCTGCTATTCTTTCATCAAAATCTCATGTTTAATGAAGCAAACTGTGAGCTCTATAATCTCTCCAGCACTATTTGCTGAT
The DNA here is from genome assembly GCA_907163375.1 of Prostheceraeus crozeri. Classification (NCBI taxonomy): domain Eukaryota; kingdom Metazoa; phylum Platyhelminthes; order Polycladida; family Euryleptidae; genus Prostheceraeus; species Prostheceraeus crozeri. The sequence continues at coordinate 221,061 of CAJQUW010008906.1, forward strand.
TTATTGATATCATTACATGCAATGATTTTTCACTTCATTATTCAAATATTTTCATCAGGGATTCAAATCAAATGCATCTACTAAAGAAATACTAGGACAAAGAAATACGGAATTTTACTTAGTGATGCTAGCGAAACGTATAGCAGAGTTAATAATACCATTGGAAGGATAATAATGAATTACGTGTGCGGTATGCGGTACATCTACGTATCTATTCAGAATATCTTACAGAGCAAAAACGTTATATATCGATGCAAAATAGCGAAATTATGAATTGTAATACTGTTTGGGATTCAATTAATAGCAAATGTAGTAACTGTAAACTGAAACATTTCTCAGAGACGCTATGACGCTCAAAAACATTATATAATTACATATTGTACAACTGTATATTTTGGAATATATAATGAAAATATGTAAGCTTAGTCTATTTTCATGTTCATATGCATATCTATAGCTTTGCACAACTAAAGAAATTCGTCAGATGATAATGATCCTATCTTATTATAGGATAAATTATAGATAATTTACATTTATTTAAGACATTTATCAGATCTTATGTATTATGTTAAGGTAATTACAGCGTAAACACCCGCTTGTATGGATTTAGTCGTTCAATGATTTTGAATTTCTGGTGAATTGATTAAGTATATAAATTGTATGCATGCTATTAATTCAATCGATAAATATACCCTGTATGCATTTCTATTATATTTAACTCTTTTGTACTTTTCTATTTTAGATGTCAAAATTATACCGACGAACATTTCAAGTGTCATGGTTGATTGATTCCGAATTTAGCTCTTGGATTGAGAGAGGGACTGACTCAGAGAGAGCTAAGTGCAAGTTGTGTAAAAAGAATTTTAATATTAGCGCAATGGGAAGACGTGCTCTTTCCAGTCATGCTATGAGCAAGCGTCATAGGGACCTGACGAATGACATTAATGAAAAAACACAGTCAAAGCTCCAATTAATCGCTCAGTCCTCAGGCAAAGGTTCGAAGAATATAGGTAGTATCGATGCTGAGGTTAGACTCCTCATCTTCATGGCAGAACACAATATACCATTGAGTGTGCTAGACCACTCCGGTTTCATTCAGAAAATGTGTCCCGATTCCGATATAGCCGCACAGATTGCTATGAAACGTAACAAAGGTGCGTACATAATAAACGATGGTTTAGGCCCAATTTTTAAAGCGACGCTACACAATCAAATTAAAGAGAAACCATACTCTATTTTGATTGATGAAAGCAACGAAATGGGACACAGAAAGTTTTTGGAAATTGTGATATCTTTCTTGGACGATAGCGGGAAACTGACTTTAACCCATTTTGATCTTTGTGAGATTTCCGATGGGAAAGCTGAAACAATCTTTAATTGTGTCATGAAGCGTTTGGAAATGGCCAATCTACCATTGTGTAATCTAATCAGTTGTATGACAGACAGCCCAGCAGTAATGATCGGACAGAAAAAAGGTTTTTTGACCCTTCTGAAAAATGTTGTTCCACACGTAGTTGATGTAGGACGTTGCTCGCTTCATCATGTAGCAAATGCGATCAAATACGCATGCGACACATTAGAAGGTCTAGTCGAAGATTTCGCAGATGATGTGTTTCATTACTTCCATTATACAAGCAGGTGGACTTCTTATAGTGGAGTAGTTTCTCTGTTAGATCTACCACAGCACAAATTTTTACGCATGGTAGAAACCAGATGGGTTCAGATTCTGGAGGTCAGCTCACGTCTTTTGGAACAGTTACCGGCACTACGAAAATACTTCCTGGAAACATTACCGCGAGAACGAAAAGGAGACCTGAACAATGCATGCGTGATTAGAATCAGAACATCTTTGCAGAATCCCATGCTTGAAATTCATTTGAATTTTCTGAAATCCTCTCTGGTGACTGCGAACAAATTCGAAAAGCATTTTCAGAAAGATTCCTGTGAGATTGCCAAGTAAGTTGGTTCTGTACAAGAAATTAGGTTGCAAAGTAACCAGAATGTATCTATTTCAGTCTGTATAACAAGTTGAGGGAGCTGTACAAAGAAGTAATATCGCTCTTCGTGAAAGAAGAAGTGATATCGAAATCATTAAAATACAACCAGATTCCAACAGGTAGATATTGTGTTTACAACTGATCAATGCTTAACGTTTTGTTAGTTAGCTAGCATGTAGTATATCCGTACATAGCAATATCGAGGCAATCAAATGACAAAGTACACACATTCGTACCTTTAATATTTGTTAACACATCAACAGCACGATCAAGTACATGCAAAAATTACAGTCTATAGCCCGCTTAATAAATGTCAAATTTAAATTGTAGATCGAAAAAACCAGTGTGAGGACAAAAGTCTGTTTGTTGGTGAAAGGGCGAACGAACTCCTAAAGATTTTGGGGCAGAATGGCCAAAGGAAAAAAGTCGATATATTTTACAGTCAGGTGCGACTTTTCTACGAAACGTTTTCTGCGAAATCGAGGTCGTACCTGCCTTTGCAGAACACCTTCATTCGAACAGTCCGAGTGCTAAATCCTCGAAATGAGTTTTCTTTGGATACTTCGATAGTCCTTCTCACTAACCTGTGTAAATTATTCCCAACTCTACTAACGAATGAAGACAGGGATGGGATCAATCTGGAGTGGCGTACCTTCAGATTGTTAACGGTAAATACGATTGTACTCATTCCGATATATGTATGCTTATTAACCACCCATTTCGTCTCTTCAGTTGTCTCAAGAAGACCTCGATATGAATACTGTCGAATTTTGGAACAAGCGAAGAGAAAAATTCCCAACCATTTGGAAACTTGCCGAAATTGTCCTATGTGTGCCACATAGAAATTCTACAACCGAGCGAATTTTTAGTACTCCGCATGACAACCTGACCAAAAAACGAAATCGGTAAGTAAAAATCATGAGTTAGACCAAATTTTAAAATTTATTAGACCGAGTAGATGAAATTTCAATAAAACCAATGATATAGTTTATTAATGTAGGTCAATAGTAAAACGTTGTAATATACTCAACTCGAATGTCGTTTACTGAAAGGAAACATCGCGTAAATAAGGAAGCGTGAATATTCTGCTCTCGATAATATTCATGAAATGAACTTAATAGAGCAAACATATTAGATTTTTTAGAATTTTTTTTAATAACAATTGAATGTGTAAAGAATTTAAAAACACTTTTGGTTGCCGAATAATAATGTAAAATAAATGAATAATCATTCAATGCATTGGTATTTTCAGTTCGAAATATATTTCATCAACTGCAGTTGATGTAAATTGATTTAAAAGGGCGGTCCGCCGAAATATACATGTATTTCTAACTAACAATATCCGTACGTTGAAAGATTATTTATTTTGCATTGTTATTAACCAACCAAAAACATAATAATACGAAGATATAATGGAATTATCATTTAATATGCATTTTCAGGCTTGAAGATTTGACAATTGACAGTTTACTTCATGTGAAGTCAATGTTATCACATATGGGAGTGACTTGTGAATCCATTGAGATATCGTCTGAGATGCGATCTGCTGCTCAAGCCGCACGTCATGAATACGGTGTTAGACTGAAGATTCAGAAGCAAAAGGAAGAAGAAGAACAGGCAAGGACTCGAGAACTGGAGGATATACAGAAACGTTTGAAGGTGAAGGAAGAGAGAAGAAGACATAACGAGGCCGTTTCGAAAATCGAGTCAGACCTGGCTGGGAAGAGGAAATCGGTAGAAAAACAAGAAAGGGAGCTAAAGAACACATTGGTCGAATATCAAAAGGCGATGGAAAAATTGAGTGAGAGCAGGAAGGCGATGGAGGCAGAGGAAAATGACTTGAAGAAGAAAAAAGAAAGCTTAATGAGAAGATCCATCATATGTACATTGCCTAGAATCCCACGTGTTCAAACTGACGTAAGCTTTTTGAATTGTTGCAGTACTGTGTAATTTTAACTCTCGATTTTGTTTCTTTCCAGAAACAACTAGAAGACGAGTGACAATTGACAAATGACATTGGCTTTATTTGTTCATGAAAAAACACGTGCATATTCAGATAATTAAATGTTCATGATGCTATTATATATGCAATATAACTTGTGGATTAATAAATATTAGTTTCTGAGACTTGGTCTTGGGGTGTGACGTTCATACAATTCAATCTAATAGTACTTAAATGATGTCTGCCGAGTTAGTGCCGAGTTGCTTCCTAAGAAAATAATAGTAAAAGCTGACATGATTGGCTACATGGTAATCTACGGTATATTTTGTTGAAGCTTGCAAGCCTTTTTGTTACAAGCGTGGTTATATAGAATACAAAACGAAAAATTAGACAATCATTGACAGATTTACATCAAATATGCAAATATTTTCATAAGAGATTCAAATCAAATGCATCTACTGAAGAAATACTAGCAAACGAAAGATTAGACACTCATTGACAGATTTACATCAAATATTCTTTCGATTTTGGTGTACATATATCGTCAAAAAATTGTTTAAAATCTGCGTGAATTTTAGGGTTTCGCGTGAAAATTTCAATCGGGTACTTGTGGCAACACTGTGTAAGTTTACTTGGCATTCCCTTACTTTTGAATTAATTTCTCTACATTAATTGATCATAAGTATGAAGAATTTTAAAACTGTATTTTGTAAAATTTAGAAATTGTAAAGGTGGATCACTGAAAGGCGGGAAGCGAGCACATTTATTGAATGGTATATGGAAAATGGTCCTGGAGAAATGACAGTCCATGTATCCACTCAGATGATCTAATTTCGATTTGTAATCAAAAAAGGAAAATTGAACAAATGAAAAATGGAACAATGGAAGCAACACGTTATAAAGGTAGAAATACATCAAAGCATATTCATGATTACATAATGACAATATGTGTAACAATAGCCGGTATTTGCAGTATACAGAGTCAAGAAATATATTGCATACATTATGTAATGTCATTATAAAAGGTAAATAAAGAGGATTGATAGGCACTCACAAATATCAACTCATGGTATTGAAGAAGACCATGCATTTGACTGGAGCAGTGCTAAAATTATCAATTCTTGTGAGCATAGATATGTCCGTGAGTTAATGGAAGCTTGGTACTCCTCAGACCATTCCATCAACAGGCACATAGAACTAGACAACATCTATTTAAATTTACGCTAAGCTATAACATCATATAGTTGTAAACTGTTGAAAACAGAAAAGGGTCGCTGAGAGAGTCTTGTCCAATATGTCTGGTAAATATATAAAACCGGAAAAGAAAGTTGGAACCTTTTTGTCGTTACAAGCATGCTAGTAAGTTGTTAACACTTATTCGGGACATGAAAAAATTGCACATGAAAGCACTTGTATGAAAAACAGAGGATGACATATTGTCAAGGGTCAAATGCATGCATTAATCCACTTTATTATTTATTTTTTGATCGTGTGCATATCGACAATGTAGAAACATTTCTTACGAATTCAACTTTCTGTAAACATACGTGCTTCCGCAAACTTGGCAATTTCTGAGATCGATACAGATCTGCAGCAGAAAATAGGAGGGGTACGGGGTTTGCCGGCATAATTACAGAAGATCGCCTTTTTTGTAAGTCGATGTTTTGAAGAGAAATCCCTTATGACGTAATGTATCTGGCGGAATTAAACATTTCATGCGTTTCGCGCGCTCTTAGTCTTCCTTAGCGATTCAGATTCCCGGCTTTTTGTAATCTGATTTTTATGTTTTATATTTCAAATAGTTACGAAAGCAGTTATGGAGGTTGAATGATTTGAAACCAAAAGACTCTCTTGTATTGTAAAGATAAAGCCCCCTCTTTGACTTGCGCATTTGCCTCTCTTAACTATTTGACAGTGAGCTACAACTGGCTATATTTTTATATATCAACTTCTGATTTATTTAGGAAACTGTAAATTATTCTGTCCTTGGTAGGCTTTCTGATTTCTACAGCCCAGTCTCCAAGCATATACTTGTACTGTAGATATAACCTTTGAACACTTTTACCACGTGCCAGACACGTGCTAGTAAAATGTTTATGATGTTTTAACTTCATTCGAAGTATATTTTAGATAGATCTGCATTTACATATCTCTTTGTTTCAAGATTTCAATGTTCAGATTTCAAGACTTCGGTAGTTCTATTTTTGCAAGATTTCTGTGAAGTACATGTAGGGCCTACTTTTTTTTCTTCCTATCAATTTTTAATTTTTATTTTGTTAACTATCATACCTAGACATGTTCTCTATGCTTAATTAATTTTTGCTTCATGACTAATTTACCAATGCCTGCTGCAAGTGGTGTACAAAATAACTACAGACGAAGGTGCTTCTTATGCCGAAGGATGGGTAGATAATGTATTTTTAGATCGCATTCAATGTGACGAACATGTTATTGAAAATTTCTATACTTCTACTTATAAAATGTTCCAAAAATTCGACATGTGCATCTAGAGATGTCGCCATTAGTCTATCTGAATTGCAAGGACGTGAATCATAAAATCACATAGGCTTATAAGTTATAACACAATAATTTTTGGTCAATACAAAATGCACAATATGTTGTTTAAATCAAGACTCATAATAATAATCATTTTATTTTGTTCACTTCTGCATGCAAGTACAATTCTGTGAACGATACAAATTAAACATCCGATGACAGTAAAGTGAAGAAGTGCAATGGTTATTCAGATCTTGACACAAAATAGAAAGTACGATCATAGGAGACAAATTAGGTTATCTACAAAATTTTATAAAGGAATTGCTATAACGAAAAGTTCTTGTGACAGGTGGCCGAAGTGTACCAGGCGATCTCATTGACATAGTTTGAATAGGTTGTACATTGAACAGCCTCCTAAGTGGAGTAATATATTTTTCAATAGAACGAAACAATTTCACACATTTTGTTGGCAGAATCCAAAACAGATTCCTTCTCATCACGAGAAGAACCAATTATCTGGAAAACTCTTCTTTCAATGCGAACAATATCATGCAGTAAGTAATCAGTTGCATTACAAGAACACGGGAATGTATATGTCAATACACGAATAAATGCGGTATAGGCAATTAAGAAACATTGCATCCTTTCAACAACTACAGCGTCGAAGATTGCGCACAATGAAAATTCTGTGAGATGCCTTCACATGTTTATTCCACTTCATGTCGGCGGAAAGAACAACATCAAGGAATTTGAAATGTTCAATATTAGACAAAAAATGGAATCATACACACAAACATTTGGAGTTATTGAATTGGACTTTGTAATGATATCCATAACAAATGATTTTAAACTATTGATTGGCAAACCTGCCATAGACGACCAAGCTTTAACGTGATCCCACTCTTGCTGAAGTAGATCTTCATAATGTGTCCTCATGAAATGAAGAACAACTGTGTCATTAGCATATTTCAGCATGGAATTATTATTACATTTAGGATTCAAATCATCATTTGCAAGCACAAATAGTAAAGGTCCAAGGACACTGCCCAGGGGCACCCCACTTGCAATATGCTGCCAGGTCGAAAAACATGTGTTGTTTGTGACACGTTGTGGTCTTTGTTGCAAAAAGTCACAAATCGACATTATGACATAACTGCTCAAATGAAACGTGATGCATGCATCAATAATTATTTTGGTGTGACAGCTTATCAAAAGCTTTCAGAAAATCATTAGATAGAACTCTCACTGCGCCAGATGACTTGTCAAGAAAATTCAAAATCTTATCTTGAACAGAAACCAGAGCACAGGTTGTGCCATACCCTGGTCGACGAACAAAAGCAAACTGACCGTCAATACTAGCTTTTATACATGGGAGAATGAAACTTGGCAATAGCTCTTTCGAAAATCTTAGAAAGCACCGGGAGTATAGATATTGGCGATAATTCGCTGGCGATGTAGACTTTTCACATTTTTACACCGGACATACGTTCCAACCTTAAGGCTCTGGGGGGGAAACTCTAAGACAAAGAGACCAATTGATGAGAAGAGTCACCACCGGAGAAAGGACATCTGCATAGTTTCGTAATGTCCATGGATGGATTCCATCCGGACCGATCGATGTCTTTGTCAACTTAAGCATCATACCACAGACATCAATTTCAGAAAATGAGAGAACCACATCATGATCTAATTCAGGAAACAAGACACTGGATTAGAATCACGTTGCTGAAAGTTCAACGCAAATTCATCACGGAAGTCTTGAGGTGAAAAATTGGGAGGGGATCTCTTCTTTGAATTCCTTGAAAGGACACGAATAGATTTCCATAATTTCTTGGTACTTCCAGAGTTTCATCATGATATGACTTTATCAAATAAATAAAGTGATCTTTAAATTCTTTTTTGAGCGATGATATTTCTCCCATTGATGTTTATGAAAAGCTTTATCGCGATTGTCAATAATCAACTTTAAAGACATTTTCATCCATTCAGGCTCCTGAGGACGCACCTTGATGGTTCGTTCAGAAAAACACACGTTGAACACCTTAAACAAAGTGCGCTGAAACACGCTAGTGGCATCATTCACAGAAGCACAAAATTTGATCATGGCAGTCCAATCATACAGTCATTTATTCCGTAAATTTTGCAACGTTGGCACGAGAATACTTTCGAATTTTAATTTTCTGAGTTGTCTTGGTAGCCGAATTGGTGGGTTACCACCAAATAACCACATGATCAGAATTTCCTAATGGAGGAAGAGAGATCGGACGGTGGTCACAGGCGAAGTTGACAAATATCTGATCCAAGATATGTAAACTTCTGGTGGGAAAATCAATGATAGGAGCAAGTGAAAGTAAATCATCAATTCTTCCATATTGAGATCGCGAATCATTGAAATCGCCAGTAACTTATAAGTTTACATTAATAATATATGATAATCTATTCAAGTAATTTGACCCATGTAAGCTAATGCAGTTTTCAGTTTGCGATTCCATTATTTTAGACATGAGCCATATAGCCACCACCTCTGGCCATGTGTCAGTGGTCTCCGTGACACAGTAATTAGGTGCTTGGGCTAGGGATCTTTCGTCTCCAGTGATAGAGCCCGGAAGTGTCACGGGAAGTCAGCAAGAAGAGCATCCAGACTAAAAGATCACAGCGCTCCAGATGAAAGCTAGACTATATCATCACCGTCTGAGCTTTCAGAATGGGGAAGTAGTGACGTTAAACCATTATTTTTTTGTAAACCATGCGAGGATGTACTAAATCTTCATAGGCCTTTACACCTTGTATATGTACAGATACAGATACATACATATATAAACCCCTGCGTGAATTTTGCATCTCTGCGTGAAAAATGGAAAATTTTCACGTACGACCACTGCTACTGATTGGCAGCTGAGCATATTAGTTCCGATTTACAAAGGCAGAGGTTCTCCAATGGTGTGTGGCTCATATAGAGCAGTAAAATTCTTAGACAGTGTTATGAAGATCTTTGAGCCAGTGTTGGAAGGGAGGATTCGCGGTGCCGTTCGGATAAACGATATGCAATTTGGCTTCAGTCCAAAAGGTACCACTGACGCAATTTTTCTTGTTCGTCAGCTACAAGAGTAACACCTTCAAAGGAAGAAAGATATCCACATAGTCTTCATCGACCTGGAAAAAGCTTTTGAAAGAGTTGCGCGATCGGAATGCAATCGGCTCTGAGACGTGCAGGAGTGGAGGAGTGGTTAGTGAACGGTGTGATGGTACTCTTCGAGTATTCCCAATCGATAGTCAAGTGGGGATTATCGTCCAGCTATCGTTTCAATGTCACTGATGGAGTCCATCAAGGTTCTGTGCCCAGTCCGCTACTGTTTGCAGTTACTCTGGATGTTGTGACCGAGGACGTAAGAGGAGGTTTACCATGGGAAGTTCTGTACGCTGATGACCTCCTCATTGTGGAAACGAGTGAGCAACTGTCTGCCAAGATTGCTTTATGGAAAGATGCCCTTGCCGAGAAATGTTTACTCAATATTGAGAAGTCCAAAGTCATGCGATGCAGCTCCCACTTTAACGCGTCCTTAATGCCTGCGGCGTATCCTTGTACAGTGCTGTGTTAACTCAATCTTAAGCACTTCCTGCAATGGGTGGACGCATAAGCGGTGCAGTGGCGTCACTGAAAGCTTGAGGGCCTTAGTGAGTTACTTATGTGGACGTTGTCGTGGCACCGTGGTACAGCTCACAAGTGATTCGGACAGCGCTCACTTGGAGGTTAACGGTGACCGGCTCCAAACAGTCAAAAATTACTGTTACCTTGGGAACATGTTGGAAGAAGGTGGGGGCGCTGTCGCTGCAGTGCAGACTCCAATTCGATGTGGTTGGAGTAAGTTCAGAGAACTCTCGCGCTTTTTGACAGCCAAAGCACCAAATTTAAGAACAAAGGCAAAGATTTACGAAGCATGTGTCAGAAACTGCATGTTGTACTGCAGCGAAACGTGGGCCATGACGAAGGAATCTCCGAGGTGACTCGAAGTCAACGACATGTGAATGGCGCGTTGGATGTGTGATGCCTCTCAAGATAGGATCTCAAATAAAGAAGTGAGAAGAAGGGTCGGGTTAGAGGAAATTGGCGACTTAGTGCGGAGAAGGCGACTGCGTTGGTTCGGGCATGTCATCAGAATGAATGACAACTGTTGGACAAGGCGAGTGCTATCCATGGACGTGGCAGGCGAAGACCAGCCGGCCGACCCAAGAAGTCACAGAGAAACAACGTCAACGAAGATCTTCGACTATTCGCACTTATCCCCATCGATGCCCTCGATCGAGATAAGTGGGGAGTAGCCATAAGGAGAAATCGTCGGACCCAATCAAGTTGGAGCAATCGACACTAAACCGATTGAGTGAGTGAGTGAGACTTATTAATGTTAGTATATGGACAGGAAACTTCAACCTAGAATCATTCTTCAGCCGCACATCTCAGGGTCTGCATAATTCGGGGACTGCTTGAGTGAACTATGGAACGCTCAACTCTGAAATCATGCACTCAACTGCAGACCGGCGACATTTTTTAGCTTGACAGATGACGGTTGTGTTCACCTCTTATTCATGAAACTGATTATATTTATGCTTGAATATGTGCTAGTTGCACTTACATTTCACTCAAACATGACTGAATAACACATAAATTCACGGTCCCAAGAAATGTTCATCACCACAATGTCGCTGAATTAACATTCCCACTATCCGGTACCTTTCGGAATTATCCGGTATAGCAAATACAATACCACTAGTCATAAATGCAATCATTGCTAGATTAACTGAACAAACAAAACAAAATACAACACTTACACTTATGACGCTATTCAATCAACTAGTACTCATACTCCGAACAAAATGCTGGCATTCTCTACAACGCTACGCAAGTCACTGCTCCAATGTTCATGATATACAGTCCACACCACAGGCTGCCTTCACATAAGTCACAGATGCACCATATGTACATATATTCTGTCTATTTAAAAATTTATCATGATCAAACTTGAAGATAAATTGGAAAATGTTTCAGTTTCATAACGGAAAATGATCAAACTACATAAATGTATAATGGAGATCATGCTCGTAAAAAATATTGTTTACCTCATGATGGCTATAAGAGAAACCCATGTATCCAACCGATAATCGCATTCGGTTGCCATCGAGAAAAAGAAAATGTAAACAAAATGAAGCTGTGACACACATGAGAATAACACGTATATGTGAGTATTGCGGGAAGTAAAACACAGCACGAGTACGACGCACCCAACTATGTTCTAACATAATTTGTACGTATAAGTAAATATTAACATACTCGTACTTTTTATTAGTTTTAGGTGACAGTGAGTGTGAAATGTTTAAAGTTCAAAAATCGAATAATTTCTAGAAAGCTGACTATTCGCACATTGTGACTGAAAATAGCGGAGCCCAATCCAGATGTTTGCATATGCGTATTTCCATTTTTTATATGTTGACTGTGGGCTCTATAATATGGATATGATGGTGGCAATGATAAAAATATAACTCTTAAAGAAAAGCTGCAGTTTTTCTTGAAAATGGCTATGGCACTTGAATAGCCGAAATACATCGATCAAATAAATAAAAAAAAGTTGCCAACCTCTGCTTGGCTTTTCCAAATCTTTCAAATCTAATTTAAGTATCAAATTACTCAAAACATATTATCTCTTCATTTTATGAAATACACGTCTTATTCTTTTTATACTACCGAGACAATCATTTCGGTATGAGATAAGAATACATAATTCAGGCTTAAGTCTCCATGGGTTAATAATTATGTATCCACATGAAATTGTAAGTAATTTTGACATCAATAGATTATCTAGTTTAGTATTTATTTCTATGAAAACAAATTTATTGATGCAACTAAGCGAATAATATCACGTGTATGATTTCGTCAATAATTATCAAAAAATGTTCATAGCAAAAAGTGTGGCTATTACAAAAATTACTAAAAATGTAGGGAAACTCTTACGATCGTGAAAATTAAATGGTATAACAGACTGATTACAGCACACAGAAACAGCAAGATGGAATAACTATAAAATTTTACTAATCAGAGTAAGACATCCCTACAACTAGGCTTCTAACAAAAGCCTGAGACCACACTCATTCACTAGATGGAGTTTCAAAGTTGGGTAGGCTGTGTATTATAATATAATTATAAGATGTCCATCACATGTCCTAATCACGAAAGTGAATGAGCATCTGAGAGGAAAACCAGTTCCTATCGAAGTGAGCTGTCATCCACATGAAGCAAGCCAAGAGGACTTCAAAGTTTTGTTTGGAAGTGTTCACACCCGCATTGCAGAGACACCATGCATTAAACAAAGTGCTAGCGTACTAATAAATGAGAACTATTCATCTGTGCCTCTCCAAATGTTCTAATTTTAGCATCTTTTAATGAATTGCATTGACCATGATTTATCCGTGTATAAAAACTGTTGGCTCAGCTACTGTATTGTCCTGAAGATGGGTTTTAAATAAACTCGAAATCGATCGACTGACAAGGTTGTTCAATCTGTGAGAAGTTTGGGCTCATCCAGTTACTGTGATAAAATTGTATTTGAGACTTCTTTCTGCTATTGCCTGCTTCATGTAGACACTGTTGAAGCACTCAGCTGCATATCGTCGACCTTTCCATCCATTTTCTGACTTTGAATTAAATGAAAAGGTGCCTGAGATTCTTAAAAAGTGAATTAAAATATTTGATTACTCACTTCTATTATTATGATTATTTTATCTGTATCACTAAATAGCTGATTTTCTCAGAACACGTCTATCAGCAACATTAAACTTGTCTATTCGCTCAATCGGTTCAAACCATCTAGCTTCGACTGACTTAAGTTTTATTTTCACCTCAGCTTCGTCTCGACTCGAGTTATTAGATAGAAAAGGTATGCGTTGCTGCTGATTTTCTTGAAACCGTGCGCACCTCTAGTTTTTAGTTTTAACAAGCAATAGTATTCACTATCAGGCCTATAAGGGAGAGCCGTGACATCGCTGTCATTTCTACCTTCTAGTTTACAGCTGGCGTGGTATGCATTTTCTCCGATAGCTATTGACGTTCAAGTTTCTCTCACTCCTCAAGAGTCTCTTCATGCGTGCTCACGCTCACGCCAGAACTAGCAGACTTGTGAAGTAACCGTTACGTAAATAACTTAGAGAAACGTGCGAGATAACGTGCATGACGTATCAGATTTATCTTTAATTTGTTTACAGAATTGTGTAGGTCTGTATGACATTAACTTTGTTGATTTTGGGTCAATGATACTTTAATAGATAATTTGACATCTTCCTATCATCAAGCATGCTGAATTTTCTTTCAGAACAAGCTCGACGTGACGATATGGAATCTCTGGGATATGTGTTCATGTATTTCTTACGTGGTAGCCTGCCTTGGCAAGGTTTGAAAGCAGGAACAAAACGGCAAAAATATGAAAGAATTAGTGAGAAGAAAATGCAAACTTCGATAGAGGTTCTTTGTCATGATTCATCTCGTGAGTATCTGATCAGTCATAACGCCATATTGACAATTCGAGTGTAAGGAAATTTTGCATGTGCGAGGGCAGTTGCAAGGATACCGTTTGCTGCATCATTAAGTATCGCCGCTGTCGGATACTTGTTTCTGGAAGTAAATGATTCATAATGGATTTGCTTAGTGTGTGTGTGATCTTCAATATAATAGTCAATATCGGATTAATAATATAATAACTAGCATTGTAGCAAATTTTGAATATTGATTTATTTGGATCTGAGAAGCGTTGGTGCTCAAGAAGCTGATGTGTACGATCGCTGATGTGATCCGTCTTCTGGAGCACAAGGACGCAAAACCCGATGAGTCAGTGAGATTTGTGAACTAAGCTATTCGCATCAATATTGGGCTGCTGGAAGCACTGCCTTTTTAGGTGAATATTTTCGGATACATGTGAAGCAATTAGATTGCGCGTTGAGCTACTGATATGATTCATTTTCCAGACTCTTTATGAACTCAACAGCGGTAGATGATTGTCGAAGGAGTTAATGGTGCTGGTAGTTTCATGAAAAGTGTATGTACATTGTTCAGCTAGAATATAATCCGAGTTTTCAATTATTTATGGGATAGTTATTTCATTCACACTAACGCGACTAAAACTTGGAATTCTTCACGATCAAGCTTTGATCCCTTTCATGCTCGATATTCATTGTGGGCCCTATTGAGGAATTCATCAGCCCCTACAAGAGCACTTATGTAGTGTTTCTTAAATTGATTGTTCTTAATTGTTTACTACTATAATATTCTTTAAATTTCTTAAATCCCTATTTCCTTGAATTGTTTCAATATCATACTTTCCGCATTAAAGTCATTGTATTGTCACAATGTCATCAAGTAAAAGTGACGTAGACTGTTCACGTTATTCTTGTTATCTCCGACATTTATGCTGTCATGACGTGATTGTGAGAAATAATCGAAATGTAGGTGAATTTTCCGACAGTGTTCTCATTAAATTGTCACCAAGCATTCCAAAATGATGCATGCGAATCAATTTTACATACGAGACTGCTTTATGAGGATGATGAAAATATTGATAATGATGATTCCTCTGAAAAGAAAGTCAATTTCTAGAGACTGAAATCATAGTGTAATAAGGAATCAGAAGATATCATTTTCAGCTCTTTTCCATTAATAGTATTGTGTCGTCATTTGCTGATACTGACTTTTCCGCCTGCTATAAAGTTTGATTATTCCGCGAATATTAGATGGATATGCGTTTTGCAAACCAGTTCCAGTACCAACATGACTCTGGATGGCGACATTTGCAAATCACGTAATGGTGAAATGCACATATCCCTTCCCCCCTCCCCCGTCAATGACATAGCCTGGCGTCAATTAAGTCCTCTCTCAATTAGCAACTGATGATAAAGATAGGAACTTGTGAAAACTAAAAATGAATTTATGTTTCACGACCGCTTGATTCCAAGTTGAAATGAGATACGTACAAACTACAAAAATAAGATGCCAACTTCCGACTTTTGCTGGATTTCCGTCTTCGCCCTCTTGCCTTAATAGTGGGGAAAAGGGGTTGAGAGGAGCAAAAGGACTTCGTACTCGTCATATTCTGTTAAAGTCGGCAAGAAATCCAATTACTGATAAGCTTCCAAAGTCGCCCACTTACATATAGATTGCACTGGCGCATCCGAAGGCTCCATTGGCTCCTCCTTAGGTTATTTTTGGCTTCCTCGTAGGCTTCATTGGCGCCCAATTAAGTTCAGTCGACGTCCGATTAGGTTCATCTCATGTAGTAGTATCTAGATGTACATATACAATTGTGCATGTATATAAGCTTGATGAATAATATCGTGCAACACGAGTAGCATCCATTTCGTGAGTTTTCTTTCTCGCCAACCTATACAAGAAGCAGCTCTGTCCTTCGTCTACTAAGAGTTGAAACGAACCCGTTTTAGCTTGTCTTTTATTAAGCTCTGTAGACAGCTTCCCAGTTGCTTGTTTTCATTCTAATATGCTTACTTTCATGTCAGCCAACAAAGTCGATCTACCGTATATCGTCTAATAGAACCCGGGGTCTCTGATGGAACCGGGGTCAGACTCAGAAGCATCTGATGGACCCTATAGACCATGGATAATTATCCCGTTACTGTTGTGCATTTGTTCATGTACTTACCGTATACCTGGTAGGTATTAATATACAACACATCACGATTTCACAATGAGGTTGGCTAATAGTGACACAGTGAATTCTATGTAGTTTCCATCTTTAGTAATGTACCGGTATACTCGTACGCAACCAGGCATCACACCTAGGCTTTCTTTTTTCGTTATTCCTTGTAGCGAGTGGGTTTGTATGACTACGTATAATACGGACACCAGAAACAAATTAGACAAAACATTAAAGATATAATAGATAAATTCGAACTTTGGTGTTAGAGTAATGATGTTAGAGTAAGTATGCTACAAGAAAACCTAGGCTACTCAAGATATCAGGCGTATGTAAGAAATGCATTTGACAACTTCACTTACTTACTTTACTTTATCCTTTTAGCGTCTTCGTTTCCCCTATACTAGAGGGTTTGACGTTTGATCAACCGTCTCCAATGGTTTCGGTCCTGGGCGTCCTCTTCTGTCGCACCAATCCTCGTCAGATCATCTTTGACGTTTGCGAGCCAAGTCTTCTTCGGCCTTCCTCGAGGACGCGCTCCTTCCACCACGATGTCCAGTACACGACCAAGGGCTCCTTCTCCGTTTCTCCTCTTCACATGCCCGAACCACCTCAGTCTTTTCTCCGTGATCACTTCTTCCAACGGGCTAATACCACACCGACATGCCACTTCACTGCTGGAGATGTTATCAGCCAGTGATATGCCGCACATGTAGCGTAGCATTTTCCTGTCGCATGCACGTAATTGATGTTGCAGTCTTTCTGTCAGATTCCAGGACTCCGCACCGTAGAGCAACACAGATCTCACACAAGTGCTGTATACAGTGGCTCTGCACTTCACCGGGATATGACAGTTGCGTAGAAGACTGGCAAGCTCTTTCCACTTCCTCCACGCAGATGCAACTCTTGCTTTAACAGCTCGCTCTGATCCGCCGTTGCATGCGAGGAAGTCACCGAGGTAACAGAAATCGTACACTTCATCCATTTCTTGGTCATCACTCTCATCATCGTCTTCATGAGCGCTGCTTAGCACAGTTGGGGAGCGAGAGCATGTGGGACAGCGGAAATCGACCACGTAACAAAAGCTTCTCAAGCCGCTGCAGCGCTTGTGGCACCACTTGTTGCATTGACCACAGAGGACCGAGTTGACGCCAACACCCCTTCCACACACACCGCAAGGATACCTTCCTCCGCGAATGGGTTCGCTGGGTTCCTTTCCGCTCACCATGTATTTGGTCTTCCCGATGTTGACCTTCATACCACATTTTTCCAATCTCTCCTTCCAGTTCCCGAACCTCTCCATGACTTCCGTCTTGCTCTCACCAGTCAGAACCAGATCGTCGGCGTATAAGAGCTCCCAGACACCTCCGATCATGCAGTCTCTGGTTGCCTCCTCCATCACTAGGATGAAGAGAAGTGGGCTGAGAGCGGATCCTTGATGTAGTCCAACGTTGATCCCGAACTCGTCAGATACACCCCCTGCGACGTTGACTTGTGATTTCGAACCGACATACAGTGACATGACGACATCGATGAGTCGCTCCGGAACACCTTGACGGCGAAGTGCCCATGCGACTGACATTCATTTGACAACTTGCAAATATGCAGATTCAATATGCAATGACAATATGCAGATTTCAATCGATCGCTGAAGAGCGGTTCAGCGAACTGAATGACGTCACAAGTGGGTGAAAATACACAGCACAACATGATATGTTAATAAGTATATATGTTATAGATATATACATATGTATTTTAAGCACTTTATCTTTATAGTCTTTTTGATTTATTTCTTTTGCATGAGCCCTAATAACATATCATGTTGTGCTGTGTATTTTCACCCACTTGTGACGTCATTCAGTTCGCTGAACCGCTCTTCAGCGATCGATTGGCATCTGCATATTATCCACAGTTGAAGTTGTCAAATGCATGTCATAGCTCTGCCGTAGATCTCTATAAGAGGCAGCGAGACCGGTATGTAAGAAAGATATAAATTACGGCATCCTGTACTAGTAGTAGCGAGAGCCGTCATATAATAGGCCGGTATTTTTTTTGTAGGTTCATCGAATGCTATGGTTGATATCGTGTTCTTACCGATAAATTTTTAATGTAATTAAATAGAACCAGGGCCTCTAAAAAAACACAGGTAGGAGCAACATGAATTTATGGAACCCCCACGCCCCGGATTCTGTTGGAAGATATACGGTATTTGTAAGAATTCAATAATAATTGGTCGCCGAAAGATTCGATGTACCGACTTCGGAATGCAAGCCAGATCCTAGAAGGTCCGATAGATTGTTTTGTCAGGAATGTGTTATTAATTCATGCGATATGCGAAATTTGATTCACTGAATAGATGATAAGTGATTAAATCAAAATTACATGTGGATGTAATAGTAACTGAGGATTACCAATGGTCTCGACTTATCATGGAAGAAATGTATGCGCACAACAGATGATGATTGCATCAATCGAAATTTGCATCCCTTAAGCAATTTAAAGACGTCTAAAAGGACGGCTGGCAACCTCTTCATCCTCATTTTTTGCACTTGCAACACAGCTATTACTTTAAGTGTTAATAAAGTTGATTTAAAAATCGAGTTTTCCCAAAGATTAAGATTGCTGTCAATGGCGCCCTCTTCCGAGTTCTCCTGGTCGCTCTCCCTAGTTGGCAATCGCAAAAATCCCTGAATATATTATGATGTAATATGAAATTTTCTCCAACCGTCCGACAGCCTTCACCAAATGCCATAAATCTTAGATTTTTTTATGAAGAGCTTTTTGTGAACTGACCAACTTCCTTCCTGTCATGATGCGATCGATGACACGAATAGACTTAATGCCCTCAATCATCTAAAAGATGGTTCAAAGCTGCAGTTGCCTAATTGTGAAGCAAGTTGGAAAAAAATGCTTAAGATGTGTAATAGTTTTTGCTTCTGCTTTTGTTGAGTTACTTTAATAAGTTACTTTTCATATCGTATGTCAGTCGCCTGCGGTCGGATGCCTACTTTCCGCTGTCAGGGCGACCGTGTCGGTCTATTCAGCATTCATGGCCTTTATTGAGAGTAAGGAATCCAAAGTCTATTTTATTCAATCTTCTCGTGTGTAAGCCTTATGTCGAAATGCCGATCGACATCTGGAATGCTTCAGCTTTAAATTTTGCAGGTCGCTCACTGATTGCAGGATGCTGTTTCTCGTGGGCATAGACGATGCCACTTGCTCGAGGTTTCTTTGAAATCGGGCGCCTTCACACTAAGTACGAATGCAGGAGTGCACATCATATAATAGAAAGGAAGTTTCACTCCAATGATGATGCGTCGTAATGGTTACTTCTGTTCCAATCCCCTGTATCCCATTAATTGATTTATGAATGGCCCCTTAGCTGTTTCTATATCGGCAACGATAGCCTAAGAAATTTGAATAGTAGTAGGTTATTGACTGAACATTCTCTGGATAGAGTGGTCTCCATAGCCAGGGAACCCTAGTTGGCTGCGCTACGCTTTGCCAGCGTAGCGCAGCCAACTAGGGTTCCCTGCCATAGCACTGTGGGTGACTGTTTGACGGAGGGATCTTTTGGTTTAGTGATCGATCCTTGAAAGTGTCAGTGGCAGTCGGCCCGAAGAGCATTCGAATTAAAAGTATTACGACGCTTCAGCTTAAGTCTGACTATGTCAGCATCATCCAACACGTGGGCAATTGGAACTTGATAACACATGATGTGGCATGGGAATGGATTTTATTGTATGAGAATTCCTATGTGTGGGATTTTTGTGGGGCACCGGTGACCTGCAAGTCAAAATGCTTCAAAAGTGCTTTGTTGTACCCTCAGGAAATCCACATCACAATGACTATCATAGTATAGACTATCAGTTGGAGTGTGATGCGTCATGTGACTTTGTTGATGGAGCATCCTTGCACTATTGAAAGTATCATTTCGGTTTACGATGGTCTTATGGATCGAATGGGCGAAATTCTACAAAAATAGAAAATACGCTTGCAGCTGATTCTTTTGGTCGTTATCAACCATATGTAATCGAACATAGTTGGAAACATTTGCTGTCTCTTCCATCAATCTTATAATTTGGATACAGTAGGTAAACTAGGCAAAGTTGCGTCTTCACAATATCATGATATTATAATGTCTACAATATGCTGGCAGCATCTAGCGACATGCACGTATAGGCCATATGAGGGTGTGTAATTGCTAATTCATTAAAAGGAATGTCACAACCTAAGTGCAAGTGGTGTTAATTTTCATGTCAAATGTTACTGCTTGCGCGCAATACGTGGATGTAAGGGACTAATACTTGACAAATGACAACATATGAAATATAAATTGTCAACAATACGAACATACTTTAGACCTTGTGAAATACTGCATTCCTGTGTTATGTAGGAATTCCCACATAATTTCTATAGAGAATTTCTAAGATGCTGTGCAGCTGTGAGATTGAAAAATCGCGTCCCAAGGCCAAGCCCTCAGTGTGAAGCAACTAATGTGCATTGAAACTTCATTTATCCTGTCATTGTAATGCAATAGGCGTTTCTACAGTGTATACGAATGAAATTCATTCTGAATTATAGATTTCCTAATTTTCCCGTAAGATAAAAGGATTTAATGCAGAATTATCGCATTTTCAATTCTTATCTTCTATTTTATTCTAACAGTTCATACAATTTAAGGATTGACCAAGACATTTGATAAGGAAAGCACATCGCATCGAATTCAAATTGACCACCATGGTTCCAACTCATTGTTCGAAAAATCTTGCTGATATTTTTTTTGCTGATGCAGGACCATAAGGAAGCCACTTCATATTCGGTGAAATTTGTCTCAGACAAATTGAAGACACTCACTCCAAGTATACTCCGCTATATATGTACTATATCGCATAATATGTATGCATAGTAAAGTGACTCCGCTATTTACAGCATGAAAAATATAAGTAGTTAATTGCTTCCGACGGAAGGTTTTTCATGGTTATATACCGGTTAAAATACATGCTCTCCCTTTAGTTAAGCGAAGGTTAAAAACAATACATGTACAAGAAATTTATGTCTCGGACGTTTCGGGCCCGACCCTTTGTCAACGAAAAACCTTCTCGCTTCTCGTTGATAAAGGGTCGTGACCCGAAACGTCCGAGACATAAATTTCTTATACATAATTGTTTTTAACATACGCTTAACTAAAGGAAAAGTATAAGTCAAAATTATTTGACAAAACATGAGCTTATTATGATTTATAATGCCACCGTTTTGTCAACTCTTGAGTAGAATTCACCTTTATTAATCGGTATCAACAAAAAGTGCTCGGAAAAAATGGAAAAAGTTCGGCGCCGGTCTCACCGTATTATCTGTGGAATGGATTGCAACTGTGACAAGTTTACACCAATTTACATCAGAAGAAATGTTGCTGCCTTAAAGACCTTTCATGATATTCAGAACTCAAATAATCTCTTGTTTCATTTAGTCTCTCCTACATTTGCCAGATCTCGACATCGTCAAAAGCTGGTTGTGCCCTATTCTCGCACTTTAAGCCGTCAGTCATCGTTCATACCATTTTGTACAGAACTACATAATCGAAGTTGTAATCTATGATCATTTCAGAAATTTGCTGTTCGTTCAATGTATCTTCTAAATCTATTTCCATATTTCTATGTATATCTTATGAAATTGATTGATTTTTATTGATTTGAAATATACACCTCCTATCCTATCCTATAAATGACGAAGTGACTTTCCGTTGATTCTATCTGAGGCCAAATAAGGCGAAGATATGGATACAGCAATTTATCGTCCTGGGAATTCCAGTTGCATATCTTATGTGAAGAGATGCCTTTCACATGACCTTTATTTAATTAAGAGGTATTTAACAAAAGTTTTCTGTCTAATTCTCAATTCAAACATCGCTTTGCGGTCGAAATGATAGTGGAATTTAGAGTAACTCGACAGAAAATCTGCAAAAAGAGATTGAAATAGAGAAGTAAGATATATTCGGAAGTGAAACGTTTTCATATGATAAAATTTAGTACTAATGCACTATATTTGTGTCAACTAATCATGTCAGCTATTATCTGTTATCAACGTATCTTATGAATGAATTTATGATGACGAAACAAGGTATAAAATTCACACTAGTCAAAAAGAGATTTGATACTTCATTTTTATAAAAAGTAAAAGATACCTGCCTCATTGCATTTTTCCACATCTGTCATAATTTTGTTATATTGCTTTGTACTTTTTAGTAATGTCTTGATAATTAAGTTTTGTATCTATTTTACTTCTTGATGTGTCATTCCCAGAAGATGGCTGAAGATAAGTCCTGAAATTAGTCGTTTACTCAAATTTTCTCAAATTTTATTTTGCATCATGTGAATTCCGCTCTCTCCAAAAGATAGTTATTATGACTGATCCAAGGAATTTTCCCAGGAAGTGACATGGTATGGCAAGTTCCATATTACTTGTTTCACTTTTTGAGATTCTTCACTTAATGTCTTATCTTCACTCATCATTTTGAATATTGATTGGTTGGTGTTCATTGATCATAAACTTCTTCCTTTTCAGCCGAATTTTCGACGTATCTCAATTATTGTCGTTCGCTACGATTTCAAGACAAACCAGATTACTGCTACCTTCGTCAACTCTTTCGCAACCTATTTCACAGAGAAGGAAACTCATACGATTATGTGTTTGACTGGAACACATTGAAGATCGGTACGAGTGGACGTGCTGGTGGTGGACCGAGTGGACCGAGCGGAGCACCTGGTGGAACGAGCGGGCCTAGTAGAGGCGAATTAGCGAAGCGATTAGACGCCAGTAAGCGTCAGGGTCAAGGTCAAGGTCAGGGTGGTCAAGGCCAGCCTTTGGTATGGCGAGAGAAGCACGAAAGCAGCTCGCGTGGGTTTGGGGTTGGAGGTGATATGCGCTATCGTAATTATACACGAACTGGTGATCCAGCAGCTGGCGGTGCGCCTCCCTCCTCTTCTGTGCTGGCTACTATCAGTGGCGCGGCGGTGGAAAGTGGGGACAGTTCGCAGCGACGTGGTTCCAACTTTACGAGAGAGCGGATGAAGCAACGAGATATGGCCAACGCTGGCGTCTTCTCGACGAATGCCAATGCACCCGGTGACGCGGCGACAGGCGGCGCTCCTCCTTCCGCCATGCTTGGTAACTTAGGTGGTGCCCCGGTGGAAGGTGGAGACAGTTCACAACGACGTGGTTCCAACTTCACGAGAGAGCGCATGAAACAGCGGGAAATGGCCGGTTTCTTCTCCTACGGCCCCAATCCACCATCATCCGCCTACCAACATCAACAGCCAGTCGAAATGATGGCACCTTCCGGGGGTGCGCCAGTGCAGGTATCGGGACCCGGTCCGATGGACAATGGGGCGATGATGAGTCAGCCCAACAGTGGGACGATGACACAGTCCAGACTTCCGACCACAGGCTCTAAGTATAATAAATAAACGGATAGCGTGTGAGAGGGTTTGTGTCTCTTTTCATTGAACACATTGAAGTCGGTTGACGTGTGAATTTAGTCAGCCAATTGTCCAAAAGTTAAGGCTGCTGGTAATCTCTAAATTTCGAGACGGAATGAGCTACCAATTTTTATCAGAATACGGAATTCATTGAGAGATATTCCTTGAAGGAATGAAAGAGAATTCCAGCCGAGCTTCAATCTTGTATCAATTCTACACTAAAGCAACTCATTCTTGACTGACTGAGTGACTATTCGAAACTTAGAAAGATTGTGTACCGACACGACTATTGACTCGTTGCATCTCTTCCTTACTAAAATAATTGACTTTCTTTGTTTGTTACTGCCAATTGATTTTCTACGTATTTGGTTGACCAAGAGAAAAATCTTTGTATTAGTTGTTTAAATGTATATATATATCAATGTAGTGTAGTGCTCGCAAAGTAGATGAAACTCTCAATTTCTTAGCCGTTAAGGCCTAATGGAAGATTGAGACTGCGAATGCGAGGCAAAATCCAAATTTGATTTGTAATTCTTGTACATGTCAAAGAGATGTTTATAAGAAAGTATTCTATATTGAGAATAATACTTGCTTCGAAGTAATACTTGAATCGAATCGCTACGAAACGGTTCAGTGTGAGTGTGTGTGTTATTAAGCATCAAATGTGAACGTAATAACTTCACCTCAATCATGACTACAGTAAAAAATGCGAAATTTACCATTCTCGTATTCACTTCACCATTTTCTCGTTCCGTAATTGCGAAATCAATTACAGTCAGTTGAACAATTTATAAGAATATTCACCGTCCTGTTTTATGATGCCATCTACCTGTTGAATTGATTATCTTGATGTAATGTTTCATTCATGATGATGGTGATTTTTTATCGATGCATCATGGGATGATTAAGTAACTTTATAAATGTAGAATAATGAAGTAATTGATGTGTTCATGTCAGATGTTTTTTCAGTGCGAATAATCAGAAAGGTTATCATAGTTAGGATGCTAGCTTGAAGAAGACAACCGTAAAAATTATTGAAATGTCTTTGGTCATTTGATAGATTTTTTATTCAATTAATCGATGTTGGAATGATGACCTTGACAATTTTTCCCAAATCAAATATTTTTGATGTTTTTTATTATTTTTAAAATAATATGTTGTATTTTTCTTTTTTATCTCTACCCTCACTCAGTGAGAAAAGTAATCTATCATTCAAATGACTCAAATATTATAGCTGATCAAGAGCGTAATGCACATTATGAGCACTGTTAGCTATTGATAATCAAAATTGTTATGGAATTATTTAGGTTCAATAATTTAGAAGATAGTGCATACATTTGTCAACTTATTTGAAATTGTCCGACCTTTGAAGGTATTGTACAGGGACGTCGAAGTGGTGAACTTTTTTGTTGATCTGTCGAGGCGCGCAATGAAAGGCGTCAAACTATTTGATCTGTAGTTTTTCGTCAGACGTCTGTTGCTTGCCTTAAATACACATTCATGCTGATTATTGCTAGTTTTATTCTTTTCGTTATTTAGATGAGATGCTAATCGTGTGAGGAAATGAACAAACAAGATCGCAGTCCTGATCGAAGTAGCTGATGTGCACAACTAAGGCCTTAAAGTGGTATGACATTTGGCTTATTGATGCCTGTGGAAAAAAATTTTGCAAGCAGCATCAAATCAACTACAGAGCCATAACCAGATTTTTCAACCTAAATCACCTATCCAGATCGCCATTAAACCGTGAACAATGTTAAAATTTTGCTTTTAATAATGTCAAGTCGCGTAATATAAACGAAGAAAAAGTCCGCTGTGAAATACTAAAATTATGTTGGAAATTTAGTAGGAATCAGCCTTCGACAAGAATGAGATCTGCATGAATTCCATTCATGTTTGGCTTTCATCGAAATTTCATGACTAAAAAAGCAGTCAACGGTGTTTCCAAAATCTGAATGGCTATATTAAGTCTGCAATCTACAGCGAATTGCACTTTACAACCATAGTAAAAAAGAGGTTCAATAAGTTAAATTTGTTAAAAATGTGCTTCCATACCTCCGGGCATCAAAAATACACGGGGCCTTATTAGAAATCAGTTTTATTGAATGCAAGTGCAACACGCGTGCCGGCGTGCCTGGCTTTTGTAATAAATGCATAAAAAAAAACACGTAGAAGGGATGTGTGCCCCATACATGGGACATATTGAACAACTTCGGCAAATATAGGGGTCGACAAAAATAACTGCGTTTTTTGTAAACGACATATTTGAATGTCACTGTGTGTCTATTTGTCTGAATGAAGCTTAATGTAAGTCTATGGCAGGCCTTTATCGGTCTTACATGTCAACTTTCTACATCCTGACTATTATAAGTTGACAATTAAATCATAGCTGAATATTATCTTTGAAAAAATTATCAATTTCAGCTAAGACAGCGTGAAAAGAAAGGCGTTGCATTATAACTCAACCATTTCTAACAATTTGCAAAAAAACAAATTATTACAAAATGATGCATAGAGTAAGTATGTTAGGTAGAGTGGTAATTCCGCATTTATAAAATCCCCAATGTGTATACACATTCGATTTTATTGAATGAACTCAAGGGAGATACAGTCGGAATTGTTTCAAAATGTGAGATATACACATTTATGCAGTTTTGAAGAAATTACAACGGAATTGACTGATCATGAAAGCAAAGCAGAAGGAAATGATATTATTTTACAGATTGTTCGTGTCGTGACAGCTCCTTGGAGAGGTAACATTTGTTAAATTGGCAACTTGATGAACTGCTATTGCTTTCATGAATTAGAAATATGAAATTTCAGCCAAGAAAACACAAGATATCGACTTTTTCATGAAGACTTTCGTTATAAAACGGATCATGAAATTCACTTGATAATCAGCTTAATTTCCGCTTAGTTAGGATGCTTATTAGCAGTTATTCATTTCTTTTGATATCCAACGTGTTGCATGCTACTTACATAGAGGAGTCATCTCGGTAGTATGTAAATTGGCAAATTTTGACTTTTTTAAAGCTGCTCAAATAATTTTTTGGACCACGGGAACGTAGTCTCCGCAAAAAACTGAATCTTTTGATATAAAAATTTTCACTGTATACAGATGGTCAACCATGCAGATAGGGTGACGGTCAACCCAGGAAAAAATTCTTGAAAAAATGCTTCAATTTCTGCAATAGAATTTCCGCATGCAAATGTCACGTAAAAAGAAAAACAGAATTATAGTCCAACTGAGATTTCCATCTTCTGACAACAAATTTCCATTGTAAACAAACGGCATTCTGGTCAAAAGCTTGACTTGAGTAAACAACAATTATACGCAAAAACTCCAAAAATGGAGGTTTTAGTAACGCAGTTTTTTTGTCGACCCCTATAATTTCAAATTGTGAAATGATGAAATGTCGCAGAAACGTCCAACAACTGAGATAGTACTTAGCACATATAGGTGACATGCCACGCGTAATTACGGAGCACCCGAAACATGCATCCGTGGTTAAAGGTAAATCCAATTTAGGGGGCCTATACTACATTTCTGCCTTTTCAACTTTGGGTCTCAGATTTCCTTGAAAATTTGCATATACTCATTTTTTTACGCTGATCACGAAAATCTTAGCGGCGACCCAAGGTGACATGCCACGCTCAATCACGCGCAATTCACGCGTAATTACACATGACCATAAACATCTGTGGCTATGCGGAATATTGCTGCAATATCTGTTATATAAGTTAGCAGTCCTGTTATATAGACTTTGCGTCTCATGTGTCTTCATGTATCAGAGGCTAAACAACGTGATACGCAAGAACATGCAATTAGCGGTTCATCCGTGGTTCAAGCAGCGGCGCAGACAACCGTAGACGACGCGCAAACTAAAAACGCTCGCACGCGCGTATTCATAAACATTTCCCATATGTTTTAACAGCATCAGATCAAGTGATTCCTGACTCTTAGTGCAGCGCGTATGTACGCGGGTAGAAGAATAGAATGTCCTTAACCACGGATGTTTGGGGTGTTCCGCAATTACGCGTGGCATGTCACCTAGTGCCACACCAAGTAAAAACTTTCCATAAAAATCTAGCACTTTTAAAAAGTCATTTTCTTCTACATCTCAAAAAGTCATACAGAGGACAAATTGAGCTCGGTTAGATAGATGTCAAATAGAAAACTCTTTGGCTTCTGCATTTGGGTTGCTGATGAGACATGGGAACTTAAGGTTGAATACTTGCATGTGTGAAACGAAGTGACCAAAATGTAATGTATTGGATGTAATGTCCTCTGACCGAGATTTTTAAGGTCTCGGTCAGAAGACAAATTGATGTCGAACAAGAAACTTCGGCTTCTGCATTTGGGTTCATGAGACTGGGAACTTAGAGCGAATACTTGAATGCGTAAAGCGAAGTGATCTAAATCTAATTGCATACATTATAATTTCTCTCGTTTAATTTCAACGTGTCCTCTGACCGAGATTTTTAGGTTCTCGGTCAGAAGACATTTTCGTGGTTTCCGGAGATTTTGAGAAGGTTAATTAATATAAATGAAAAATTTCTTTTGCATATAGATGTTAATAAGAGCATGGATCTCTCCTGTGAAATTTCATCGATTCCTGACAAAATTTCATGGTTTCAGCATTCATATGAAATTTTTGGGAATATTCAAATTCTCTGGTCGAAAAAACGGATGAAAATATTTTCAAATCAATATTGCTCACTTGTAGCGGCACCGAACTAAATTTTCTTTGCGGATTTATAAACTAGCACACTAGAGGATTCGTTTGGTGCAAAACGTTTGATGGAAAAATCAATATTCTTCGAGAAAAAGTAACTCGGTCAGAGGAAATTTTTTTCATTTGGACTGGAAACCCAGAGAAAATTTAATGATTGCTATTAATTGCAATATTTAAAATTAGACAGTCTTAAAGAGATGATCTTCTTCTTTCAGATGGTATAAATATTATTGGGTGTAAGTTGAATGTATAAGCTAATCGAAAATCGGTGTTGAAGTGAGAGTTGTAACTTTGGACATGCTTTTTTGGTCATTTTTTCGGCAAAAAACGGCAACTTGTGAAGAAGGTCTTGGCTTTGTGACTTTTTAAAAACCATGCCATAATAGATGAGATCCTGACGGTTCGATCAAAAAAACTATTGAAATCGGTTCAGAAATATGGATTTTACAAATCAAAGACACATTTTCGTAAAATGTTGTAGATTAAATTGGATTTACCCGTATCCTTCTACACGAGTACATACGCGCTGCACCAAGAGTTAGGAATCACGTGATCTGATGATGTCAAGCATGGAGAATGTTTATGAACAAGCACGGACGAGTGTTTTTAGTTTCCGCGTCGTCTACGGTTGTCCTTGTTGCCGCTTGATCCACGGATGAGCCACTAAGCATGAATTTAGGTCACATTGTTTAGCCTCTGATACATGCAGACACATGAGACGCAAAGTCTACATAACAGGACTCCGACAAATGTTGCACAAATGTCACGCGTAACCACGGATGTTTAGGGTCATGTGTAATTACGCGCAATTGAGCGTGGCGTGTAACCTAGTGCTTGCCCTCAACTTTTCATGAGTCTGATTTTGGCTCAAAATTGATTCAATATATTCAAAGTATCGAGAAAAGTTCAAAAACATGTTCAGTTAATGTGCCCACCAGGGGCGACGGCAGGGGCGGGCCAGGCAGGGCCGCGGCCCTGCCAAATTTCATCTGGCCCTGCCTGTGGCCCTGCCAACTTTTTGAGAGAATTTTGAACATTTCGTAAATTAACAGTGTAGCAATATTTTATTCATTTTTTTGTTTTATTCTTATTTGGTATGGTTGTTTTGCAGAGAATACAGATGAAATATTTGACACGTATTTGTTGTAACGACGGCTGTTCTCACTCCATTGACAAACCAATTATTTTTATCGGTTTGTTTAAAAACGGACAATCTAAATTGGATGTCCATGACCTGACGATCAGCTGTGATATTTTTCTTCAAAATGGTTTTAAATGAATAATTGCCTCAATGAAAAAAAATAATCCTCTAATATGGAACCTATACATATAATACGAGGTTGGCTTATCTCCGTATTTTATCATAATGTAAAGTGATGGTTGAGGATTGCTGGAATGATGAATTATAGGACGCCGCTTCTATAGAAGTAGAAATCTGCCTCATGTCATCAGAATATAGCACGAATTGGATAATTGCTAAGCATCAGTAATTTTGCTACTAACCGTTTCGGCATTTTTCTAGTGATAGGTGCCACATAATACAGGCATTCTTGGTGACTTAATGTTCTCATTATATCTTGTAGGGACCCAACAAAAATGTACTTTTCAATATTGTTTGGAATGACCTTGGCCATACATTTATGCGGCCCTGCCACGTAATCTATTTGGCCCTGCCCTTTGGCCCTGCCGAAAACGGACGGGCTGGCGTCGCCATGGGTTGCCCACCAGGGGCGACGGCAGGGGCGGGCCCAGGCAGGGCCGCGGCCTGCCAAATTTTCCATCTGGCCTGCCTGTGGCCCTGCCAACTTTTTGAGAGAATTTTGAACCTTTCGTAAAATTAACAGTGTGAAGCAATATTTTTATTCATTTTTTGTTTTATGTCTTAATTGGTATGGTTGTTTTGCAGGAGAATACAGATTGAAATATTTGCCACGTATTTGTTGTAACGACGGCTGTTCTCACTCCATTGACAAACCAATTATTTTTATCGGTTTGTTTAAAACGGACAATCTAAATTGGATGTCCATGACCATGACGATCAGCTGTGATATTTTTCTTCAAAATGGTTTAATGAATTAATTGCTCAATGAAAAAATAATCCTCTAATATGGAACCTATACATATAATACGAGGTTGGCTTATCTCGTATTTTTCATATGTAAAGTGATGGTTGAGGATTGCGGAATATGAAATATAGGACGCCGCTTCTATAGAAGTAGAAATCTGCCTCATGTCATCAGAATATATGCACGACTTGGCATAATTGCTAAGCATCAGTAAATTTTGCTACTACCGTTTCGCATAGTGATAGTGCCACATAATACAGGCATTCTTGGTGACTTATGTCTCAATATCTTGTAGGGACCCAACAAAAATGTACTTTTCAATATTGTTTGGAATGACCTTGGCCATACATTTATGCGGCCCTGCCCCGTAATCTATTGGCCTGCCTTTGGCCCTGCCGAAAACGGACGGGCTGGCGTCGCCAATGGCCCACCAGTGGGGCGACGGCAGGGGCGGCCCAGGCAGGGCCGCGGCCCATGCCAAATTTCAAAAAAATTCTGGCCCTGCCTGTGGCCCTGCCAACTTTTTTGAGAGAATTTTGAAACATTTCGTAAATACAACAGGTAGCAATTATTTTATTCAATTTTTTGTTTTTATTTGCTTTATTTGGTATGGTTGTTTTGCCAGAGAATACAGATGAAAATATTTGACACGTATTGTTGTAACGACGGCTGTGTCTCACTACATTGTACAAACCAATTATTTTTATTCTGTTTGTTTAAAAACGGACAATCTAAAATTGGATGTCCATGACCTTTGGACGATCAGCAGTGTGATATTTTTCTTCAATATGTTTAATGAATAATTTGCCTCAATGAAAAAAAATAATCCTCTAAATATGGAACCTTACATAATACGAGGTTAGTTGGCTTATCTCCGTATTTTATCATATGTAAATGATGGTGAGGATTGCGGAATTATGAATTATAGGAACGCGCTTATAGAAGTAGAAATCTGCCTCATGTCATCAGAATATAAGCACGAATTGGCATAATTGGCTAAGCATCAGTAAATTTTGCTACTACCGTTTCGCATAGTGATAGGGCCACATAATACAGGCCTCTTGGTGACTTACTGTTCTCAATATATCTGTAGGGACCCCAAAAATGTACTTTTCAATATTGTTTGGAATGACCTTGGCATACATTTATGCGGCCCTGCCACGAATCTATTTGGCCCTGCCTTGGCCCTGCCGAAAACGGACGGCTGGCGTCGCCACTGGTGCCCACCCTCCCCTAGACTTCAAATATTTTGGTTTTTCCGAGAATCTAAAAGCTTTATATTTGATGCAACGCAGCGGTCGGCGACGGCTGTCTCTTGCCCTCGGGTGATCAAGCTTCATCTGGCGAGAAAAGGCCTCAGAACTGGCACGGACCAGAGGAATCCGACTGTCTAATTAAAACAAAGCATTAATGATGACCGTCGGTCGCTGACATAAATGTGCATGATGATTTCTGCTCAATGTTTTGGATGTCAATGTGAAGAAATTTAATGAAGCGCGAGTAAACGGCAGGAGTAACTATGACTCTCTTCTTTGGTCGGTTGCAAAAGTTACGCTGAAAAAGATGAACCGGCTCCTTCGTGGGGTTGTTATAGGTCTGCGCTGAGGTTACCTAAGGACGCTGTGCCTTCCTCCATTTCCGTCTTTCAGATGGGTGGTTTAGGCATCCCCATCCAGTCTTCTGGTTACTTTTGCTAACATCGTCATCTTTCTAAAATGGTTTCTTCGAGGGATCCTACTTTAAGGAGTGTCACCCATTCTGTCGCTTCTTTATGTGGGCATGCTGTGATTCGTCGCGATACCTACGTCGTTGGCAAGGTTGTTTGCAACACTGGTCAGGCGGCGATCGAAGGATTGAAGGGAGGCAATGCAGCGGACCGCTGATTCCGCAGACGTCAGGTCGGTTTCTGCAAAATCAGCCTCTTGAATCAGCTCATCCACTCTTCTCGAGTGTTTTCATGAAGTGTGTGTCCCTCATTAGAGGGTGCTTGCCAACGAAGTGTCGGGCTCCCCGTGGGCGTGACGCTCCTTCCGGTGCGTCCATGTGTCGGAGTGACTGTCGGAGGCCCGAGAGCCTCTATAATGTTCTGCAGGGCTGCGCCATCACCCATGGGCCGCGGGTTCGTCGGCATGACGTTATTGTGGACCGTGTGAGGCGAGAGATTGCTAGTCGTGGCTGGAAAGGTGAGTCCGAAAATCGGCCGTCCTTTCGGGGAGTTCCAACCGGAATTGATTGCTGTGACTTGGGAGAGATGTGTCCATTTCTGGATATTCTTTTCTGCGGGAAGCGGCTAGTTCAAGGATGGGTCCCCTAGCTGAGGCCCTCTCTGCCATCCGTAGATTTATGAGTGTCAATGTGCTGCCTGTGGTTCTCCCCACAATATTTTGAGGGGCACTTTGACGTCAATACTTTCAAAATGTACAGCTGTTACAGCTGTGTCACCCCTCTTTCTTAAAGATTTGTGTTGGTTGGTTGTATCAAATTGACAATTCAGATTGACAACCAGTACTATCGGAGCATCTACTTGTGAATAGTCCTGGTCTTTTTATTCTTGTTATCTTATTAAAGGGAAATTATTTGTAGCTTTTTGTCTTGTCAATCAGTTCTTTTTGCATGTTATCTGTAATATGCATGTTCTGGTTAAGCCAATAAAAATATTCTAGTCAAATGCCTCGTCATCTAATTGTGATGCGCATGAATGGATTAGCGAGATTCCTGCTGTCCATTTCTCCTAGCGAAACCACAGCCAAGGGAACAGGCTTGGCAGAATCAGTGGTGAAAGAAGATCCTGTTGAGCTTGACTCCCGACTTTGTGAAGAGACATGAGAGGTGTAGCAGAGGCGGGTGCTCCGGCGCCATTGAAATGCCACTACTTTGATCGTTTCTTTACTTATTCAGCAAACGTGGGACGTATAAGTCTTCCGATTGTTGTGTTGAAGTGCGCGGCCTGCGCCTCGGCCCAACCCCTCTGAAAAAGTGTCAGGCGGGGAGTTTGATTGGGGCGGTGCATCTGTCAAACAACAACGCAGGTGTCTTAAGGTTAGGTCAGCGAGGACGGAAACCTCGCGTAGAGCAAAAGGGCAAAAGCTCACTTGATTTGATTTTCTGTACGAATACAAACCGTGAAAGCGTGGCCTATCGATCCTTTTGATTGTTCGGATTTTGAAGCGAGAGGTGTCAGAAAAGTTACCACAGTGATATCTGGCTTGTGGCGGCATAGCGTTCATAGCGACGTCGCTTGTTGATTCTTCGATGTCGGCTCTTCCTATCATTGTGAATCAGAATTCAACCAAGTGTTGGATTGCTCACCCACTAATATGGAACGTCCAGCTGGGTTTTTAGACCATCGTGAGACAGGTTAGTTTCACCCACTGATGATGTCATCGTTGCTATGATAATCGCCTAGTGCGAGAGGAACCGCAAGTTCAGACAATTGGTTTATGTGCTTGGTCGAAAGGCCAATGGTGCGAGGCTACCATCTGAGGGATAAAGACCGAACATCCCTAAATCAGAATCCTGTCCAGATATGCAACGATACTGCCGGTGTTGTCGTGTTACGAGGCAACAATATACTTAGCTTGCTGAGGTGGTTATGCCACAGCATGAGACTAAAGTGGACTGTGATTGATATTCACGGGTCGATTGATATGCATATTTTGAGCGTGAGAACACAAAATCGTTCGTAGACGACTTAGCTTTCGGTCAAGATGTCGTCCTTAGCAGAACAGCTTTCATACATGTGATCTATTGAGACTCAACCTTTTGACGGGGAGATCTGACCGCCTTGACGACCATTCTTCTTGAGTCTTTTTATCAAACATACATTTGGATGGAGGCCGACGCTCTCGGAGTGTTGACTAATTTCTTGTCGGAGAAATTCAAATTTATTTACTCTCTCTCCTTAGCTATATTGGAAGATATATGGAAGGCGAGCAAGAGGGAGATCGAGACTAACTTACATCCGTAGTCTCTCCAATTGGCTACAGACCGGAGAATCCGAAACCATTCGATCTACGAACAATCGAGAAAAATGGAGAACCATGATCGCCGACATCCGTATCGGATAAGGCACCGGGAGTGAATGAGTAGCTATATTTGCGAGCTCTGAACATCTGTGGTAAATGAAGATAAAATTTTTGACTATGTCAGATTAAGATGATATGTCTCAATGTGTGCTACTTTCATAATGCATAATAAGTAGAAGTCATCTTGTAATCATCTTAATTTTACAAAGTAATGTATTTCTCTTCTTCTTCACATGAGTGCTCAGAAGTCGTAGATAAGGCGAGGCCTATAGCGAGAATTGATGTAGCTCGTTGTGAAAAACGGGAAGTGGCTCGAGATTTGGAAATTTAGTGAATTGACATAATGCTCAATATGCCTTTAGTGTGTAAACTTGGACAAATTAGATGACATGCGTTTCGTTAGTTTGGCATTGTCCAACTTTGTTAAGAATTTGTATTTGCCTATACTTCATTTGAAAACCAGTCTGTCATTGAAACCTGTGAAAGTGTTGTGATACTCTATCATGAATAAAACGCGAAGCCAATGACTTGTTCTTATCATATATTGAGTGCATGGAAGGTAGGAAGCAGATTAGTAAAAGGCAATGCAAGTAAAAACCTATCGAGACTGAAGTATGTGACAAGAGGACGATGTATATGTAGGCCTAATCGATAAAGAAAGAACGTACAATCGACAAGTCCCAGGGTTAGGGTTAGAGAAGGAGCAACGCATTCCAGGATCACATGGAGAAAGGGAGTAAAAAATTATGTATACGAGTATCAGGTCAAACGCACGGCGACGAAGTTGTAAAAGACGGTCTTCGTAGGAATGATCCGATGGATTGCAGTAATTAAACAACCTTTTCGATTTAAGTGTTGTCTTTTGCAGCAAGGGGATTCCACACACACGTAGCGCAACCAAAGTGGGGACTCACTAAGGTTTTATACAGGCGGAGAAGAACATCAGGCTCGCGGGATACAAAAGTTCGTAGAATATAGCGAAAAGTATCATGTGCGCTTTCTGGGTATGCACGAGGACGTGTGGGTGGGATTTGAGGTCGCTCGAGATTATCACTCCAAGATCCTTCGAGGAGTCCATAGCCTTGAGGGCTGGTTATTGAGAACGTGTAACAAATAATGGACTTTATGTGCAGAGTGGAACGGCAATACCACTTTAATGGAATCAGTCAACCCTCACGAAAATTCCTCATGATTTTTTATGAGACTTTTTCTCATATATATCTCATGAAATTTAATGCGGATTTGGAACGTTTTCGCATGAAATATCTCATCAAATTTCATGAGCTTTCTCATGAAAATCTCATTAATAAGTTAACAATAGTTTTTTCATACTTCTGAATTTATTTTTCTCGCACATAGTTATTGAAGCTTTCTTGGCCTAGCCACATTGCCCCAAAGCATTGCCGCGCCATGTCAACAATGCTATTTCAGTATTCGCACAAATAGACCACTATTTATCATGATCCTATGTTTAACTGTGATTGTATATACGTCTATTTTCAACATCTTGCATAGTAATGATAGTTGTAAAGTCAAATTATATATGCATCATTTCGAAAATGCTGTTGCACATCGCTATGATACATCCTACATATTTTTATTTTTATCTTTTATAGACTAACCTTGAAGATCTTGATCGATTGAATAAGCTTTCTTATGGTTATTTCCTTTCGCGGCTAGCATGCATAATTTACTACTTATAAACTAATTTTCACGAAGACCTCGTAAATGCTCATGATTTTCTCATGAACGCGATCAACGCATCATGTGAACATCATGAGTGAAATATTTTCTTGTGAGAATATCATGAGCTCTCATAAAAATCTCATGAATCCGAATTAAATTTCATGAGTTCTCATGAAAAATTTTCGTGAGGGAAGTTACAGAGTGAAGATTGCCAATTGGATGCTTTGTTATCTGCGTACTGAAATACTACAACACTAAAAAGTTTCTTTACGAATGGACAAAACAGCAAAACTTTTTTGAGACAATATAAATGAAATTTATATGAGTTTGTCAATGAGATGACTTGTTATTTAAATTGATTTTGAGGATATGCGAACAAGTAACAAGGCTTCTTTCGTAGCTCACCTTGCGAAGTCGCATGAAAAAAGTCGTTTTATCAAATTTGTTAGACAATTTCGATAAAAAACGACAGAATTACAAATCTAAAAGTGAATTTACCGGTACAAGCAAGAAATAATGATTCCCATTAAAACTTTATCAGAACAATGCAAAAAGGCAAAAATTGATCAAATCAATTGCCCAGACCGCTATATTCATTCCATTCATTTGCACTGGATTTTCTCTCTCCGCGGTTGAAGCAGATATTGCAAATTATTCGTCATTATCAACGTCGGCTACGGTTTTGTAAGACAAATAATTAATCGTCACTTGTCTCAGTTAAGCGACAGTCTTGATCAATTGGGTTCTGAATCTCGATTCACGCACGTATATCGAGTTAGCTTCATTTATGTCTTCTCCGCAACTGCAACTGACGAAGTGCTTACTTCATCAGTGATGTTAACAAGTAATGCATCTTAGGTAATAGTTAGATCTGGAACCACAGAATTTGACAGCTCGTCTCCTCTTCGGCTTGACTAGAAGGGAGGCATTGGAACATGTAACGTAAATGAAATGGCACAATCTCCTGACTAAATACCATAGCAATCGAACAATGAGCAGCCAGTTCAACATTAAACACGCCAAATTGTGCAAAGTTTCAGTGACTGCCATCAACCGGATCACACAGCAAAGAGACACAGTCGATGTCAAGTTCTTCAGAGAAGTTTGTGAACGTTTTTTCGTGCGCCTGCTAACTTTTTTAAAAATGATCGGAGGGCCCAACATTATCGAGAAAACTTTTGCACAATGATCTGAATTCTTCGAATCTGAAGGAGTCGTGGCGATCGGAGCATTTTGAAGGAATTCAGAGCAATCCGCAAGCGACGCACGACTATTTTTCCTACCTCTGCAAGGTATTGAAAATTTCTTTTTGCCCACTTGTTAAGTTCCTGCATGTGCCATTTGTTTGAATCAGTTTGCACTTCTAGAAAAGTGATACGATTAAACAATCTAATTCTGTGTCTGGAACACACATGCAGATATTCCGGCTAGCCCATGTAGACCTACAGACTGTCAACAGAATTTGGATGCATTAATGACCGACCGGGTCCAAAGCAGTGTATTCGATTGGTGTAAATTCAAATTCGATAGTTTGTTGGTTAATCGTTCATGCATATTCATGCATTTAAAAAGCACACTTTCACAGAATTGCAATCGCTTTGGTTGGTCATCGCTTTGAAGCTGCTGAACACCGAAAATGAATGGTTTCAGACCTTCTTTCAAGTTGCATTAACCGAGAGAGAGAGAGAGACCCCAACTTGTTGACTAGCTCTTCTCTACGACATTGTGGGATGATTAATCGCTGTCAAAATGTGAAATAATATATCAATCCATATCATTGTAATTGTCCCTTATAATCATTTGCATCACTAATCCTTGCATTTTAGCTGCTTGTACCTTTAGATTTCCTTTCTTAGCATTTTACCCGATCAAATACTGATAGTTACTGGTAAGGTAAATTAAAATAAATTAACGGTAAATTAAGAACTATAGCCTCCGTGGTCTTGAAAAACAGAGATTGGCTCCAAAAATTTTCCTTTCCAATGTCGCAATGTGCGGGCTGGACAGTGGCGTCATTTAAGAATCTATCGAAGAGCTGCCGACGAGCTTCCTCGCAGTTGAAAGAAATGCTGAGTGAACCAACAGGGGCGATTTCTTTAATACTTAAGTTACGATATTCCATGATGATATGTTAATGAACCGCTCGTAATTGTGCATCAGAGAAATAATGAAGGAATGAATCGTCTGATTAGCAATCTACGATCGAACATCCTTTTTGTGCTAAAACATCAGGAGCGACCGCACAGAAACACTTTTAGGCTAGCAAGTCTCTAACAATATCACTTACTCAATGAAATTAGCTTGTCACTGGCATCTCACTATCTAACACTGATTCTGTGTAGTCGCCTCAGATTATTAACAAAGCGCGCTTCTGTTTTCGGTGTCAGTTGCACACCGTGAGCCATCAAGCTGCAGAATTCAATAGAGAAAAAAATCGGCAAGAAGATCGCGACCATGTACGTAAGAAAGTCTCGTTCGCTCATTTGTTCACTAAAACAAAAGAAATCGCAACACCATATCGAAGATGTAATGATACTAGAAAATTTCTTCAAGAAATTGTAATTAGGAACACAAAAGTCGCAAAGATAGCACTTTATTGGGCGAGCGCTTTCGAGTATTTCCACTCATCTACAGGCATCATTCAACGGTAAAAGCAAGCATAAATACAATTTCAGCTAAATACAACACAGCAATACATCACACAGAATAAAAGTCTACTGAAAAACCACAGCACATCAGAAGAATTGTTCCTTTTTTAATTGGATTGATTTGACTTTAACTCGCACCACCTGAAATTGTATTTATGCTTGCTTTTACCGTTAAATCTACACCACTGGACCGCGCAAGATGGCCGCCGTCGACCGACCTCCCCCTCCTGTCAGACTAGGGCGTCGGCCCTAGTCCGCCACCTGGTTGCTTCGAGTCCGACTCCCCCCTCTGGAACGACGAGGTTGGCGTTGCCAGAGGTTGTTCGTGGTGCGCTCTCCAGGTTGGCGTGGTGTGCCGGCCAGGTTGGAATGGTGGAATTTCGGTGCGAGACCACTCCCATCGTGTTTCTCGTCAAAAGTTGGGTTAACAAAATTTTTCAACCCCCCCCCCTCGGCAGCGATCTTCTAATTTTGGTTCTAGTGGATGGATTTTGTCTTATAGATACTCATTTGAAAGAGGAGAAAAGACTGCTCAATGACATTTTTGTTGCGAGTCAATCGGATCAGCCGTTCAAAAGTTAGAGCTGTTACAAGATTTCACGTCGGACCTCACCTGAAAAAATCCTAAGTGTCAGAGTGACTTTGTATGGGAAAATTTTTTTTCCAAAGTGTCGAATTTCGACCTGGGACCCTGACCAAAGTTTGTTTCATCAAATTTCACCGACCCCCCCTCGGCAGCGATCTTCTAATTTTTGTTCTAGTGGATGGATTTTGTCTTATAGATACTCATTTGAAAGAGGAGAAAAAACTGCTCAATGACATTTTTGTTGCGAGTCAATCGGATCAGCCGTTCAAAAGTTGGAGCTGTTACAAGATTTCACGTCAGACCTCAGATTTGACGAAAAAATCCTAAGTGTCAGAGCCACTTAGTATGGACAAAATTTTGAAAATTTTTCCAAAGTGTCGCATTTCGACCTGGGACCTTTACCAAAACATTTTTCATCAAATTTCACCGACCCCACCCCTCGGCACCGATCTTCCAATTTCGGTTCTAGTGATCGTAGAAAGTCGTGCAATAGCTCGTTTGAAAGCTAAGAGTGAGACAAATTCAGTGAAAGAAACGGTTGTTCATATCTGTCTTCGTTTAGATGTGAGACGCTATTTAAGATTTGGGAGATTGGCGAAAAACGACAGAGTTAGAATTTCCCAAGAAACAGCTCCAGCGGGCGAACGAAGGCTCGGATTGGTAAACGGAGGCCAGATTTTGAATCAGCCTGATGCTATTGTCCAATGAGGATCATCATCCAATGAGAATCAAGCATTTCTATATAAATAGCGAGCCTTCCACAGTGAGAATCATTCCATCGTTGAATCACACGAGTGACGGACGCACATTTTCTCTCTCTCTATTCTATTATCCAACTAAAATGGTAAGTCGCTAC
This sequence comes from Prostheceraeus crozeri, assembly GCA_907163375.1. Taxonomy (NCBI): domain Eukaryota; kingdom Metazoa; phylum Platyhelminthes; order Polycladida; family Euryleptidae; genus Prostheceraeus; species Prostheceraeus crozeri. The sequence continues at coordinate 261,263 of CAJQUW010008906.1, forward strand.
TTCCCTCCCTCTCCTCCCTTGAACGTAAACTTAATACAATCTTTTTCATTTTCAGGCATCTACTCCATCTGCTGCACTAGTAGGACAAAATGGCGGTCAAACGTTACAAGGTTCGCTACGATCATATCACCTACAACTGAGTCTTGCGTTATGACGATCATGGCGTAGTTCTCCAAACGGGAATGCTCCCTTCCACGGATGTCAAGATAATGCACAATCAGTATGGGGACTACATACTGATCCCCGTGAGTCCGTACATTCGCCGCCAACTTGATATTATTGAGGAGTACGTGACATTAAATATGGACATTCCTACTCCTCTTGCTCAAGAGTGGAAGGCAAGAGATGACAAGGATACTCCCTATAGAAAGATTTGGGATGGTAATCAAATTTGCCTACCGGTATCACATTGGTGTACTTACTATAAGAAGGAGGGAGATCATTCAACATCCATCACATGCGACGAGCTCGGAGAAGGTACTTGGGATATCCTTTTCAAAGTGAATGGGCTATATTATGGTCGGCACAAGGATAATAAAATAGCCTTTCTCTCCATGCATATGGAATCCATCCTATATATTCCAAAACTACCCAACGTTGATGACATAATTGATCAAATCCTTAACAGCAGTGGTACGAAGCGCAAGTCGGAGAAGAATGCTGCCTCAAAACGCAAATCAAAGAAGGAGAATTACTAGTCCTTTCCTAACTCTACCCTATGACAATTCGCTTATGTGCTTTGAGTGTCGTAGACGTGGTCTTATTAGATACATTTTACTTCTTCGTTGCCATCATATCATTTGTGTATTTTGTCGTGAAAAGCATCGATGTAATTCTTCATTTTGTAATATGTTATAGAACGTTTCCTTAGATGTGTAAATTTCCGTTTTAGGCTTCTATCATCATTTTTATGGATTGTGAGGGTGAACCTGTACAGGAGCTCAGTGCTATTGCTATGAACAATTTGACATATCAGATGGTTAGTGTCTATCATCAACATGCCAACTGCAATCCCAATGTTGATCAATGGGCGAGAAAACACATTCATGGACTTAATCTGAAATATTTGCAAGACTACGGCTTTTCTTGTGACAGTGCTCTTCTTATTGACTTTAAACGATGGTTAGCTGCTTTCAATGTTATACGCATCTTTTGTAATAATCCTGGTAAGGAGAGGAAAGTATTTCCCAGTCTAATCATTGATGATATTTTGCTCCCGTCTTGGGATAGTAGAGTGAATCAACATTATCATGAAGTCATGAAACGTTTTAAGGATTTGTGTGTTCCTATTTTGTCTGTTCGTTGTAGTAGCTACGTTCATAACCAATGCTTCTTTCCTCCTTACCTCAACACTGCCAAAGTCCTGTATGGTTATCATTGCTCGCTGTATGATAGTTACCAGCTGTATCTATTTCATCTGTTTCAAACCATTGATTTATAATGCATGCTTGTTACAGTTATTCAATAAATGCTACTATGAGAAGAGTTGCTGTTTTCATGCAATGGATGGGTTAGATGAAGGGCGATCATGTCTTTCTCAAACGACTGCGGAACATTACATTTTCATAGGCAAAGTTTAAAAGGAGCTGTTCAAGATTATGTGATAAATTTTCATAAAGATGAGACCGACATCGAAGCAGTGGTCGATGATGCTAGCACTCTATTTCTAGAGTTAATGAATACATTCTCTGATAGCATTGTCATGGCGCGATTAGTTGCGAAAATTAAGTTTAGTCATTTTGGAAAGGAAGAAGTGGAAAGTCGCTCTTTCCATTTTGCTTCTTATTCAATGGAAGTGGTAGATCACCCCGAAGAATTTTTAAAAGACATATGATAAAAATTGCTGAACGTCTTAACGCATTTAACCATCATGGCAGCAGTCTAGTGATTGAAGCGATTTCAGATATTCACATTCAACTTTCTATAAAGAAAAATTGAAAATGCAGTGGTACTTGATTGCAGCACAACTGGTTTTCGAGCTATGCCTGCTCACTCTCGAAGTATATTCCTTCTGTACATGCGTCTATTATTTAGAAAAGGCTAGCAAATTCATATCTTCAAAAAGACTTGCTATAGACATCAGTAACGGTGAAACTATGTGTTGTGATGTATGTAAGCGAAAGGATGGAAATGAAAAGCGCATCTTCAAGAGATGTAAGCATGCTTTTTGTCAACGCGGTTTCATACGTAATTGCATTCAACTTTGCAAATGTAACCACTGTGATATTGCTCATTTCCAGTGTCACTTATGCCGCAATAGTTAGTACCTATGCAAATGTGGTAAAGACAGGTTTTAGCAAAGACTAACACGGAAAATGGCGAAACGTAAAATGACGAAACGTAAAAGTGAAAAGTCTTCAAAGTTTTCTTCAGCCATTCAAGCTCTCCGACGAATGAAAGCAAATCAGCGATATAATGCTATACGACAAATTCATTTGTGAAATTATTTCTCATGTGAGAAAGTTGAGGACGAAGAAATTAGCACCAAAACAACGAAAGTTACTTAAGCGATATGCTACAAAATTGCGTTTCATCTCCAATCCTAAAGTCACCCTTCAAAGAAAGAGGAAAACTCTAACACAAAAGGGCGGTTTCCTTTCAGCAGTACTTCCGATGTTAGCTCCTGTCGTGGGTAACCTATTGGGTAATATCTTTGGCTCTAAACGTTAATGATACAAATGTTGAATCTCAAAGTATTATAATGGATTTCAGACTACAATGTGATAAAGTTCTGACTGTATCAGGTCCATCTCATGCAGGTAAAACTGTTTTCACGCTGAATTTATTGGATAAAAGAAGGGAGTTGTTTAAGGAACCTATCAATCGAGTGATTTGGTGTTATGGTATTTATCAACCGTCGCTGTTTCAGGAATTGCAAAGTCGCAACTTTATTCGACATGAAGGAATTATTCCAGTGGATAAACTTCAGTCTAATGATGTTGTTGTATTGGATGATTTATTAAAAGAAAGTAAGAATTCCAAAGATGTTACAGATATGTTCACTCGCGCAGCACATCATAAAAGGTGCTTTATCATCTATATCACACAAAATTTGTTTCCTGATGGAAAAGAAGCTCGTACACGAAACCTGAATACACACTATTATGCTATTTTCAAGAATCCGCGAGATAAAAGTCAATTTGAAATTTTAGCGCGACAAGTTGCACCCAGAGGATCAAAAGCCTTAATTGAAATTTTTCGAGCAGCTACTGAAAAACCATACAGTTACTCTTTCATTGACTTTACGCAAGAGTGTCCGGAAGAATTTAGATTTCGAAGTGATATTTTGAAAACTCCCATGATTATCTACAAACTATGAGTTCTTATTCTCGCATGATTGTTATTCCTCAGGATGAATATGTACAATTGACTGCCATGCAGCAAGTAAAGCAACCTCTTGCAAATCAAATGTATAGGAAAGAAATAGATTATCAGCAAAATGTTCACATCAAAGATCCACATCGTGCTGTATTATTACAATCGGAAACTGTTGAGCAATTGAAAAACTTGAAGAATAAGATGCGTGACTCTGTATCGACTGCTACAGCTTTAGCAACTCGTGCACATGCCATATCTCTTTTCAATAGTATTGAACCCCATCTCAATGTAAATGATAGAGGAGAAATCATTACAGATGAAAATAAAGTGATTGATGCTTCACGTTATGAAGACTTGATTCAGTATGCGACACGTAGAAAGCGCCGTCAGGGCTATGTTCCACCTGGTTGGTCATACTTTCTTAAACTATTGAAAAAGCAAAATGTGCCAAAATTTGCTTTGAATAATGAGACATTGAAAGAACTTGATTCAACAGTGGATACTGCTCCAATGCTTCAGACGATGAAAATGCCAACAAATTGGTTTAAGACGTCACCTGCTACATCCCCTCCCACACTCACTAAGCAAACAAGAGGAAGAACTCGACGTCGATCTACATCACCACTAAAACTAGTAAAAGGAAAACGTAAAACAGCTCCTCCCAGGAAATACATGTTCTCAGACTATTAATATGAAGGAGTTGTATTGCTTACCATGTAATGAACCGCCAGAGGTGAATGTCGTTGTCACTTGCACTTGCTGCGCCAGCTCTCACAATGAAACCCCTAAGCAATGTGAACACGATCGCAAAACCGCTAAAGCTAAATGCTGTAGTTGTTGTAAATATAGAAAGGCAAGAAAGCAAAAAGATGAGAAGGAGGAAAAAGAGTCAGTTGTCATCTACTGAGCGTTTGAAGTCAATCTATTATGATGTAAAACATTCAGCAGGATTTGCATCTATCAAGAAATTGTCAAAAGCGAGTGGTCTTCCACAATCACAAGTGAAACGATGGTTAAAGGGTCAGGCTACCTATACACTCCACAAACAAGCGAAAAAGAATTGCCGTACCCGCCATTATATTGTTCATGACATTGATGAACAGTGGCAAGCAGATTTGTGTGATGTCGCCTCCATTTCAAAACATAACTCAGGAAATAATTTTATTTTAACCGTCATTGATATTTTCTCGCGTTATGCGTGGCCTCAACCTTTAAAAACTAAAGAAGGGAAAGGAGTAGCAAGAGCATTCCAAACAATTTTTCGAGAAGGCCGCATTCCAAAAAGAATTCAGAGTGATCAAGGAAAAGAGTTTGAAAATCAGCATGTTAGAAGATTATTTGAGAGGCATGACATTGAGTTGTTTAGTGTAAAGAGTGCTTATAAAGCTGCACTCGTTGAACGTTTAAATCGCACATTAAAAAATCGCTTGTGGCGACATTCTACTGCCAACTTGACACAAAATTGGACAAAGGTTCTACAAGATATACTCCATGCCTACAATCACTCTATCCATCGTTCTATTGGACTCAGACCAGTAGATGTAAATGCTGACAATGTAGATAAAGTGCGCGAATCATTCCAACGTAAACGCACTCATGTTAAAAGTGATGTGAAAATTGGTGATAAAGTTCGTATCTCAAAAGTGAAGAGTGTTTTTGCTAAAGGGTACCTTCCGAATTGGACAGAGGAGGTATTTACAGTATCAAGGATTAATCAAAAAGACTCTCCCACCACCTACAAGTTGAAAGATTACGATAATGAAGAAATTGAGGATAGCTTTTACCACGATGAGATTGAGGTAGTCACTGAAAGTGAAACATATTTGGTAGAGAAAATCATTCGATGTAAAAAACGACAAGGTGAAGAATGGTGTCTTGTTAAATGGGCTGGTTATCCTTCAAGTATGAACTCTTGGATGCGTCGTGCCGACATCTTTCATCTAAGTGATCGACAGTGATTCATGCAAAGTTAAAACTAACAATGTTTAGGGTTTGAGCTATGAATCCAACTGCCTCATTTTATTCACGACCCTCCTATGTAAGTGGTGGAGGACAAATTTACATCGGCGCTCGCCGTCAACGTGGAGGTAGCATACTTGCTGCACTGAAATCTGTTGTAGCACCTCTCATATCCAATGTCGGAAGATCTTTAAAACGAAATGTTTTAAGTAATGCCGTTGGCTTTGCTGGTGATGCTGCTAGTGACCTTTCCAGAGGTAGAAGTTTTAAGAGCAGTTTGTTGAATCGTGGGAAGGAACGTGGTTTAAAAACATTGAAGCAGACCTTTGCTGGTGTTACTCAAGGAAAGAAATCGCCTAAACGAATGAATAAAGGAAGAAGGAAACATCGCGGAACTGGTAAGGTGCGATCTTCAGTCAAAAGGCATTCACGCAAACGTCGCAGAGGCTCTAATCATTCATCAGGCGCTAAACGACGACGCTGCCATAACTTCTAATCATGGAGTGTAAAAATTCCGGGTTTTGTTTGTTTGATCAACAAGCCATACAGACAGATATTCTTAGTTCAAGTATTGTAGATTATCATCCTCGAACAGCTGAGAATGCTGGCCCCATTGAATTTGTTATTCCTGGTGGTAGTGATGACTACATAGATTTGAGTTATGCGATGGTTGATTTGAGGTTTAGAATTCAGCAAACAGATGGAACTGCTGTTGACGATACACATAAAGTTGGACAGAACAATTTACCATTGACTACATTACTTCGCGATGTTTCTCTAACGATTGGAGAGCAGCAGGTGGAAGGTGGTCAAAGCGATTATCCCTATAAATCATATTTCAATCATGTATCACAGTTTCATCCAGCAGCACAAAAAAGTCATATGGAAGCCATGGGATGGTACAGAGATGAAGCAGGAAAATTTGATGCTGAAACAAACAGTGGCTTTGTAAAGCGATCTGCTATGATAAAAGATAGTAAAGTATGTCAGCTATATGGTCCGCTGAATTTAGACTTCTTTAGACAGTCAAAGTTTTTACTCTGTAATACCAGCATGCGACTTAAGCTGACATTGAATAAGCCTGAATTTGCGCTGAATGCATTTGGTAAAGTTGACAATTTTAGAATTCATGTGGAAGATATTGCACTTTACATTCGTCGAGTAGTACCGAATCCAAGTGTCATTAGAGGACATGCTGAAGGTTTTAACCGCCAAAATGCCATTTACCCCGTTCAGCATACAAAGCTTCTCACCTTTACAATTCCTAAAGATCAAAAGAGTTTCATGAAAGATGGCCTCTTTCCATCGGAAGCACCGAAGCTCCTCATGGTGGCAATGGTTGAAAATGATGCATTTAATGATAATATAAAGAAGAATCCTTTAAATTTCAAACACAATCAGTTAAGTGAAATTGTTTTACGTGTAAATGGTGTGAGTCATCCTGGTCCACCCTACAAACCAGATTTTGCTGCGGATCAATTTATGCGCAGTTATGTTGATTTTATGGATGTCTTTGGTTTTTACAATACGGATGACACCAACGGACTCACTATGAAAGAGTTTAAGAGTGTATATACTATTTATGCATTTGATTTGACTGCTGACAGCGATATTAGTGCACCCTATCGTCAAGCGAACGTGCCTCATAATATTCGTTTGGATTTGACGTTCAAAAGAACACTACCTGAGACGATCAATGTATTAATTTATGCAGTCTTCGATTCAAACATTGAAATTACAAAGTATCGTGACGTGATTATTCAGTATAATCGTTAATGAGTTGGTTGACTGCTGACGATATTAAGACTAAAGTGCAGCGTAATGCAGACGAAGCGACGTTGAAAGCTTTCGATAATGTCTATTCGCTCGATACCTTACCACCTGCAGTAAATCACCATCCCATCTTTATTGTGCTAAACACTCATTCGCATAATTTAGGCGGTGAGCATTGGAAAGCGATCTTTATTGGAGAAGACCGACGTGGTGAACTATTTGACTCTCTTGCTCAACCTCCAAATATACCAACACAGCAGTGGTTGAGAAAACATACGCGTCAATATCAGCGAAATGAACGCATACTACAACATCCACTTTCATCAACGTGTGGTGCTTTTGTACTGTACTTCATCTTAAAACGTTTACATGTATCTCGATTTGTATCTGTTATTCAAAACTTTTCATGTAATCCATCCTCTAATGAAAAAATGATTTGTAAGTTCTATCATGATTTGAAATAAAAACATCATGTTGGAAAAATTGTTTTTTATTTTACAATCCGCTGGGTACGTACATACTCGATGAGATAGTCTAGGATCACATTTGCTTGTACATGAGATTTTAGTCCAGTAATGATCACTTTACTATTATGAAAGATTGCCACATGCACAGGTAACCAACAACTAATGAGAGCTGCAGGAAAAAGTTCGGGTTCATAACACAAACTGTAACTGCTGGTACGAATCTTCAAAAATGATACACTTTCACTCAATTGAGTAGAGATCACCATATTGTCCACAGTCACATTCGACATCACACACCTCTCCCTCTTCCATATCCGACGTAGTAGTCTCTGTAGCTCTAAGCGCATTGACTGCGCCGATGAATGAGAAAGGGCGCCGAGAATCTGTACAGTCCCATTTGGGAAGAGTTGAAGATTCCGTGAATTGTTCATCTTCACCACTAACATTTGAGGACGGCCCGGGTAATACTTGCTGTTTGGAAGCTGTTGGAGTAATGTTGTGAGATCGATTTTGGTGTAGAGTCTGAAGCGACGGAGAATGTTGACGATGGTGTAGTGATGGCGCTTCATGATTAAAAAATGAGTAAATTGAGCGATGTACCTTCCTTTTATACTTTTCCCAACTACCTTGATGAAATGTGAAGTTAGTATGGAGTTGGGAATGATAGATTCGCCGTTTGTTGACGCGCAACCATATGCGATTTCCAATACGTGAATGTCTTTTCATATAGAAGTATTTCAAATCCTTCATGATATGATGTAGAGATTGAAAATGACGATAAGATAAAGCAAACTCTCTTCTCACATTTCCAGTTGAATCTTTGAAATAGACGTTTCGATCATGATCCGTTTCAATACGTTGTAGGGAATCTAATTTCCAACTCATGGTGCGTGGTAGTCATGTCTGATTAAGATTTGCATAGTAGGGCGATGAACTCACGACGAATAAATGTCATGATGGAGCGATGTATGTATCTTCTGTACTTCTCCCAATTGTATTTGCGAAGTATTTGCGAAATGAGAAACAGTTTGCGGAATGAGAATGGCAGATTTGAATTTCATTGTTGCAACGTTGAAGTCAAACTTGATCACCCAAGGAGATGAATCTTAATGTTTCAAAATATTCCAAATCCCTCATGATATCATTGAGGTTGACAAATTGTCGCCATGCTAATGTAATACCTCTTGATGTATGACCATGAGAATTTTTGAAATGTACGTTTCCATCACGATCAACTCTGATATATTGTAGAGAGTCCAAAATCCAAGTCTTCATGATGTTATGCAAAGCCGCAGATCAGCAATATAAAAATGTCGTTTTATCATATTTTGCTTAGCAATGCGGCCGCAAAAAGATTTGCTAGTAATCGAGCCGCACTCTTTTCTACTCCCATTGATCACACACAACAGCTAAATGGAAAGTGGGAAGTGGGTGTCACTCAACTTGTTCATAGCAACTGTGTATATACTTCTGATCATGAAGTGATGACTATTAATATGAGACGCACAGCTTCTTACCAATGTGAAAAGGGCTGCCGAGTATACATTCCACAGTGGCCAAAGAAAGATCTCTTATCATGTAAAAAGTTTATATATGATTTCCTGAATAAAGCGTGTAAACATATTGTCCAATTTACTCCGCACAATGATGATCATAATTATGTACATCATGTAGTTGAGAAAGATTGGATTGTTGGTTTAAGTCCAAGTTTAAGAAATCATTTAGGTTACCTCGCTGGCGCCTTAACAAGCTATGATAATTATAACGTTAATTATCACCCAAGTGGTCATAAACAGTAAATATATCGAGAGGAAGTTTATTATGTAGATCTTATTCCAAAAAATGAGAAGACGTTGATGAAGAAGATTGTGATTAAGCCAAGAAAGACAAACATGACTCCTGAAGCATTATTGAAGAAATTTAATGATCTCCTTCGAGTTGATGGTAAACAAGTGGCAACATTGACTTATATCAAATCATCTAATCATATTGCAATAAGTAAATTAAATGATGATGATCTAGTATTAGTTTGTTCAAAAGATTTTCATCAGTTCTTACGACATCATTCTGCAGCTGTTCATGGAAAATTTGATATGAAACATTTGCCATGTGAAAGGTCAAATCAATTTGATACAGAATGGACCGTATCTTTATACAGAAAGTGTGTAGAGCCTTTAGGTGGTATCTTACATGAAACAAGAGTGTTGATGCCTCGCATTATTACTTCAGTTAAATTGGTTGTAGATTATTTAAATGAAGTGATTAATGAGCAACATATTTCATTTTCTGAAAAAGAAGGTGCTTTGTCTCTCACTATAAGTGGAAAAGGTATTGAACTAATTATGGATAAAACTCTAATGGACATTTTGGGTTTTGATCAAAATATCTTTAAAAGTGGTACTGTAACCAAAGCTAGCGCAGACATGTCACTATCGCGTCGTATTAACTATTTTCAGATATATTCCAATATTGGTGAAGATGTACGTGTGGGAGATGTTGAAGCTCCATTGCTAGCAATGATACCATACCAGCCAAAAAGCTGCAGTATTTTATCTGAGCATACTTTCAAGAAAGTGCATTATACAAAGCTGAAATCAAACTACATCCCACAAATTGATATTGCAATTTATGACGATGCTGGTGCGTTGATTCCTTTTCATAAAGATGCTATAACAAGTATCACACGCCATTTCCGAATGAAGAGTTAATGCAAAAGTATGCTAATATATTTTTCCAATGTGATTAGTATGGAAAGTGAAATTAGAGATTCGTTTCTAATTTACTTACCCACTAATGCTTCTATGAATAAATTTCCTAATAATAAACCATCAGACTATCGAGTAGAATTAAATCGCTCACTACATCTAGAAGGTGAATGGGAAGTAGGTGTTTCCAGCATTTGCTATGATAGCAATATTCAGAATGTGAATGATTTGGAAGAAATGATATTGACTCCTCGCACCCATGATGGAATAACGATGAATAATGCATTCCAGTTCCCATACAATCTAACATCAGATGGAAAGTGGAACTATGAATAGATTCAGATAAAATCAGATTATTATGGTCCATTTGGAAATGAGAAAATTATTAAGGCGTTCAATAGTGGTAATACTTCCATCATGAAGAATAAGGATCAGAAAGATTATGACTTTACTATCTATCATTGGAGTGGGAGACAGTTCCTTGGCTTTCATTCTTTTACTAAAGGTCTTACACTGAGGTTGGATAATGAATTCTATCCACATCTCGGTTTTGTCCATGGACTACATCTAACGTCAATTGCTACTGCAAATGTTAAAAAAGTTTATTCAAATCGAATCAACAAATTTCATTATAAATTTAAAATATTTGATGAAGATGTTGTAGAACGTGAAGAACGCATCATTTTGAAAAAGCGTGGTGTTCAACCTTTATCACTTATTGAGTTAGTAAAACGATGGAATGAGACTGTGGGTAAGAGGTATGGAGAGAAAATTATGGCGGACAAAAATAAGTTGGTTATTCAGAAATATAATGACAAACTTACAGTTTATTTCTCTCCAACCTTGCGTCATTTTGTACTCGTACATCTATTATTTGAAGCGGTGTGGTGTATGCTTCTCATGAATATCACACTAAAGCTGATTCAGTTAATGATGAATGGTGGGTGGACATCTATGGTGATCGCATCAAGAAAATTTACCAGTCTTATGAAGAATCTAAAGTTGCTATCAATATAATGCCGCGTCTATATCATACAGTTGAAAGCTTCATTCATGTAGTAAATCCTTATATACAACAGAAGTTGAAGCATGTGATGAAAAGTAAATATGATGTAAAGACACACACAGTTCGTTTTCAATTGAAAATCAACGCGTTGTTCTGAAACTGGGTGATGACATTCAATGTCAATTGAGTAAAAATTTGAAAAAACTCTTTGGTTTTTCAATGCTACAAAATATGTTTACTGCTGCGCATACGATTGGTATAGAAACACCAATGACACTTGATAAACATGAACAACACCTTTACATTCAATGTGATTTGATTCTACCTATTTCTGTTGGTGAGGAAAAAGAATACATTTTACGTGATTTCATTCATGATAAAGACGCTTCATATGGAATAGTCGAGAAGATGTTTGAATCTATTTTCTATCATCCCGTCGTCAAACAAACTATACCCTCTATTGCTATCAAAATTACCAATGGTTTACAAGAGTGCATCCATGTGAAAAATGCTAAATCCCTCGTAACTTTAGTGTTTCGGAAAACAAAGTGAAGTCATTGTGATATGTTTATTGAAATAAAAATATGTGTATGAAAAAGTCTTTCCACAGATATAGGGGGAATGGGCTGACTGTAGGCATATATTCACAAGGAAGAAACAATCTAATGCGATACATAAAACAACCATGTATATCTACAAAAACCAACATCAAAATACTGAGTTAAAGTTGATTATGCTAAGACGTCTCCTGAATGTGGTAGCGTGAGTTTTATTCTTTTGGGTGGAGGTATGTTTGTGTCAGGATGTCCATGTGGAAGATATGTGTTATGTCCTATCCAACACCTCTTATCCTCCCATGCTGAAAGCGCTCGTTTCTTGAACGTGTGCGTTTTCACAGTATGAACTTGAGATTTTAAGATTGTCATATTGACAAACGTTATAGTTTTATTTTTATAGGCCTTCTTATAGGACCGATGTTTCATTTTGTGAACAATGGATTTTGATATACCTTTAGCACGCTTAATACTATCTACACATTCTTTTAATTTCATGGAATACATTTTAGGACGAAGGGGAATCATTTCATCTATTTCCTTTCCTGCTGTTTCATCCTTAAAACAACCAAGTTTGGCTTTATTCTGTATGGAATAGAGTGGATGAGTGGGATTGTAGTTAGATGTGTCGAGATATTTTTCTAATGACTTAGCTACTTCATTAAAATTTAAATCTTTTTGAGTGGTAATACCTAAGAAGAAACTATCTGTATCACCACCCAACAAACGAACCTCTTTTACGAGAGGACATGGTTTTAGTATTTTATAAAAGAGTTGGTACATTTCAAGCTTAGAGTAATCTAGTACAGCTTGGCCAATATAGATGGGCTTGCACAACTCAACTTCAGATTTTATCATTTTAACATCTACAAGGTCCTCATCGATAATGTCTCTGTCGATGAATAGAGGTGATGAGGTCAATTTGTGATATTTTTGATCATCAATGACTAGTTTATAGTTTACACGTTTTCTAACATCCTCCATCGTCTTACCAAATAGACTATTATTCTTATACTTATAAAAATCTTTTTCAAAATTATTTTGGGCTAGTGCACGTTTCTGGCTGTTACTATCAATATATGGTTTAAGGAAGGCTTTCTGTCTAAATTTGATGATGCGGTGAACTGACTTTAGAAGCATGCCCATTTCTAAATAGAATTTTAGTATGCAGAAGTGTACGAGATAATTTTTCTTATCATATTGGGTGAGTAAAAGTTTGCGGCATGGTTTGTACCTTGGCTGTCCACACTCTGTTAAGTTATTATGAAATTGTGACATGAATGGTGAAAACATATCTTCAGTCACTTCACCAGATTCAGGTGCGAGTGGGAAATCAGCAGTTTTATTTTTAATGCTATTTGGATAAATCAAATCCACTTCAAAATAATATCCCCAATCACCTTCATCTGGAATCTTCAGTATGTTTGAAGGGTTGGAGTAATACTCAAGCTCATCTTGTTTTAACCAACTAAACTCGGAATGAGGTAGTGGTTTAGACAGTGAACTGCCATATAAATTATTTTGGTCATAGTACTTTAGGTGGATATGATCATCACCTACTGTTTCAGATTTTATATGATGTTTATTTACAAATGTGAGACCGCCGCGTATTCCGCGCTCAAATATGTTATACATCTCGGGGTCTTGTAAGAGATGAATGGTCTCACCAGTCATTTTAAAGGCTGATTTAAAGGACATGGCTGGTAGACTGACAAAGTGGACAGGATCTAATTTGTCTTCTTCTAATGCCACTCGTCGAAATTCCTGAAAGACATCAGCCAACAAAATGACATCTAATTCTAAGTAAGCGATCATATAATCGCCAAACGTTTCACAATCAAATTTTGTCCATGCCTCTTGAGCATGTTCATAATCCTCTACTGGACAATCTTCACCCGTCAAATCGTTTTGGAATTTGTCAATGGAATGAAGGGCTGTTTCATTTAGTTTAGACATTGAGCTAAAATACGCATAGGGAAAGACTCCTTTGCGAGTGATCATGTCATCTGTTAAATTTGGATAGTGTTTCTTCAAAGTTTGACTATGGGGAAGAAACTTGAGATTACGAACGAGAGAAGCTAGTGACGCTGACATGAATCGAAATGAATCTAAAAATTTTATTTCGAAGAAGACTGTCTTATTTTCTTTAGTTTTATCTACTGGTACTTTTGCTGTCATTGCCATGAATTTTTCTCTCGTTTGCGCTATTACATTAAACTGCCACGATTTCATCTAGCTCAACCCTCCTTTTATGAGCATATGACTGTCATAGCCCTTAAAGTTATGAAAAATGACGAGTAGTACACGACGTCTCAACCTAAGTGAAAAGTTACATTTGGAGCAGAGTGCGTTTCAAAATTTACCAGTGATGTGATCATGATCACGCACTTTCTTAATTTTATCGTCATCAAACGTTTTATGACATTTAGGGCACGATGTGCAACTTTCAAATTTTTGTTTGTCTTCATCTGACATATGTAGTGACTTACGCTGCAATTGGGAATCATATGATTGCTGAAATTTGGCAGCTTTATCGAGATATTCTAGAAATTTTGAAATGCAATCTTCACCTTGCCAAGTATGCATTTTGTTTTGCCTATTCCTAAAGTGGTCATGCCATACTTGATAGCAGGATATGGCTGCTGGCTTGTGGATGTTATCATCAATGTAGCATTCGATGTCTGCGTAAATGACACGCAGGGGACTTAATTCGTCACCATTATCCCTATGTGAAAATATTTTATCTTTGGGCATGCGTTCCATTTGTAATTTACCTCGCTTGCACCATTCATAATGAGTTTCAAATTTATGTTTACTCCAAAAGGGGCGGATGCAGCGGTCGCATACAAAATGTTCACCACTTTTAGAGTGTCCCAAGTGTGTATACAAGCGAGAGATTTTGGAATACCACAGTAGTGCCATTCCTCGCTATCATCTTGTTTTACTAATAAGAGGTTGACTACACGTTCATAACAAGTTGAACGTGAATTATAGCGGGCACCCTTCAACCCCTTCTCCCACACGTGAACTACAATTTTAATCTGATTATGTTTCTCGAACGTTTCTACATCTTTGATTTTCATGTTGTCACTATCACAACCTTCAAAGTCTAGTTCATCCTCCCACTGTCTATAGCTATAGGTGCGATCTCGATGCGCGTTGATATAATTATAGTGGAGAATGGATAGGACGGCATATTTGAAACACTGCGATTTACAATCGAAATTGATGACAGCTTTCTTATTATACAACGTTTTTGGTAGTTTAAATGTGCCTCGAGCTGCATGATTTTCTAATAGGGAAATTTTGAACATGGCTGAGTCCACGCCATCAAAAATGAGAGCGCTGTCGCGCTGATTGAACTTATCTACATTTGATTTTAAACATTGAATATGGAAATTTAGCCAAGACTCGCAGTCTACAACTTCGGTTGCGGAAGAGGAAGGAACATGAAACTGTATTCTCTCCGTCACTTGACCCGTTTGAAAATCCATTTTAATATATTTTAGTTTGAGGTAGATGAGCGCCTTCATTCTAAAATTGTCTAAATTGTTGAAGAGCGCTTCGATAATGTTAGAATTTTGAAGGAGCCACTCAGGAAAATCTACTATTTGAGTATTGGACTCCATGCAGTAGTCGCGTACTAAATGACTATGGGAAACGTTAATGAGGGAGATTGTAGAGGTACCGTTGGTGTAGTGATTATTTGCATGCGTGTGTTGAAGTCTGTGCGAAGATCGCTGAAAGGGGCTATCGAAAGAAAGAGGGCACAAATCACAAGGAAAGGAGATGTCATCGTCAGAATCAACTTCACCTCCGGAGATTGATGCCGCTTTGCGTTGACACACACGTTGTTTGATGTGTCGAAGGAGACTGTGCTTCCTTGTAAAAATATGAGCAGTCAGCACATTCCCACTCGTTGCCTTGTCGCGAGAGTCCTGAGCTGGAACTAACATCACCTGAAAGAGAAATCATTCTATCATCTCTGTTAAAGTCTCAGTGTATTGTTACAACCTACCTTCACTCAACAGCTCTAAACTTTCCTCGAGAAGGGAGGGCTTTGGTGATGAAGTAGATGCCTGAAATTGAGGAAGATGCTATTAGCCACACGTTTGAGGGAGATGAGAGAGGAAATCTTCAACTTGCCATTTCAAGGAAATTATGTTTGTTTAAGGTTGATTCTTCAACAAGATAGATACTTCACTCAAATAATACGTCTCAAATTTGGAATTTACTAGAGAACAGTTTACTTTTACGCCTCAAATATAGAATTCGCTAGAGAACAGTTCACTTACACGTTTCAAAGACAGAGTGAAATGACACGAATGTCACTTTGCATATATACTTTCATATTCATCATTCATTGGCTGTTCATTCTGATTGGTTGCTTGTTTATACTTAAGAATTAGAAAACATTTCAAAGTTATTATTCACAGTCAACATGACAAGCCCTCCGACAACACCGAACACTACATTGGAGTTCTCTTCTCCATGCTCATCGCCAAAGGCGCTCGTTGCACCAAACACTCCAACGAAGGGGAAGGTGGAGAAAGTATACCGACTCGACGACATTAGAAAGTTGACATTACCAGCGGACGACGAAGAGGAGAGTGTATGTGAGAAGGAGTGTCCCGACTTAACAGGCGTGAGGTGGAAGTATCTGCAGTACGATATTGATGATGTGATGGAGATCACCAGCACCAAATTCCTACATCAATTATGGGAATGGTACACCCCTAACTCCCAGCCACGAACTATGGCGGAGTGGGAATACATCGACAAAGTGAGGCTCGCGGTAGAAGAACGATTGAAGCAAGTGAACTGTTTTTGTGATCTGTGTAAAGTCAGACTCTGGGACGATATTGACGATGAAGACCTTTTGAAATACATGCCATAATAAATTTTTATTTCGTATTATGTTTGCTTTCATACTGACTTACTTGAATGGGGCTTCAGTGGATGATTTAACCATGTATACTTTTTCATTTGGAAATAGTAGCACACTTAGTTTAACTTGCAAATCTTATAACATTTCATATGGGGGATGATGGTAGATAAAATAGTGTTAAATAAAATTAAGATAGCTTACACTTCTGATACAGGGATAGCAATCGACTGCGATCCATGTGTAAAGAGCTTGTTAGACTACGGAAGAGAGAAGTGTGTTATGTTGCGTGTGACGCGTGAGTGTCCTCCCATTTCATTCCATTCATCAATTCGTCTCATTGATAGAGACAGGTAGAACTCATGGTTCTCATAACGTATGCAATGGAAAGTTTATAAGGCAACCTTCGACAGTTGGCTAAATGTCACCCTGGCGCGAATGTATACTACGTTGAGACAGAGGCAATCACTTGCAAACATGACGCAGAGAGGTTTAACAAGATTGACCATTGCCGAATGTCCCTTGCGGTATACATAGCTACGGGTTTCACCACCGCCCTCTACAGGAACGCCCGTCGAAAGGAAGTATTACACCGAACTTCATTTGCAACGTTCAAGTTGACTGATAGCAGATTCAACTTAATGATAGTATTCGCCAGTCTGAAGACTGCCCGGGGCAAACCGCGAGGAGGTTCTATCAAATCTTGCCCCATGGTGGCCCTTATTAGGGCCGTTGGTTCGTTCTCGTGACCGTCATCAGCCATCATACTTCAGGCCGATTCTGCTGAGAGAGTCTTTGACTCTCTCCATGGTAGCAGCATCGACCTCTACTGATACCGACTGAGTAGTTGGGGGTGGTATGTAATCCCACTCAGTCGTATCATCATCGCTAAACTGCGATGCACCTATCCGTGCCAGATTGTTATAAATCTTATTTCGCTCGTCAGCTCGCTGAAACTCGCGAAATAAATTTCTCGGCTTTAACCGAGGCTGGTCAGGAGAGCTGACTTGAGTGTTCGGCGTCTGCATGATTGAAATGAAATGAAATGAGAGGTAGTGGTTTATATACCCCTCTAACGCGACGCAACGTTCAAGTTGACTGATAGCAGATTCAACTTAATGATAGTATTCGCCAGTCTGAAGACTGCCCAGGGCAAACAGCGAGGAGGCTCTATCATGTCTTGCCCCTTGGTGGCCCTTATGAGAGCCGTTGGTTCGTTCTCGGGAGTGGTGAAGGCAGGGAAAAAATCTGCAATGAAAATGATATGTATTAAAATAGGATATACTATCTTGTTTGCTTTTCACTTACCAAGTTAGCCATCCTTGGGTAGTTTCGCGGGCTTCCTGACTGAAAATTTATGAAGATGCCCGCGCATACAGAGAGTGGCGTGGAGGCATTTTTTACTGGGATGGCCATTATAGCAGATGATCGACTCATCCAGACTTTGGTTCACAAGGACTCGACCGTCCAGATGGTTATCCCGATTAGGGATGTGAAACTCAAACATTCTGTCATCATTCAAACGATTCCATTCATTCCTCATGCGCTCCAACTTCGCAAACGACTCTCTCTCATCAGCCTGTCTACTCACACTCCTCTCCAACTCAGCATTCCTCACTCTCAATACAGTCATCTCCTTCATCAACTCCTCATACTTCGACTCTGCCTCTCCCATTCTCCTCTCTGCAGCACTCCTCCTCTTCTCTCGCTCATCATTCTCGTCTTCCAACACTCGCACATTCTCTTTCAACTCTTTCACAATACGCCTCATACGGATATTCTCATCCGCCACCTCCTTACATTTCACCTCCTTCATTTTCAGCTCACTCAACTCGACCAACGTTCTCTCATTCACCTTCTTCAAACTTTCATACCGATCAACCAACAAAGCATGTGCCGCTTGCTGCGACACATGCTTCTTCTCCATATCCTCATCCCACCGCGCCGACTGCTTCCGTAACCCACCACCCTTCACTATTGGGGAAGATGAGCTCTGCGGGGGGGGGTCGGTAATAACAATATTGGATACCTCCGACGAAGAAGAGCTCAACTTCCTCACACGCTTCCTCACTCGCTCCCTATCATAATCCACATCATCCTCATCATCACTCTCAAACACTCTCTTCCGCCACTTCTCAGCCTTCAAACCGGCCACAGCATTCTCTACCTCATTCTCCACAGCATTCCCACTAGCATTTTCAACAACATTCCCACTAGCATTCTCAACAACATTCGCGGCCTCAGGTTTCTTGGCCTCTTTCTCTTTCCCCAACATTCGCTCCTTCTCAGCATTCATCAACTCCACAAATCTCAAATCGGTCACCAACCCTCCTGTACACTCACCATGCCTCACATAGAACTCGGCCTCCTGCCCAACAACCAACTTGAGACCGTCTCGGCGGTTGATCCGACCGCACACACACATTTTGATGTGAAATTTTTTGTTTTTGTCGTTATTGACAATTTTTGTCGTTACTGAGATTTCTCGTTAACTGTAAGATAATGAAATTAGTATAAGTTTTGAATCATGTAGTATACAGCCTAAAGCATAACACTTAGTGAGGAATGATAGATTTCAGTGTAGTGAGTGGCACTCGATCCCGTCGACAGCCCGAAGGCCTTGTACTGATCACTAGGGAAGTGAGAGATCTTCCCCGATACCCGCTATTTACAGCTTAAGACATCATTGTCACTGCCCCGAAGTGGTAACAGCAACGCCGAGTCAAAGGTAGTGATCAGTAGCTGGGATCTAACCCCTCAAAGCTGCCTTAGACTTAGTTAAATTTCAAATCTGATAGCAGATTTGAACTCAGCATACTTAAAAACCTTAGACTACATGTTAAAACTTTGAAAAAACTGAAAATTAAGAATTTTTAAAAAATTCCGCATTTTACTACTCATAAGACTTTTAAAAAAATTTATCAGTAGTAAAGACACTATCAAACTCTATCACACAAACTTTGAAGTAAGAAGATAGCTTGCCTACTTCAAAAGATAGAGTCCTTTGAAACACCCGATATCGGGAGCTCAGAGCGACGACCGTCGCTTACCTCGTCTTTCGATGAAGTGATCAGACTTACGTTGCCGGGGGTTTATATATGCTCAGAAGAAAACTTAAAATGGCTCTATCTCCGAAAGTATTTGTCGTAGCGACATGCGGTTTGTTGCAAACGATTTGTCTCATCATTCTCTATCATATGACACCTGAACCATTCTCATGTGACCACGGGAAGTGGGTGGGTCAGCACATGAGCATGTAACATGCCACAAGTGAAAAAATTCCTAAGTGTGGGAGCTCCAGTGTGGTGAAAATTTTGAAAAATTTCAAACTTCCGAATTTCAATCTGGGACCCTTACCAAAACTCTTTTCATCACTTTTCACTGACACCCCCTCCCCCCTACCGTTCGGAGAAATTTGATGAAAAATGTTTTGGTAAAGGTCCCAGGTCGAAATTCGACACTTTGGAAAAATTTTCAAAATTTTGTCCATACTGAGTGGCTCTGACACTTAGGATTTTTTCAGGTGAGGTCCGACGTGAAATCTTGTAACAGCTCTAACTTTTGAACGGCTGATCCGATTGACTCGCAACAAAAATGTCATTGAGCAGTTTTTTCTCCTCTTTCAAATGAGTATCTACAAGACAAAATCCATCCACTAGAACCAAATTTAGAAGATCGCTGCCGAGGGGGGGTCGGTGAAATTTGATGAAACAAACTTTGGTCAGGGTCCCAGGTCGAAATTCGACACTTTGGAAAAAAAATTTTCCCATACAAAGTCACTCTGACACTTAGGATTCTTTCAGGTGAGGTCCGACGTGAAATCTTGTAACAGCTCTAACTTTTGAACGGCTGATCCGATTGACACGCAACAAAAATGTCATTGAGCAGTCTTTTCTCCTCTTTCAAATGAGTATCTATAAGACAAAATCCATCCACTAGAACCAAAATTAGAAGATCGCTGCCGAGGGGGGGGGGGTGAAAAATTTTGTTAACCCAACTTTTGACGAGAAACACGATGGGAGTGGTCTCGCACCGAAATTCCACCATTCCAACCTGGCCGGCACACCACGCCAACCTGGAGAGCGCACCACGAACAACCTCTGGCAACGCCAACCTCGTCGTTCCAGAGGGGGGAGTCGGACTCGAAGCAACCAGGTGGCGGACTAAGGTCGATGCCCTAGTCTGACAGGAGGGGGGAAGTCGGTCGAAGGCGGCCATCTTGCGCGGTCCAGTGGTGTAGATTTACTTACTACTAGCTATGTCGAAAGTCAGTCATTTCTCTGCACGAACATCTAGCAACCTGTGGTGTCAGGTTTCAGTGCGGGGGGTAGAGCAAGCCGCGCGTCATTACAGAACTTTTTGCTGAAATTTCTTGGATGCGTGGTCCCGTGCGTCTTGTGTGAACAGCCCCATAGGTTTGTTCAGGTTCTGAACAAATTTTCTGGACGCCTGAGACGCGCCGCGCTGCGTCCGGTGGGAATGGACCTGATGTCGACATCATTCCTGAAGCACCGTCTGAGTCTTGCTGGTCAACAAAGAAATGCTGCTAGCATAATGTCTTGCATGCCGACCACTCAAGACTTGCATGAAGTGAACAATCTTTGATTTTAATTGTAATTTTCTCAGTTTACGATTGTAAAATAACTTTTATATAAAAAAATGATGGAAACAATAGAAAAAACAACATCATGTAACAATCTTGCATGCATTGGTAGGTCAGTTAATATACTTCGTCCACTTCCGGAAAATGGCTCGCAGTGCCTTGTCGGTCCAAAATAAAAAGTTGTCCAAGAAATTAGCACGAGTAGACAGAAGAGCACACAGAATCATTCATTTTGGTAATGATTCACCTGCGAATGTAGCAAATGTACGATTTCCGAGAGATGGCTAATACAGAGCAAGAAACTTTTCACCGAAGCGGCACAGAATAAACAGCATCTGTTGCATTCATTGATTTCTCGAAAACTCGAAAGAAGCGGCCAATTCGAAGTTGAATTCTGCAGAAGTGTTCTTCATTCATTCCCCACACTGTGTTCATCATTAACAATCATCACTCTTTTTAGCCATTAATATTTTCGTACAATTCCATCCATGTATGCATTTACTAGTACATCAAAATGTATTTATTTGCATGACTTCTTCGAGTCACTGCGTTCTTTTTCTTTTTTATGGGCCTAACGACTGATTTATTTTATATGTATATTTTGATTCCGGCCAAGAAATTATGTTGCCAGTGTGTTTGCTATTTATGAGCAACCAACATATTTTTTTGCTATCGTTCGTGACGCAATGAGTTTTATGTACATATTGTGATTTTTAATTCATCATGACGTCATCAATTCATCATTTTCAATTCATCGATGACATGCCTTTGCTCTATGTCATGTTTTTAATGCAGAACAAATTTACACTGCTTCATTGCATCGTGTCTTCACCACTGAAGAAGGTCCTACACAGACCGAAATATTTGGTGCAATATAGTCCTCCTCATCGAACACAGCAGTTTTTGGTTCCGGGGCAGAGAGTGTGTGACATGCGGCGACAATTTCGCCGACGCTATTTCTATCGCCATGCTACTTCATAATTCATATTCCTTTCACTGTGATACATTTCATATATTTTTTCACTTATCTACCACAGGGACACCAGTGTCCCTTGACAGTAAATTATGTCTGGCAACTGCACATAATATCTTGTGACAAATCTTTCTACCCAGCTCTGAATAATGATAAGTCTTCAGTTCTTCGCCTGTACAATTGAATGCACTTACCTTGACAGGGAGATTAAATTTGAGAAATGCAAAGCTATTAGGAAGTAAGGCCTTCAATGCTACAGTGCTACACAATGCGCTGAAAAATATTTTTAAATATCACAGGCAAATCAAAAGCATTTAGCTTGATGCATCTAGACAAAATTATACAAATAGTACCCGAAGCTGCTTTCCATTCAAAATGATGACATCATCGGAAATCTCAGAACAGCAGCATCTCTTGATAGATAAAGGATCATCAGAATCGTGCTTAGCTAAATCTGGAGCATTACAAAATTGATCGAGACATGTCCCACAATGATTTTCTTTGTTGCAAGCTTGGAAGTAAACCTCCATTTTTATTGATATATCTATATCCAGAAAATTTAAAATGCAATTTTCTGGTACTTTCATGGAATAGAACTTAATATATTTAATATGATTAAACAAAGTGGGCTCAAGGAACGGGCCAAGGAATATATCATCAACATACCTACGGAATATTTTGAGTTTTATGCTATTCACTTCTAATTTTTTCACAGCCAATTCTTCTATATATTTCATAAAAATGATTGCAAATAGTGGCCCAAAGTGCTACCCCATAGGACACCCTTTCGTTTGAATGTAAAGCTTAAATTAAGTATTGCTAAATTCAATCTTCTAATTAAAAGCTACGAACTTGAAGAATTATTCTATGCAAGTATTATCTAGGTTGAAATTGTCAATTAAATGACAATTTTTCCTTTGCGAAATTAGAAACTCTTCCTTTCAGGAGAAGTAATGTGAATTCTTCGCGTCCAAGGAAATGAGCATTAAAGTGGTTATCGCTGTGTTCTTAATAAATGATAAGCTTTCTATCAAATGTCTATGACTGTGTCAGCTACATGTAAATGTGACGGCACGAACTTTATTAGCTTCTCTGCCAACCAATACCCTTTCGGCAGGAGCATTTGAGCGGCGATCAGTCTTAAAGGATAACCGGGCTCGTCTTCATCCTTGTGATCTTTCATTCGGACTGGCTTCGTTCCAACTGAAAATAATTTTCATCTATAAGCGGTCAATATTTTTACAGTAGGCTCTTATTATTTTGTTATTATTGATTTTCTATAATGTTATTGCAAGATTTTACAAGTTTTTTATATATTATGTCATCACTTAGTATTTCTTCTTAGTATTTATCATGGACGACTGCTCGTTGGAGATAACCATGCGATTAGATTTGTCAGAAGAGGCAACGACAAGGAGCCTTCTCCATCAAAAATGCTCTGGTCTTTCTAATCATTTGATTAGTGAATTTTCTCATTGATTTACTTTTTTCGTATTTCATTTTTGCATTGAGTGTCTCCATGACTTCCGTCTCAGACATTTTAAAGTTTTCCTTCTACATTTTCAACCAATGTATGTGGAAATTTCACGGCATTCTTATTGAAAGGAATCGAATCTCTATTATCGCATATGACTCTCCACCGATAATTTTGACAAGCAGCGAGGATAGACAGTTGACTATTCTTCAAAAAGTTTTCATCATGAAGGTGCAAGTGAAGACAGGGGCCCTTACTCAGATAACTGAGAAAAATCTGGACAGTTTCCATGAATTTTATTGTCACACGGTACTTATTATTACTGATGAAGTGATGTGATTGATCATGGTCATCCAACCAGAATGAGTCATGGAAATCAAGAATATACAGTGTAGTGTGGTCTATAATTCACTTCATGTTCTAGTGTTCTATCAATAATATTATTCTTACCAGTTCAATTATTCAACTTTTGTTGGTGTCGTTCAAATGAATACACCACTTCACCTTTCACTGCTCAATTAATCTTTGAGTGCTAACAACTCCTTTGAGTAACCTCTGGAAAAATTGAGATATTCATAAGAAAACAATGGATCTACTAATATAATCTTTTCATTTCCACGGACGATATCGTATGCCATAAAAGCATCAATTTTAATGATTAGGACTTTCACTATTGCCTTTGTAATACCAACGTCATTTGGCAGTTTAACTTTTCAATAAAATAGGGAATTACTTGATAATATAAACAAACATGGAGTAAGACCACATTATTGAACCACTTTTATTGCAAAGTTCACAAGTTTTCTACCACTTTCCTCAGCTCGCACATTCAGAGATGTTGATTTGATGAAATTAATCGTGGCGCACGGAGATTTTTCATGCCATTCAGACATTACACAGTTCCAACAGTTTGGAAAATTGCTGACATATGCCCAATTCCGAAAGCGACTCCCGTGTAAAAAATTGTCTTAGGCCAATTTCACTTCTTCCTGTTACTTAAAAATTGTTTTGGAGAAGTTTCGTGACGAAATTGTCAGCTTCTACGATTTCCAACAGTTCGCATTCAGACCATCATCTTCTACCGTCTGTGCCATGGTCTGCGCACTTACAACTCTTCATGATATTGCTCTCCTGTTGCTTGATATGCCCGATGTGGTAGCCATTCGAAACCATGTCTTTTGATATGACCCATGCTTTTGACTTTGTGCCCCATCATATCCACCTTTCCCATATATCCTAACTTCCGTTGTCGCACTGCACTATGTTTGTCAACTGGCTCAATAATTATCTCAGCAATCGTTCGCAAAGAGTAAAGATTGGTGAAAACGCTCAGCTCACCCCCAGCAATGACAAGCGGAGTACCGCAGGGTCATTGTTGGGCCCGTTTCTCTTCTCCCTTTTCATGTCTACCTATCATCCCCAAAACCGTGGTGTTCATGCAGAGAAAGACGCGGATGACGTCACTCTTATAGCTCCAGACTTCCGTCAGAATCCGGATGATTGAGGTTGTGTATTCTATCGTCAGAAGCAAGCCATTTCAAATCATGGTGTACTGCAAATTAAATGACCATCGATGATAAAAAAACTAAATTGATGACATTAAATTTCTCCCGTTGTTGTGTACCATCTATTCGTGAGTATATGAAAATGTCACAAAGTGCAAGGATTTAAAATATCAAGTTTTAACATTTTTGGGTGTTTGGTTGAATTCTGTGACTTCTCTGGGTGAATTTGTAGGAAGCAAAGCAAATAAAAAGAATATGGTTCGTATTTTCAAAGAGATAACTAACCTAGACGACGATTGAAATTCCTGATTTCGCCACGATTTATGACTGCGCATAAAACAGAATGCAAGTTTGTGTCCTTTAACAGTCGTCGTGAAAGCAATTGAGGACAGGAAACCAAGAACGGAAATGTGGCTATTTGTAGACATTGCCTCAATCGATAACATGTATGATACATTCATTAATTTAGACAGCGTCTAGATATTCGTCTTACAAAGTTGTGATGGACAGTAGTAACGGTTAATAAGATCATGGTTTCATAGATGCTATAAATGTAAGCTGAATCTTATCAAAATCGATAGATTTTGAATTGTATCTCAAGTCAAAAATTAGGATTGAATTTTTCCTTAAATATTTTACTATTGAATTGAAAACTACTGCTTTTGGATTGAAAAAGGTGTATTAGAATCATCCCTATGCCTAGCAATCTCCATGCTGTGAAATAGTTTGCCAACGTTGTCTTCAAATAATATAATATCGGCCTTTTCTGTAATATTCTTCTTTTGTGTCACCGCATTAAACAGTTCTTTGTTATACATGATGAAATTTCTTACTTCACAGATTAGGTAGAACCTGTTGAAAGTTGGAAGATTGTATGCATTGTTTTCTGTCGATTATTTCTGTTAAGTAAATCAACGAACACCACAATTGCTTGGAACTAATTTACTCAAGATATAACAGCTGAGGAGCATTATTGACAATCCCTAATATATAAATAGTCGCTGGAAAATAATCACGAGACCTGTCAAACAAGTGAGGTAAGTAGAAACAGCGAAGAAATTTCGAGTGAATTGTTGTCTCTGCATACCGGAGTATTTCTAATTTATATGCAATGATCATGACTCATAAATATTTTCTTAACTGAAAATATTTCACACAAATCCTCAATGTATGCATTACACAGACTTATGCACAATCAAAAAGTCGACTACCAAAAATTCAATTACAATTCCGATCAATTTGTGAAATAAATTTCTTTCAAAATAGATGCAATCATGAGAACTGGGTATTCGTCTAGATAGCCTGCACTGAGGTAATGAGTATCACAAGCTTGCAACACGCAATTGTGTTAGAGAAATGTTGCTACCTCTATCAGATCATCATGAACGAATTACACGAGGAATGTACAATTTGAAAAATATTATGACGTTGCTATTAAATTTGGCAGAATCGCTTTCGCATTTAAAATAAGACGTCCCAAAATTGCATCCACAAGTGTACGGAATGCTAAAATAAGAGAGAGGATTCCCTTAAAAATTGACAATTACTTTCGCAGGAGTGAAACATTTCTTTCACCTATTTTGCAATACTGATGCGGAACTGTTAAAAAGTTGCATTGTTTTGCTGCTGTGAAATAACAAAAATGAAATGGCAAATAATTTATCTGAGTGCATCAAAAAGAATAATTCGCGTCATGGAATGGAACGTACTGAGAAACACGACAGCTGCTCTTCTTCCAAGCCTAGTGGATTCCACAACAAAGCAGCAAAATTTTTAATTCTGCCATGCTTCATTAGAGTAATGCTATTTGCATGTAGGCTGAACTGCAGCGCGGTGTAAAGCGGTTAGCATTGTCATGACATATGATAATAATGAGGTGTTTACTCATACATTTCGTATATCACCAAAATCTTTAAAAATTGAAAAAATTGAAGACGAAGGGAATTATTTGTGAATGGAATTTCATAGTTTCTTGTTCATGGCTTATCGAGCATTACCCTATGTACAATTGATTACACATTTACTGTTTATTTCCTTGTAAAGGTTTACAGACTATGGAAGCTAGTTCCACACGGAAAGATATTTCTGATTTAAATTGACCTTGTATACGTAGACTGGACGTGGACACGTCATTCTGCTTGCATGCAACGTCGATTCATAGCCGCTTGAACAGGTGCAAGCGAGAGACTGTATAGATTTTCTGCTGCATGACATGATATTTTCAAGGTGAGACCGATTTTTGAATTCTCAAATTTAATTAAGAGTTCATTCAAATATTCACAAAATTCTCCATCTTTCAGGAAGGACATTTCTAAAGTGCCCTTTATTCAAATGATTCTTAGATAGGGTATCATGACACAATAACACCCTAAAAAATAGACCAAACACTTAATTTGTGTTTCACAGTGGAAACTGTAGACTACGAAGTAAATTATTAAATACTGTGAAAGTGCAAATATCGACAATGATGTAAAAGTGTTGCCTCCGTAGTCTTTCAGCAGAATTTGAGCGGCATAACAGAGAACTAGAAAACACAGAGAATCGGTTTGACTATAAATTCGCAAAAACAAAGTCAGAGCAGAGTTGAACAGCTCACAAAGGCGACTGAAGGTCAAAAATCCATGAAAATTTGGTGATTCACAGATATACATACAGATATTGTTAATAATAATTTTTGCCATTGACCAAATAAATTTGTTTTTGAAAAAAGAATGACGCGGTCAATAGATAGGATCTTATAATTTCTGGAGAGAAATCATAAGATATAATTTATTGTCTCACACGGGAGGTTGGCCATTTGTTTCAAAATATGAAAACAGAAGTTCTCTCCCAAATTGCGACTTAATATCGAAATTGTGAGGTAATTTATCACAAGTATCACAAGCCGAGCAGCAAACATAGCAATTATGATATTTGTGATAAATTACCTCACAGTTTCGATTGCAACAATCACTGCTTAGCATATTGTTTCACCTGCCGTATTTGTAACCAGAAATATAAAGGTCAAACTAACCGTCCTTTTCAATATAAAGTCGTTATTTAAGAACTTCAGAATTTTAGAACTTCTGTTTTCATATTTTTCAACAAAAGAAATTATAAGATCATATTCATTAACAGTGTCATTCTTTTTTCAAAACATGTATATATATATATATATATTTATCAAATCTCAACAAATGTAACCACCACGAGACATGTTTCGGCCTGTTGGGCCGCATCAGTCGTGGGTAGGTTTGAACCAGTGACGTTGGAGGTAGAGGACGTGCAAGCATACCCTCTAACCACAAGGCCACCGGACCATCTGTTGAGAGCGTGAATTAGCCAGGAAGGCACTGCTTTAACGCAGGCACGTGGAGGGCGGATTGCTTTCTACAATCACTTAATACCGCATCCGAGATTAAGGCAATAATAGATCAGTAAGATCGATTGATAATAAATTATCGCTGAATACTGTTCATTGACTTTGTATTTAAAGCTGAGAGTGACAGAAATTCATCTTCGCAGTGATGGATAGGTCCTTTGAAGGACGAAAGTTTATGTTGAAAACCCATTGGAAGCATGAGAACGCAATGGACGTTATAAGTGAATGGCTCTCACATTTCATTTCACAAGTTCGAAAGAATTGGTGGAATTACCGATGAACCTCGATCTGGTCGACCAGTGACTGTCACGACTACAGAAAACATGAATTGGATTTCTCAATATCTTATTGAACACCCCCGCTCTTCTAGACTGGACATGGAACGTCGCAGTCTTCTCCGAATGATGCAGCGTGCTGATTTTCGTTGGTACATTCCACGGTTCATTTCCAGATTCATGGATTGCTGTAGGACGATTTCGACCGCTGATTCTGTGAGATATTCATCTATCAAGCAACCAACTATTCAGAAATGCAGGATCACATTCTTTAGATGGACGAAGCTCAATTCAAACTTTCAGGGCACGTCAACAGACACAACAGCATTTTTCTGAATGACGAATTATTTTATAAAAGGCATGTGTTTTCACAAAACTTCAAGGCCTTTGCACAATAATGGGTTGCAAAAAAATCGCAAAAACATTAAAAAACGCAGCAGCAGTCATTCATGTGAGAAGAGTCTTTAGCAGCGACTTTGGATAGCCTTAGAGTTCCTTGAGAGGTGACGGAAGACGGAAGGTTGTTCCACGCTTGTGAGGCTTTTACGGAGAAGAGCCTATTGACGACCGATATTAGACGTGTTCTTGGCACAACAAGCGAGTTCGTAGAAGTGGATCTGAGGCGAGAGCGATGTGCAAGTGAGCTGACAGGAACAAGCAGATCACTTTATTATGATGCGGCCAATCCTCACGAGGTTATGGAGCAACAGATGAGTCAACTGGGTCTCTAAATGTTTGGGGCGGTATTTCATCTTCTGGTGTTATTCGTTCTTTCTTTTTCGAGAGTACTCCTAATGCTGAAAGCTATTTACAAACTCTCTTAATGGTGAAAACTATAGAAACTCTCTTCCCTATCCTTGAACAGAAGTCGAACTTTGCCGAACTGATGCTGCAGCAGGATGGAGCACCTCCTCACCATGCGCACGGTGTTAGAAAATTCCTCGACGAATCGTTGCCAGCAGTTTTGATCGGACGAAGAGGCAAAGTGGACTGGCCAACTTTCTCCGAATCTCACTCCAATGGATTTTTTCTTTTGGGAACCATAAAAGATATTGTGTACTATGATCGGTCTAGAACTTTAAATGAAATGCGCGCAAACATCATGAAGGCATTCGCA
Source organism: Prostheceraeus crozeri (assembly GCA_907163375.1). Taxonomy (NCBI): domain Eukaryota; kingdom Metazoa; phylum Platyhelminthes; order Polycladida; family Euryleptidae; genus Prostheceraeus; species Prostheceraeus crozeri. Next base: position 291,238 of record CAJQUW010008906.1, read on the forward strand.
AGAATCAATTCAAACACAGAGCTGTGCCAGAAAGTTTGCAATAGTGTGAAAAATCGCTGCCATTCTTATGTGGAAAACCATGGCAAGCAATTTGAATATTTATACAATTAGGTAATTTCTTTACATAGCCTACATGGATGCCTATTGAAAATAGATGCTAATTCTGATAATGAAGTATGAGTTTTTTCTTTTTTTAGTCTTAAAATGTTCCCTTATTTAATAGTCTGGTGACTTTTGCCCCACTAAAGGTTGAAATATAATCGAAAATCAAACATTGTATCCAAATATAGCTGTAAACATTTCGGCTGAATAATCAGGATGAATGAAGATTCATCAGTCGTAATTTTTGACATGGAACGTTTTCACGGGCCTCGCCTTCTTAACAGTCGGTAATTAAAAGACTGACCGTTAAGAAGGCAGTGGACGCCGAAGGCCTGTCAAGCCGCGCGAAGTTTAACTTAATTTTCTGCTTTATTACTTCGAGTCAGATGCTCTTTAACTTACCCGTAATATGCATTGCGGGACTCGTAAACTGGTCAACTATACGTGTGTCTCATTGGACTGACATGTGTTTTTCTTTGATCGTGTCTGACAAGAAGAGGAACTAGGTAGAACTCGGCAGACGCGCAGACTGATAGCAGGTGTAGGGTGTATATCATTCTGTGAAAGTCTCGTTTTCGGCTTCGTTCCCTGCAGGAACTCGCTCTGGCTGTTGGACCAATCCATTCGAAACAAACAATCGTATATTCTTGAAAATCGCTTGTACGTGAATACACTCGAATTCCATACTTAATCGACTATGAGGTTTTTAGAACAATGCTTGCTGTATCTTGAAGACGTAGTTAAGTAAAGGAAGCCTTGATTTCATTGAGTGACAAAATACATGCCTTTACCTTCATGCGCAAAAATTGTTATGATGTATTCAGAAATTATGCTCTCAAATTGACTATTTTTCACTTGCTCAACACTAAGTAATAAAATCTGGTAAAGAAATAACAACTTCTTGAATTGAAATTGCTAATTTGAAATGCATCAGTTAATATAAAAAAAATAAATTCTGAATTCTCCAGAAAAGTCCAATGAGAGACTAATTTGTCAAAATCATTACTAAGCTAAATTTAGCGTACTCTGTATTCTACAATAAAAATAGAAAAGGTGAAGTGTAGCCTTGAAACCCAGTAAGCTCAACTCAAGTCTCAAATCAAATTGTCAACATGAGATAATTGAATTGAGCAACCTACTATAAACTTTACACTTTGTCTTCAAAAGTAACCTGTGAATGCATTATGGCCGCTATACATTGTGACAACAATAATAGTGACGGAGCTGCTAGGAATGCTTTAAGTTTATTTGATTGCCTTCAGCTGACTGCTGTCATCTAAGATAGAAATAATATCATGTTATTTCGTTCCGCTTATTTTCTGAATGGCTAACTTTTGATTATTTTTGAAGTTTCATAGTTCTTAATATTTTTTGTTTCTTCTAATTTGTTTAATATGTCGAGTAAGACAATTTTGTTAATTTTGTGTTATCACTGTGAACTAATTAATTAGACGTTCGTTATTGTTTGCGTTTAAGTCAATAAGGATTGCAAGAAATTGCATCGAGGAACTTGTTTTGGAACCAATTTACCATGACACTGTGTTTTTGAATGTATCGCATGAACTGCGATTTCGACGGGTATTTGTCAGAAAACATAGCATTGAGCTTAAGTAGTCCTAATATACTCGTAACAGTATGCATCGTAGTATAATATACTCGTAGTGCCAATCTACATCTAACATTTGCTAATTTCCTTTTGTTTTGTAAACAATTTGAGCGTGGACTGTCGAAAGAGAAGTTATTACTTATTTCTATAGTTTTCTATTGAAGATAGAATTAGATACACTTATAACAAGTATAGCCACAACATGTAATTTGGTCTGCACTGTTGGGTAAAACCCAAAACCCAAGCCTAGGTTTCCAAGTAGAATCAAGCAAACGAAGTTTAAAGCGCTTTGGGCTGACATAAAGTTTCTTGTATTGGCCAGAATTCTTGGCATTAGTGTGGCATTAATAGGAAATGATTTTATATTGCAATAACTGCAGTAGTCTAAGTACATGTGTTAGGGTATAAATCTTTCCTTTAATGTAGCCTCTATTGCATAGAAGAGAAAACTATGTTGTCTCATGGCCACGTCTGTTCTCTACGGTGAGATACAACAGTGCTGTACAATCTGGCTTAACAGTTGATCAACTGTTAAGCCAGATTGTACAGTACTGTTGTATCTCACCGTAGAGAACAGACGTGGCCATGAGACAACATAGTTTTCTCTTCTATGCATTCCTTTACAAAGTTGCACCAACACGTAATGTCTTTGATTATGTGATTTTCTGCCAGTGGCAGGTTGCCTGTGATATGATCACGCTTAAGAAAATACTCTTGAGGTTGAGAATGAAAGCAATAAGAACCCATCGAATTGCTAGTTTAACAAACATTAAATCTCCAAGGCAGTCATGAGAATATGTAAAATACCATCATTCCTTCTGCATTACAGTCATGATCACTCAATGCCGTTGTAATTTCTTCTAAACTGCATACATGTGCATATCTCACATTTGGTGACAATACCACCTGTATCTCCCTTGAGTTCATTCAATAAAATCGAAAGTGTATACACATAGGGGATTTAATAAATGCGGAGTTACCACTCTACCTAATATACTTACTCTATGCTTGCTACCACCAACTAAAAATGAAGAAATCCCTTCTGTTTGCGACAATTCTGTGTGCTGAGTTGTCATTTTGCTTAAGTTTATCTTATGTCGGACATCATAGCTCGGAAATTTCTAAAATAAGCAAAGAAAAACATGTGTAACCTATTTAGGATCCAAATCTCCTTCACAAGTCAGCGGTAGTTGATTAAACTGGTCGGGGACATTTTTGTTGGAATCCTCTGGTTCCTCAAACTTAGCACATCTCACAGCAGGTATCCTACTCGTAAATATGGCGAAGTGGAGAATAATTGTGCTTTGATTTAAATTGACGGATCGAACGAGCTGAGATGGCTGTCATCTTTCTGAGCTGTCATTAGGTAAAGGATAGATAAAAATACATCCGAAGAATGTATGCCCTCGAATGTCATTTCACGAGAAAATGACATGAAATGATCAAAATACGTCTACTTCGACAGCATTCCATGAAAGAAGTTGAAATATTGAATTACATGACGTTCGATGAGATAGTTTAGTAAATTCAATTAAAGAGCAGAAAATGTGAAGTTGCTTCATTCCTCAGAAAGGAGTAATGACTAATTATTCAGTGTTTTTATCCAGAGGTATGCCATTCGATGCTCTTGATTTTGAAAGAATGGCATGAATGTCATGACAGATGTAAGTCTGAGTATTAACAAAGTGGTAGAATTGTTACACGAAAGCGTTGAATTATAATATTGTGAATGTACATTGAAATCAGTACTGGCAGCAATTAGAATTTTTCAATTATCGATTGTGTTTGATAAATCTATGCACGTATTTGAACAAACGACGGTAGATCATATTCATATTGGTAAAGCAACAAAAACGTAGCTCCTCTTTGTTTTATGATCGAATTGAGTCAGTACAAATCAAAACAGAACTTCGGCGTCCCGCGTCTATAATTGTCGATTGAACTGTTGACGAACTAGGTCCAACTAGTTCTATCGACCATTGAATGCGCGGTGCGCCGAAGTACTGTCTGATTTGCACAGACCTAATTTAGTAGAAATTCCACCACAAAACAAAGGGAAGTTACTTTCCTCTTGCTTTATCAATATAAATCTATGCAATTTATCACACAATTATTTGATCGGAGCTGATATGCTAACTTGATTGTTGATATAGGCCTAATGACCTGAATACCACCAATTATAAACGTGTAGAGATTTGTGTTCCTTTTTCATAATTAGAATTGGAAGTGGGTCGTTGTTCCTGGGTCAATAGACCAACCAAATAGACAAATGAGAAATACTGCTACAAGTTACTTGAAAGGTTATTCGATTCGACTAAATTCATGTTGGGAGTAACAAAGAAACGTGCCATGCGACTTTGGATTTATCTTTCTAATTTTAGTTATCGATAACCACAATTTTGAACAAACCTTTTTACATATTCTTCCATTATGATAATATTGAAATTCCATCACTTGTGCGCTGATGCGGTTGCATTTTTTTATCGCATTGTTTCAAAAGCCTTTGTTTCGCGTGTCTCGAGCGTGTACGGCCGAGTGGTGAGGCTCTCCACTTCACCTCAATGTGTTCATCACATGGGTTCATAATCACATGGAGAGCAAAATCGATTTGATGACTGAAGATTGTGCATTTCTTTACTTATTTTTTATTTCAATAGTCTGCTGAGGATATGCAATTACATTTTTATATCTCGTAGTATTCATGATGAATTCAGTGAGCTGACAATCTACACCTAAATAGTTTGCGATGACACGATTCCAAATTTAAATTTCAAAGCTGTCTACAGTCATCATACTGATTCAATAACAAGAGTTAATTAATAGCTGAAAACAGTATGAATGATTTTATCTGCATGCTTTTATGGTTTTATATTCATATAGTATCAGAACTCCAGCATCATGAATAGGAGTAGGCCTAGCTAGAACCCAGCATCAATGCAGCTTTGCACTATGAATTAGAGAATCTTCCAATTTCTGGATGTGCAAGTGCATAGATGTGATATGAGCAAGTTGCTGCATGGCATTGGTTTTGAAAGTCTGGATAGATATAGTTTACTGAGTCGAAAGTCATATCATCCACGTCATGATGAGTAGAACCTTTCCCAAAAACCTCCTGGATTCAGATTGACGAAAGAAATAGAGAAGGAAGACTCTTCAGAGGGCACAAATTTTCTATATTAAAAAAGCATAAACGTGCAAACTTTCGGCGTTGCGCCTAAATCATGCACAAGTTTAAAGTGATGAAGCAAGTTAGAAGATTTCACAACAGCATGAAAATTCAGTAACATACGTCACTGTTTACATGTAGTGCACAATAAAGACAAAAATCAATAAATAGTATAGCTCAAGTAAAATCTACAAGTTAAAAAAGCATAATTTAAGATGTTACTTAACAATTCGAAAGGAAGTTGCATTATCTAAAATATAGTCACAGACGTCAAAAATGTTTAAGTGAATTCCTTTACAATTATTCATTCATTTTGTTGCATCAATGCTCTTAATATACAGGGACTCGAGTACTACACGTTTGTGATAGTTGGTTATGCCAGAATGGACTATTTTCCATTTAACTGATGGTTGGGCAGCAGGATGCTTCCATTCGAAATGTTCACAAACCGTAGAATCAGTGAAAGATGAAAAAAAGATACTCGTTAAGTCTGGACGAGCATTTACAGTCTATAGGACATTTATAGGAAGTTTAAGTCTGTTATAGTTCGGCCAATATAGATTTCATCACAATAAGAGCAATTGATCTGGTAAATGACGCATTTAGATTTACAGAGATGTGGCTTGTCACACAGAGCGAAATTTGCAAGTAGCTTCACATCTTAATTTCTCATTGGTAAGATGGAAAATACTTTTTAGAGACCTTCCTCCATTGAAGGAAGGGATGACTAGCCTGATCTTTTCAGAAAGGAAATGTAATGTCTTTTAGCACTCTTATTCACAAAGGACACTTAATGAATGTTCGATTTTCCTCTGGATCAGCATTGGGACCAGGGACGCCGGCAAGGATATTGAAGGCGTTGCACATGTGCCCTATTCATACAGAAATGCTCCTTGATAAACTGCAGTTTCACGAATCTCATAGCAGTTCTACTAACTTTAAACTCCAAGCTGATTTGAGTTTCATATTCATTGAATGACCAAGATTTTACGTTCGCGCGATGAATAATAGTGCATTAAGTGTACGTGTGCAGTTCACTGTTCTGGCCCGACATTGACAAAATAAAGTTATGCCTGCAAGAAACTTGTTATTTGGTGTACAGAAATCGCCTTGAAGGTTGGCCATCGTTTGCAGCTTCTCTCTTTCAAAGGACAGCCAAAGTGGGATGGCAACACGGACTTTTGTAGAATGTGTTTTTGTAGTGAAAATATTTTAGAAGTTCCTTGATACTTTTCAAAGGCAGATTATCATGCTCATTTCATGTGCAGAGATTAATCACCAAGTTAAGGATTTGAGATGTTTTACGTATCGTTCTATTGCATACACAAGCAATATGCTCTATAAATTTCCTTTTGTTCCAAACAAAAGCATTATACAGAAGTATTTATAAAGCATTGCATAATATTTTAGATTATTACATTCTAAAAATTAAATTCATCAACGCTTCATTGACCACTGAAGTCTCAGTTTCTTGTGTCGCTCGGATAGATTCAGCTTCGATGCTCTCATACTACTGGAGTAGTTCAACTCCTTAAGTCGTCTCCAAACAATTGTCCGGAAAACCTGCTGAAAGCTCAGATAAAGAGGTAGAGGGATCACTATCGACCACACCTGTGATGTAGCGATTTGACCTGCGAGAAGTCAAATGCCTTGGTCGGTCAGAAAACCTTCCACCAGGCCGCTGACAGCCTCTTCGCAACCAAAAGTAAATAGTACTTTAGGAGACTGTAATTGTTGCGACACAATGGCAATTGGCCGGGCACTTCGGATCAAAGCCTCAGCTAGACCCCTAGGATAGCCTTTCCGGTAAACTTTCAGTACAGCAGTTCGCATGTTACCGAGAGACACAAAACAGATGAAATGAATGAATTCGATGTATTTCGATTACATAGCATTGTTCTCGTCTGCCTAGACGAGCCTTCTACAATGCACAGACACCGATCAACAGCCGTATAGTAAAGAAATCCATCTGCGTGACCTATCAGTTATGCATGCATGAGAGTAATGAATAGTCACGCTTTCTGGTTAGCGATGAAAATGTGAATTGAATTCCAAACAAATTGTAAAAGATTGAGACATTATTTAGTCTACTGACTGCTATAAATAGTATAGTCATGAACTTTTCACAGAAGCAATTTCAGAACATGAGCTTTCTAAACACAAAGTTTGTTGAATTTTGGAACGACTTTCTATACGTAATTTACGTTTACCCATTTCAATTCTTTATGAAACAATCTGTATGTTTTTACTTATTGTCCACAGCTATGGACTTGCCATTGTATTCTTGCAACATTGCCAATGACCACTTTCATCCATGTACGCTGTCAAACATAACCTGAATGCATGATCAAGATAAACAGTTGCGCTCTGGAAATTTCGTTGTTTTGACATTGATAGTAGGCATACTGTATATAAAATATCTATTTATATAGACTGCCCAGATTAAATAAATATGCCGACCGATATATCTGCCATCTTTTGTATCGCGCTAGGCCTACTTTTATATCAATCATTCAAAAAAATTCTATGGACATGGACTGCTCTTGCAAAGTTCATTATCAATTCAATGCATATAAAATAGCTCTCATTATGGTTCTCATGAATTGCAACAGCACAGAATATATTGCATGTTCGATATATCTTCACCACCATAGAAATAGATTGTTTATCTGAAATTTACTACACAGCTGATCATTAAAAAGCGGACCACCCAAATTCAATTGAAATACAATCGATTCTCATGACTTCTAATCGTGTCGCACATCAACGTGTCATACATCTTTCGAGAGCTTGCATTCTCAGCTTTAAAATGATCTATGATAGACTTGTATCCGTTATTGTACTTGCTGAGCAGTGTTCAGGGCATGAAAACTGCTCAATTTACAAATTGCCAATTGTCAATAAGAAAACACTGAATCGCAAAACGAACACTTATTAGACTGACAATGACAATGACATGACATGACACAAAACAATAGAAATGGCATTGCAGAAATCACAAACAGCAGCACAATAGACAGAGAAATGTCAGCTTAATGCTGTGGCTACGCAAATGTCTGGAATGACAATGACTTCGAATCAAGATCAAGAAAAGGAGTAAGAAAAATTAGAAATAATACCAGTTAAGTAAGGACGGACGATACGAAGTAAATCAGATACAAGAAATACAAATTAAGTAATGATATGATTACAAAAAAGTAGAATTGAAAAAAAGTGATAATACAAAGCTATAAAGTTAAGGAAAGCTAGAAAAAATATAGAAGTTATTGATAAAAGTGAAGTAAGGACGGACACAAAAGCAAACAGGGATAACAATGGACGGAGCATTATGGATATCACCAAGGTAAAACCAAATCAATTACAAAAAATGGAAAGTTTAACTACTCGAGCGCATCGTATTTGTTCAGAAGATACAGATTGTTTCATAAAAAATGGATCACTCTTAAACATCGCCTTAACTTCAACTTTGTCTAACTCCGCCAAACTTGAACGAATTTCTCTGAAATTTGGAAGATATGTCAGTTGTGCTTACTAATATCATTGTTGGAAATTTCAAGCATGAATATTGAGTTGTTTTCCTGTTATAGATAAAAAAGTAGTAGATAATTTGATCTTCATTTAGCAATGTTACACAAAATCATACCTCACTCTTATAAAATTACATTTGTTTCCTTTGTTAGTAATATGTTGTTCTACAAGCCAAAAGCTATCAAGCAAAACAAAAATAAAGAAAATCGGTCAATCAGAGCCAGTATAGCACCATTATTCATCAACAATAATGTAACTGCTACATGTGATTAACTGGACTTCATGTTCCATAGCTTCCTGACTTCGTTGCGGTGGTGCTGGCAGCACTCCTGATTGCTTTCAGCTAGAAATCTATCTCTTACCGGTTGAAAACAATACAAAGCACAAATGAACAATAACGAGATCGCATTCACAACAGGCAAAGTGTCAGCCTTGCTAGAACTAGGGTTTTCTTTGCGAGCTACAAGCAAGCGACTAAATGTCCCTTACACAAATGTGCATCGATGGCATAATGATGATTTTCGACGATTTTCGACTCTGTCGTAAAGAGGGCTGTGGCCGTCCACGCAAAACATCCAAACGTAGAGACCGCATAATTTTGAGATTTGTTAAAGTTGATCCAAGTCTCTCGTTAACTGAGATGGCTGCACTAGTCTCGTCTATTTCTAAGTCCACTATTCGTAGAAAACTTATTGAGTCGAATTTCAAGAGCTGTAAGAGGCCCTCTCAGATCGAATTATCAGATCAGCATACAAAAAGACGTCTCAGATGGGCAATGAGTCATTGTCACTGGCGAAATCAATGGGATCGGGTTGCCTGGTCTGATGAGGCATCAGTCCGTCTGAAGGATAGTGATGGTCGATTGAGATTATGGATAAAAATCTGATCAGGAAATTCCGAGACATTTACATCGTCCCCGGGTACAAGGTGGTGCGACTCTACTGATTTGGGCTGGCATTTGGACCAATGGCCGCTCAAGGAACCATGAATTCTGAACGCTATGTGAATGTTTTACGAATGAACATTGGCCAAATGACAGATCAACTTGGTGATCCATCGACTTGGTTATTTATGGATGATAATGCTACGTGTCACAGGAGTAGCAGAGTCAACTTATGCAAGTCTCAATTAGGGCTTAGGACATTATCTTGGCCAGCTCGTTCTCCTGATCTGAATCCCATAGAAAATGTATGGAGTATTCTAAAACGTAACGTTCGTCGTTCACTGCTACTCGTACCTACAGATGGCGTATCACAACTTACGTCACTGTTAAAAAGAGAGTGGAGAAAGTTAGATCAGTCAAAAATCAACGATATCATCGAATCAATGCCTAGACGAATTGGTAGTGTCATTGACAATAAGGTTAGGGCCACAAAATATTAGCTTCTTAAGAACCGTTACTGTATCATAGCTTATCAGATTATATAAGGACATTTAGATATATTAGGGATATGAAATAACATGAAAAATGCTTTCTGTATCATACTTATGTTTTATTTAGTCAAATTTTAGGATGATCTACTTTTTATTAAACGGACTGTAATTGGACAAAAATATGAGTTCGTTAGTATGCTATTGTTCTTATGAAAAACTGATGCGATGATGTCAATTCTTTCGGAGATACAATTTAAATAGAAAAATCAAGTCATCAGTGATTCTCTGAGATCCTGAGAGGAAAAAGTACTCTCAAAAAGAGAGTGGAAAGCTATTCGACAATTATTGCGGAAAAGCAAACGCCTCTGGCTTACTAGAAGTCATCAGCACAGTAAACAAATTTTTTGTGGCAGTCATTCCAATGAAGACTAAACATCATCCGAACCGCAGTTATCTATAGCTTATCTCAAGCTAAGATAGAGAAAAGCACATGAAAAGCACTGTACACCGGCACAATTTTTCGCTATAGCGATAAGATGATGTGTCATTGTTTTCTCATCATTCTATGATTGAAATCTAATCAGTCTCCTGTTAACTCACCCGTTTGTGATGCTCATAGATCAAAATATATTTTTAAACAAATAAATTGAAGATGAATCATCAACATCCTTCCAATGTTACGTATCACATTTGCTAATCTATGACGGTCAGCCTCGAAATCTTAATTCTTTTTAATGTTGAAGGGACATTATCTGATGACTGTTACATAATGAATTGCGAGCGATAGTGTGTTCGATCCATCAATTAAATCATAGCACTAAAATCATTTAATGAGTTAAGACAAATTCGTCTATGTAGCCGAGGTTGCTTGGTTGATAACTCGATGAGTTAATTTTATACTTATATTTCGGCTGTCACAGAAAAAAAGAAAATAAACATTCGCCTTTATCATCGCTCGAAAACATTACAACAAAAACTCAAGAAACCAAAACTGAAACAAACGTGCACAATGAAGAACTGTCCTATGAAAAATGACAATTGTGGCAGAAAAATGGTTGTATATAAGATCCAATGTTCATGTGGTTCTGTCTACATTGGAAGTACAGTGCGTCCCTTACACACAAGAATTCGTGAGCACTCATTTTACAACAAATCCGCCATCTATGATCACAAGCTCATCTGTCATGGCAGCCTCAGCATAGAGATTGTGTCACATGCTAAAGACGCAGTAGATCTTCGTCTCAAAGAGGCACTCATAATCAAGACAGCCCAACCTGACCTGAACAGGTGTGATGAAGGACAAGATATCTGTACAGTGGTATATATATGACATTTTGATTTTTGAAAACATTTTTATATAGCTTTGTACTCCATTTGTAAATCTTTTCTACTCTATACTTTGAAAAGGGCTGTGACAGCCGAACTATAAGTACAAAATTAACTCATCGAGTTATCAACCAAGCAGCCTCGGCTACATAGACGAATTTGTCTTAACTCATTAAATTTAACAATAATGCTGCTCAGAGAGAATTTTGATATTTTACGCACTAAAATCATGTAATAAATGTTAGATGAACTTCAATATTTGAATCTTCACTAAGATTGGCAACTTGTCATGAAAGATGTTATTTTCCATAGATTTCGAGAAGAAGTTGAAACCAAGTTAGCTATTTCCACTTAAATTTTGGTCAATTAGAATACAATTACCAGAAGTACTTAAGATGACCCATCCGTCTATAATCAATACATGAGATAATTGTTCTGGTAAGTGAACCATTTCATCTCAATTTTACCTGGAACTGTCGGTGATTGTCCTGAATTTGACAGTCAATCCAACATACCTGCGGTCAATTATGCACGTTATGATTATCATGAGCTAAAGCATATCCTATGCTATAGTATTAGCCATATCATTCACTTTTGCGGTGAACGTGCTGAATGTAACGACGTCGCGTGCTCCTAGACTTCAGTTTACTGGCTTGACGACTTGACTGTCAAGACAGTTCATGTTAGAGATTACCTTGTAATGCCAGCTTGTCCATACACTTTTCTCTGCACAAAGAAACTTTGAAAGGTAGCAGCTGTATTCAATCACCTTTACTATAATAGTCTTAGAAGTTTGACTGTCTTGCAAGTTTCTTACTCATAAAATTGATACATTTATAACCCATTTGGTCAAGATGTTTCCGTGAAGCAGGAGACTACAAATATTTGACTCCTTCCTAGTCCTCCGCTATAAAGTCCTGAGAAGAAGCCGATTTTTATTCGTGTAACACTTATCGGCGATATGGCGGGTTTCTTTTTTTAACCGTTCTGCTCGCCAGTCTTTTCGACCTTTTCGGCGACCTAGGAAAAAATTGGTGATATCGTGAAGCTCAAAATCATGACTCTTTTGACTGAAAATGTCATATTCTCACTTTTTCATAAAAACGGTCATGTTTGGTATCTTCAGAATCCTTGCCATGTGAAGGTTTTCATGATCAGCTGTAAAGGAAATTGACTCAAGGTCGCGGCACATTCGGGGGAACCAAGGTCCATTTCTTTGCGTCAAATCGAACTTAAATGGCAGAAAGAAAACGATTTTGAGCAGTAGAATAATACTACTTTCAATAGATGGCAAGACAGCAGATTTTGCACATTCTAGTTTACTGTTGTAAGTTTATTGAACTGGAGCTAAACATTATTGAAATTATTATGTCATCTTACTTCAATGAGTCATCGGACATAAATAACAACTACTCGGCTTAAAAAGTGCAGTAGACCTTGAAAATTTCACAGTGATTTTAAGGTGAGAGTTCAAGAAAAGGACCATCATTTTCATGCCCAAAAATCGCTTTCCTTTTGCAAATTCAAATGCGATTTGACGCAAAGAAAAGAGCCGAAGTAGGGGCATGAAGAACCAATGAAATGCTCAGAACTACACATGTGACCGATTTTAATCCAATGATACAGCCGTTGACAAGTGTATCTAGTGAAAATGCGTGCTAGAGAAGATGCTTTCCTTCCATTCTAGAGGTTTTTATTGTTATCAATTTCTATGTTCACTACGTGTCCAATATTGTGCCCTCAACTACGTGTATGAAGGCTGACAGCCGAGTAAATGTCATTTGTCAAATAAATAATCAAAAAACAGCTCATCCGTGCCTAATAACTTATTGATCTTATTGGAGGAAGAACTACTGCTTATCTTGGTGATGTTGCTCTTTGCACACTACCTCTGACTCATAGTCAACGCCACAAGACAACTGAGTCATCAACGCGACGATGTGACCGAGTCTTCAGCTGAGACAGAGCAGTAAAGCACTTCAGTTCAACACAATCAGATAAATTCAATCAAAGTATCGATCAACAGTCATATCAATCTACTTATAGCAGCAAGTGAAATCCAACATCGTAATTTGAAGCGATAACTTGAGGTCCATTCACACCGGACGCGGCGCGCTCCCGCGTGTCTCTGTGTGAATAGTCTCATAGATTTATTGAGGTTCTGACCGAAAATTCTGGACGCGTGAGGACGTGACGCGTCCGGTGTGAATAAACCTCTATTCCGCAAAACAGAAACTTCAATAGTCAGAAGAAAATAACATTTTATGCGGAAATACTAAAATTTGTCATTTAATGTGGCTAATTATAACTCATTAAAAAAATCCTATCATTCTAATGACGTATGCAGATGCAGTGTACTGCACATGTCTGCTACGGAACATTGAGATAAAAAATTCATGCACAATAATAAAGTGCAAGATAGAACTTCGGGGATATGGGTAAATCCAGAATAGATTACACTTTTTAATAAAATTCTGTCCCATTGCCTAGTCGAGTGAAGTTCAATAGTATTTAATCCGATTTGCTCTCTATCGTGACTCATATGATCCATAGGACTTGGTCACGTAGAAAATTAAAAGTAATTTTATCATAACTGGTGCACAGAGATGTAAAGGTTTAAAAAAAGTCCGAAAATGCCTTGTCGCATGAAGTAAGTTGCGATCTTGGACAGACTCGCAGAGTACAGAAGTATTTCTGTAATTGATTGCTTTTCTCGCATTTAGCTTTGCCATGAAGTGAAATTGAAAGAAAAATTCGATTGGAGTTGAAAGTCTCTTCACCTACGGTAGCAGAATTGATTATGATGCTGTCGCATGGAAATAGTAGCTAAAAAACTCGCGCAATTTGTAACTTGAGGGACGCCTTGCTTTATAAGATGCAGCTGCATATTGATGGAAGTATTACTTGTGGTAAACTATTATATGATCATGAAGCAAGGAACGCAAGAAAATCGGTCTCATTGCTCATGAATGAATGTTGAGAATGAATTTAAGGTAAAATGAAGGATATTTGACACCACAAATTCGTAACTTGAGGACAAAAAACCAGTTCCCGCACAACTGGAAAAAGTTTGAACTCAGTCAAGTGTATGTCAGAATGGCAATGAGCTATCCTGCTAAATTATTCATTCAGTTCCTCTCAATTGTCATTGCACTTTGATAGAGATTGAAGAAACGCACAGATTGTAACTTGAGTTGGGGGGGGGGACGTAACTTGAGGGACGTCCCTCAAGTTACGCATTTCTATCTATGTTAGCACCTCAGCAAAATCAGCCATATATTGATGTTTTTTATTAGTCTCGTGAGTTTTTGGCATTGTGAGTTGAATTCTGCACAATTGCGATCACAATTGACTTTGGTAGAGTGATGGGGAGCTATCGAACATTGAGACATAATTCTCTAAATTTATCTTGAATTTTTGCTAGTTTAGAGACCTTTCGCAACACGAACGAAGTCCTCCTTTTTGTGAATGATCAGGGTTGCTAAACAATAGGTGTCACCATTGATAAGAGGTCCATTTAGAAATTTTTTCCGTTTCGAAGATGTCACCACTTTTCAAACAAATTCTTTGACTACAATAAACACATCCTGCGCATCACATAGAACTCCGAAGTAAAAAGCTATCGACGTGTGATACGTCCATCGAATCGTCGTACAAGCAATATAGCTGTGATTGGACGGCTCTCAGACAAAGAGATTTTTGCTGCTTCACGAAAAATCATCAGTTCATGCTAGGTCGACAACGACAGTGGCTGTAATTCTGCAAAATGGCCCCTGATAGACAAAAGATGCTTAAGAGAAAGAGGAGATACCGAAAAAGTTAAAGAAAAATGGCGAGAACGTTGTGATGAAAGGTGAGGAGCAAGCACTAAGATCTTATCACAAATGCAAGGAAAACGTGATCCGAGGGCAGAAACGCTTCTTCTTGCAAGAAAAAAGAAAACTATACATGATGAGTACAGAGCAACTAAAAACCAATCTCTATAAAATGAACCAAATGGAACCAGAATCTGTTAGCGCAACAAATTCAAGAGTATCATACATCCATGTTCGTCTTCTGCTGAGCTGCCAGTGATTCAAAACGTGCAGCAAGTAAAACGAGAAAATAAAAAAGAGGAGGGAAAAGGTCAAACCTCCTAAATTACAGAAACATTGCACTGCAAAAGCAAGTGCGCAAATTTCAAAAGAAATTGAGAGATTGAAAGCCCAAGGTGGAAGTGTGGGCCTACCTTTGTATCACGTGATGTCCAAATGCCTCAATCAGAAATTGCCATGAAATCTTCAAAAAAGTAAAGTTATGATGATAAATGTTCACCTAGCCCGTGATAAAGTCAATAAAGAGAAAGTACGTCCAAATACGCAGAAAATTAGCCAGCATTACGCTAAAAGACGTCAGTAGAAAGTTTTTCTTGTGCCAAGAGTCATCTGAGAGAGTTGCTACAGACAGATGCAGACCATAAATAATGCGTACCATCAACATTGCTCGGTCAAATTCCCAATTCGTCACTCATCATCTTCCTTCTATTGTCGTGATGATAATTCCCAGACTTGCATCAGGAAAGAAGGAAAGAAGTTTATTAGAGACATTCATGCGACATTCTTTTTCAGAAGAGGTATCTTCTGTTTTCTATCAGTGACCTGCACATGAAATATATGTCCGAAAAATTCAACAGAAAAGATTTCTCGGTTCCTTGTTCTTTTCAGTTGAAGCCAAAACAAGTTGTGAAGCCCAAGCTTCTGACAGACAGTTTATGCATGTGCATAAAATGTGAAAATCCTCGATTGCTCCTCCAGCATTACGAAATATTCCAAAGTTCTAAAGTCATCAAGTATGTCTGAAAATCTTCGACAAATTGTATGTTCGCCTTATTCAGAGTTTGTACTGTTCGCGCTCGTGATCCAGAATGGCCAATCAAGGAGGTGTGTCCAAGGGAGGAAGATGGGTCATTTTTGTCCATCGTGTCAACAATTCCTTATGTCCAATGGCAGCGAATCAAAGACAGAGAAGTCTCGTAGCAGTTCACCAAGCGGTGTTCAACTCACTGATTCTGTCCCATATGCTAGCTCTGAAATGTGAAACTAACTCGCTGGCTTTGCGGACACGCGAGGCTGTCTGGCGCTAACTTCGCGAAGGAAATCCATTGGGAGCTCCCTGACGTTGTGTCTCGGCGAAGGCTAGATGACTCTAGCGACAACGGCGGGTGCGTAGCCCTACTGATTGTTAACTAACTTCAACTCACACTACTGAATAACTGCTACTGAAACTGCGGTGCTGCGGAGACCTGCACTATTTGACTATGCGATGGAAATGTATGCATATCACCAATTCTCCTTCACTAACCAATATCATGAAATTGAGCTAGCGGAAAGCACTGTTTGTCTGGTGGATTTCAGTGAAAATTTACACAATGATGATATTTGGGATATGAAGTGCCAATCGGCACACTTCGTGCTACAATTAGCAAATTACTATTCACCAAGAGAGTACATATGCACAAATGAGAACCGAAAATGTTTTGCGACATTTAAGTACGGACATGGACGGAAAACAGCCGAATCAGGGGGACACATATTCCACAAAGCTCTCGATTTTGATTGACAGAGGACATATGTAAAGAAATGAATCATCTTCTCTGATAGCCCCTAGTTCACAGACCGTAACCGGTTTTATATACCTGTTTCAGTCTTCTTGCTCGACTTTTGCGATTTTTTTGCATATCGATTCCCTAGAATGGTATTTTCCAGTGAGAGTGGGCACGGTAAATGCGCAGCGGATGGTGTCGGCAGCTTTTTTTTGAAACGAACATGGGATTCACATGTTTCGAGTGGAGATTTATTGATAACCTGGGAGATTTAATGCGATTTTGACATAAAAATGTGGATATTTTGATAACCACTGTGTCCAAAGAGGAAATCGACAGAAAGAATATTGGAATCAAACTTGCCTGACAAAAGTGGTGAGTTTATTTTAATATTTTAATCATGTCACTTTTTGTGTAGATATGAGTGCTCACTATCTGATTATTGACGATCAAAATTCAACTGCAGGATTCGCTGCATTTTTACCGACCGTGGGTCTACATGTAGCCTATCTATGGAGAGCGACATGAATAGAAATGAACTGTTGTTGCCATTCTAGTCTTGCTCATTCAGTAGCCTAAAGCTACATTATCAAGCCTCTTCCTATAGCTTCTGACTGGCAAACATTGACCAGCCTATTGAAAAAATCATTCTGCTGTAGAGTTCTCATAATGATTAATGGCTTGAACTTGATATAAAGAAGAAAAATTGAGAGCTTGGTAGATTTTTAATGCATAAAATCACATTTGATCTAGGCCTATGCTATTCTAGAATTATTCTATTCATTATTTTGACACTCATGAATGCATTCAACGAGATAGGTCATAGGCCTATACACTTTTCATTTTCAATTTTCCCACCGTGGTTCACGCTAGAAATTCTTCTTTAGGCCTGCCTATATTTTCATGCTTTCAAAAACCTTTTCGATGTCAGAAGCATGAAATTCAAAAATTTTAGGTAGTTTCGAAATGTCATTAGGTCTACAAATGCCTAAAATGGTCGGCTCAAAATGGATATTCTTATTAAAGACTTTGCTTGCACTGCAACTCTTGTGGTTTGCTTCAATCCAAGGACATTTAATTACGCAAATAATTACAGCATGGTGGACTTGACACGTTTGACAAAACAAATGGAAGTGATCTCACAACGTGTTCTGAACTTGTCCACAAGCTCATCCTCCTGTGGTTGCAAGTCCCACTCAAATCCGATGATTGGATACTTGGTTGGTTCTCGAACGGTGACAACAGGAAAAAACATTTCGCGCCCTCAGATTACCACAGATTTGAGAATGGGGTTTTTCGTGTTCCGTTTTTTTGAAGCAATACACGTAATTAGAGGACTATTTAAATGAATTCGTCGATCTCTTGTAAACTGATTGTTCCGTGATATCTCCCCTGGGAAATTGTGAGAAAAGTTAGATATCCAACTATTGATAGAAGAGGGATAAAAGTGTTCGCTTGACATTGAGATTCGCGAGTGAATACAGGATCGCTGCTATTATTTTTCTTCAAAAAAACTTGTAGTCCTGCGATAGGCCTGTGAATAAATGCAAATCATGCAGTGCGCCATAAAGCTGTATTTTTTATGCTGGCCATTAAAAAAAGATAGAACCCATTGGGTATCATAGTTCTACAGTTCTACATAGAAGTAAACACTAAATCACAGGAAACACTGAGCTGAGAGCAATTACTGCCCTTCAAGGTAAACACAAATTTCCAAAAATGCTAGCTCCAGATAACTCAGATAAATTCGAAAAATCACCATTAGTGCATTTAGTGGGCTGACCTCCAAACAGAAATAAGTGCTAGAACTGCAACCTTTTATGTAAATAACTGTTTTGGATGTTATCTTATTAAGCTTCTACGAAAATAAGGTACCTGAGCAAAATAAATTGAACATTGTAACTTGAGGGACGTCAATTGTAACTGTGAGGGACGCCTGGTGTAACTTGAGGACGCTTCATTTTTTCTTCGAGTCTGATGTATATGGCCACATGAACTTCTGTGGTTGTCGACTATGCCAATTTAGTTTTCTTATGATGTCACAGACATTTTTAGGGCAAAATTTCAAAATTCTAATAGTCTAAACCCCTTGCGACAAAAAAAGTGTAATCTAATCTGGATTTACCC
>CAJQUW010008907.1:0-16911 GCA_907163375.1 Prostheceraeus crozeri
GGCAATGATAGTCAATTTATCACTTGAAACGAGATACCGATTTGCTTTTTCTGCTCCTTATATTACGGTGCAAAGAAACCCGACTTTGAGTACTTCATGGAACTCTTCGTAACTCAGATTAAATCGTTCGAAATGGAGTACGATTATTTTAAAATCAAAATTAATGTTGTCACTCTTTGTGCAGATTGCATGAACATGGTTCATTTCAATGGCTATTATAGCTGCCAGAGATGTATGATAAAGGGTGTATACAGCTCCGAATGTCATAAAATGTTATTTCCTCACGTGAATGGTTCGTCTGCGCGAGGGTTCTTCTCTACCTTGGATTAACTCGCTCGTTCATGTTGCATATTTTATCTCACAAATTAGTGGATGAAGCATCCTTATCTCGCCATCTGACTTCAATAAAAGTCCCTGTCAGATTCAAACGCAAGCCACGTAATTTGACGTTTAAATTGAGCTTCAAAAGCACTGAATGGAAGAATTTCATTTTATATTACTTCGGCATTCTGTATAATTTTCCGAATAATGAGTAAAATTATTCATCCCAACGCTATCTGTCATAATCGAATATTGCTGCGACCTTGCATAAGTGAGGAAGATATAAATAATGCTCATAAACTGATTGTGTATCGAAGACAGTGTGCAGTCGATTTCTTTGGAGCTTCAGTGAATTCTTACTCGATGCATGCCATGGAGCATTTGCCTGAACAGGTACGACAATATGGTGCGTTATGGAATATATCTGCTTCACCTTTTGAAAGCAGTTTTTATCAGTTGAAGAGACTGGTGAGCGGTACACGCAATGAGGGTGAGCTAGTAGTGAAGCGATTTCTTTTTCGGAAGAGTAGTAGTGAGAACCATCAAGAACTTAAGTTCCCTTCTATTCGGGCTAAATCTGTAACAACGAACACATTGTCTCATCTTCAGGAATACCCTTTATATCGACCACATGTTAATGAACGCTATTATTCGGCATTTTTTTTGTAACGGCACTCTGTTTAACTCGAATTTTTATAGCAAATGTCAACATTCTCCATGTCATGCTAGTTTGAAGGATAATCGTTTCGTAAGGATAGATTACATCGTAAGGAGGGAGTCATCTGACAATGTTTGTCTTTGTACAGAACTGATAAAACTGCACACTGTTATTGATCTCATTCCTATTCATTCACCATGTTCTGGAATTCTTTCTACTTACTGTGAAACTTACCTAGTAGAATATGGACGCAAGATACTGGTGGATTTCAAAGACTTCAAAATCATGTAATATTGATGCCCTACTTCAGCCAAATGGTAGCTACCTCAGTGATGAATTGCTATGAGCCTGAATGATATCACTAACAGTGCGTTACAACAATTGTTCATGTGGTTGCAAATGGTCGAACCTTGTTCTAGCTTCCATTTTTGTTATGTTTCATTGGCTCGGCGCTATTCTCAAGAGATGGGAAGCTTTGATTCGTGTTTGAAATAATAAATCATTAATATTCTTTTAAATGGATGCATTGTCTTGGCATCTAATGTACTTCTTAAAGTAAGCATTTGTGTATCGATTGATCAGGTATTTCGAGAATATATGTATTTAACTTGGCATTTTTTCTGTCATTATATTTTGTATATACATGCTTCAATGTCAACTCTTGGGAGTTGTCGTCAATTTTTGGATTCGTGAAAGCATGATTTTGAAATTGAATCTTGTTATTGACTTTCACGATCACTACATGATAAAAGTAATAAAGAATAGATAACTTGGTATGTAACTTTACATACCTATGTGTGTCTATGGATGGTCTCCAAGTATCTAAATGAATTTGGAGTATATTGAAAAATATATATGATAAACCTGCTTCAGCGATGCATTTCGAACTCCTTATCATTTTTCTCAATATTTTGAAATAGTATGTACTTTTCTCATCAGGATAAGGCCCTGTCGTGATCGTCATTGTTTAAAATCCTAAAATGTTATTTTCATCCCGTTTTACAGCATTCGCCTAGTCGGTGAGGTTTATGACTTCATGATGTTATTAAATGGTGTTTATACAGACACCACACATAGTCAGACTATGATATTTTCATAGTCCATGTAGTTAATGTTGCAATCCATGATTATAATGCTGCTGAAAAATCATGCTAGACTGCCTCAGGTGACCAAGTGTTCTGGTCATCGACTCCACAAGTTGTAGGTTTATGATTAGGCGGCTGGGGAGGTGCACCGATCGAATTTAAAGTGTGAGCGCAAACCTGTGACGGTTATGCTGCCGTCTTGCCCTTGTTATATCTTTCTATATTGCGTGGACAAGAGAACAAAAAATGGTTAATTTAAATTAGCAGGTTACCTAGTTTCATTGAACAGCAATGATTTAAGAATGCTTCATGTGGGGTTAATCTGTAACACAGGATGTGAATTGTCGTATTGTGGGCTTTCTATTAAAGTCGACAAATCTTCAGTTTTGCATAGATTATGAGATGGTCATATTGTGGTATAGGCCCCTATACATGCATGCCATGTCCTTTGTTTTATTTGATAGTTGTCTTGTGAATATAGAAACATTTTCTTTGGAAATAATTATGTATCTACGTTTCTATGTTACTCTGTAAGCCTATTATACTTGATGTTAGAATAATATTATTTATATTTACCATGTGACCTGTTTTCTTTTAATTTGGACCAAGGAGATAGAGTAATGAGAATGTAATCAAATAACTTTCGCATCATGGAGGTAAATGCAACTGCAATGTTTATCAGTCCTGTTTGTACTACATAAAAATGTACGGGTAAGACTCGATCTAACGTATAAAGCGATTTAGATGTTGATTATTGGTTACTTTGAAAGCTAACAGAAAAAATATTGTTAACTTGAATATTTCAGGCGGCTTTTATGGTTAACGTAGGAAGTGCATCCTAATATTATCATAAACTTGAGAAAATGCATTTAAGTAATTTGAATAATTTTAGTAAGAACGTGCAAGTCTTCCTAATATTAGAATAATTTTTTTTCTCGGGGACACAGACCTCCAGGCTGTTAGCTTCATGGATTTAAAGAAGAAGCAGTTCATTTCAACTTTCTCTACTGCGATCGCTGGAAATCCCAGGAAAACAAAGCATCACGGTGAGATACCCAGACCGCAGGTAGCCGAGGAATATTTGAAGTATTGTTCTTCGATCGATGTATTCAATCACTTCAGAACCGGTGCTTTAGGATTCGAAGATGTTGTCAAAACACACTCACCGTATATACGCCGGGCACATGGTGTTCTGGGATAGTAGTAAGCAAAACTCCACTTCTGGACCGCGCAAGATGGCGGCCATCGCTGCGTCCCCCCCCCTCTGGCACGGCAGAGTGTCGTGGTCGGCCGCCGTGGTGCTTCGTGTCTGAGTCTCCCCCCCTCTGGAACGACAGAGGTTGTGGTCTGTCGTGGTGTGCCGGCCAGGTGGGTCCACGTTCACAACATGTTCGCTGACGTCCCCCCCCCTCTGCAACAACAGAGTGTGAGACTCGGGTGAGTTGGTCCGACCGCCTGGTTGACGTGGGCGACCGTCTAGGTTGACGTGGGCGACCGCCAGGATTAGTCTTGAGGCTATAGTGTGTGATGTTTTTGGTGCAATCTGCTGAATGTTGGGTTGTAAAATGGGTTGTTTCGAGTGGAAGGAGTGGTCGGATGAGAAAACGGAGGTCAGATTCGGATTCAGCGTGAAATTCTGCATCGGTAGGGTGAGTTTCAAGGCAATCGTTGAGAAAAAATTTTCAACATTTTTCGAAAAACGACAGAGTTAGAATTTGGGACGTTTTGGTGTGTAGCGCCCAAACGAAGCATCGGATGAGAAAACGGAGGCCAGATTCGGAATCTACGTGAAATTTTTGGTTAGGAAGGATGTTTCCAGCGAAATCGGAGAGAAAAAATTTTCGGCTGACGTCCCCCCCCCTGGACAGCTGGCTTCCAGTGGACGGATTTTGTCGTGCGATAGCTCGTTTGAAAGCTAAGAGTGAGACAAATTCAGTGAAAGAATCGGCTTGTTCCTATCTGTCTTCGTTCAAAAGTTAGAGCGGTTACAAGATTTTAGGTCGGAGCTTGCTCACCTGAAAAAATCCTAAGTGTCAGAGTGACTTTGTATGGGTAAAATTTTGAAAATTTTCCAAAGTGTGGAATTTCGACCTGGGACCGTCACCAAAACATTTTTCATCAAATTTCACTGACCCCCCCCCCGACAGCAATCAATTGGTTCTAGTGGACGGATTTTGTCTTACAGCTACTCGTTTGAAAGAGGAGAAAAAACTGCTCGACAACATTTTTTGTTGCGAGTCAATCGGACCAGCCGTTCACAAGTTAGAGCGGTTACAAGATTTTAGGTCGGAGCTCGCTCACCTGAAAAAATCCTAAATGTCAGAGTGGCTTTGTATGGGTAAAATTTTGAAAATTTTCCAAAGTGTGGAATTTCGACCTGGGACCGTCACCAAAACATTTTTCATCAAATTTCACTGACCCCCCCCCCGACAGCAATCTTCTAACTTTGGTTCTAGTGGACGGATTTTGTCTTACAGCTACTCGTTTGAAAGAGGAGAAAAAACTGCTCGACAACATTTTTTTGTTGCGAGTCAATCGGACCAGCCGTTCACAAGTTAGAGCGGTTACAAGATTTTAGGTCGGAGCTCGCTCACCTGAAAAAATCCTAAGTGTCAGAGTGGCTTTGTATGGGTAAAATTTTGAAAATTTTCCAAAGTGTGGAATTTCGACCTGGGACCGTCACCAAAACATTTTTCATCAAATTTCACTGACCCCCCCCCCCCCGACAGCAATCTTCTATCTTGGCTTCTAGTGGACGGATTTTGTCTTACAGCTACTCGTTTGAAAGAGGAGAAAAAACTGCTCGACAACATTTTTTGTTGCGAGTCAATCGGACCAGCCGTTCACAAGTTAGAGCGGTTACAAGATTTTAGGTCGGAGCTCGCTCACCTGAAAAAATCCTAAGTGTCAGAGTGGCTTTGTATGGGTAAAATTTTGAAAATTTTCCAAAGTGTGGAATTTCGACCTGGGACCGTCACCAAAACATTTTTCATCAAATTTCTCTGAACGAGGGGGGGGAGGTCAGTGAAATTTGATGAAAAATGTTTTGGTTAAGGTCCCAGGTTGAAATTCGGAAGTTTTAAATTTTTCAAAATTTTCACCACACTGGAGCTCTCACACTTAGGAATTTTTTCACTTGTGGCATGTTACATGGACATGTGCTGGCGGACCAACTTCCCGTGGTCATATGAGAATGGTTCAGGTGTCATATTGTAAAGAATGATGAGACAAATCGTTTGCAACAAACCGCATGTCGCTACGATGAATACTTTCGGAGATAGAGCCATTTTAAGTTTTCTTCCGAGCATATATAAACCCCCGACAACGTAAGTCTGATCACTTCATCGAAAGACGAGGTAAGCGACGGTCGTCGCTCTGAGCTCCCGATATCGGGTGCAAAGGACTCTATCTTTTGAAGTAGGCAAGCTATCTTGCTACTTCAAAGTTTGTATGATAGAGTTTGATAGTGTCTTTACTACTGATAAAATTTTTTAAAAGTAGTATGAGTAGTAAAATGCGGAATTTTTTAAAAATTCTTAATTTTCAGTTTTTTCAAAGTTTTAACATATAGACTAAGGTTTTCAAGTATCCTGAGTTCAAATCTGCTATCAGATTTGAAATTTAACTAAGTCTAAGGCAGCTTTGAGGGGTTAGATCCCAGCTACTGATCACTACCTTTGACTCGGCGTTCCTGTTACCACTTCGGGGCAGTGACAATGATGTCTTCAGCTGTAAAGAGCGGGTATCGGGGAAGATCTCTCACTTCCCTAGTGATCGGTACAAGGCCTTCGGGCTGTCGACGGGATCGAGTGCCACTCACTACACTCTTTAGGAATATGACTGTACTACATGATTCCAAACTTATACAAATTTCATTATCTTACAGCTAACGATAAATCTAACATGGCAAACGACAGAAACAGAAAATACCATATCAAAATGTGCTCTTGTGGCGAGTTAATCGCAGTGCGGACGCCAAAGCTCATGTGAAGAAGGCGGGCACCGGCCACATGATTGTCTTGAATAGGGTTGCTTGCGTGAAGTGTAGAGTGCTGAAGGGTGATGAGGATGAGGCGCGTTTTTACAGAGTGCATGCTGACTGTAGTGGTGGTTTAGTGACTGATTTGAGATTTACGCAGTTGATTGTGGAAGAGAGGGAGCGAATGTTGGCGAATGTTGCGAATGTTGTTGAGAATGTTGTTGAGAATGTTGTTGAGAATGATGAGTTGGCGAGAGCGGTTGCGTCGTTGGAGGGTGAGATTGAGCAGCGGAAGAGAGTGCTTGAGAGTGATGATGAGGATGATGTGGATTTAGATAGGAAGCGTGTGAGGAAGTTGAGCTCTTCGTCATCGGAGGTGTCCAACATCGTCATCACCGACCCCCCGAAGAGCTCATCTTCCCCAAAAGTGAAGAGTGGTGGGATTCGTATGCAGTCGGCGAGGTGGTTGAAGGATGAAGAGAAGAGGCATGTTTCGCAGCAGATGGCGCATGATTTGTTAGTGAATAAGTTTGAGAGTTTGAAGAAAGTGAAGGTGAAGTTGTGAAGGAGTTGGATGAGTTGAAAAAGAAGGATTTGAAGTCGAAGGAGGTGGCGGATGAAAACATTAGAATGAGGCGTTGTGTGACTGATTTGAAGAATAAGACGCGAGAGTTGGAAGAGAAGAATGATACGTGTGAGAAGAGGGCGAGTGCTGCGGAGAGAAGAATGAGAGATGCAGAGGCGAAGTTTGAGGAGATGATGAAGGAGATGAGTGTGTTGAGAGCGAGGAATGTTGAGTTGGAGAGGACTGTGGCTCGGCGGGGTGATGAGAGGCAGGCGTGTGAGAAGTTGGAGCGCATGAGGGATGAGTGGGAACGTGTGAATGAGGATCGTTTGTTTGAATTTCACATCCCTATTCGGGACAATCATTTGGCTGCGAAGTACTCGTAAACCAGAATTTAGACGAATCCATCCTATGCTACAATGGTCATCCCACGAAAAAATGACTCCACGCCAGCTTACGAATGCGCGGCCATCTCCACAAATTTTCGATTCGGAAACGCGCGAGACTACCTAAGGATGACTAACTTGGTAAGTGAAAAAGTAAATAAGATAGTATATCCTATTCTAATACATATCATTTTCATTGCAGATCTTTGCCTGCCTTCACCACCCCATCACGTCACTCCCGAGAACGAACCATCGGCTCTCTTAAGGGCCACCTAGGGGCAAGACATGATAGAACCTCCACGCGGTTTGCCCTGGGCAGTCTTCGGACTGGCGAATACTATCATTAAGTTGAATCTGCTATCAGTCAACTTGAACGTTGCGTCGCGTTAGAGGGTATATAAACCACTGCCTCTCATTTCATTTCATTTCAATCATGCAGACGCCGAACAGTCAAGTCAGCTCTCCTCGCGGACCGCAGTTAAGGCCGCGAAATTTATTTGAGGAGTTCGTCAGGCTAGAGGAGCAAGACAGAGTCCACAACAATCTTGCTCGGATTGGCAATCCGATGACAGCAACTGCTGTCAATCCAACGGAATGGCGCTACATTCCAATTTTTAGTCATGTGCCAGTTAGTGTGGAAGTCGACAGTGCTACCAAAGAGAGAGTCTTTGACTCTCTCAGCAGAATTGGTAGGCTGTAGGATGACGCTACTCCCGAGAACGAACCATCGGCTCTCTTAAGGGCCACCATGTGGCAAGACATGATAGAACCTCCTCGCGGTTTGCCCTGGGCAGTCTTCGGACTGGCGAATACTATCATTAAGTTGAATCTGCTATCAGTCAACTTGAACATTATGCAGTCGATTGCTATCCCTGAAGCATTCTGATTCGCTGTTGAGCAATTCATTGTTGAAAACCCTATATAAACCAGAAGATTGTAGCGCTTCTCATTCAATTTGAAGTCACGATGGAAGCGACATCTACCGACAACATTCCCGTCTTCACCGATGAAGACAACGGCATTCCCGAGTTCGTCATCCTCGACGAGTGGGATGAGGAGGATGAGAAGAAGGGGAAGATCAAGAGGATCGTTTGGACGGATGGGGTGTGGACTCCAAATACCACTCGCATCCGAAAGGTGCCAGATGCACCAGTACGACCTCGGCGGTATAGGGTCTATGACAACCTAACCGTCATACCCATTGACTATTCAAGCCAATAGTCATCTTGTTACTCCCGAGAACGAACCATCGGCTCTCTTAAGGGCCACCATGGGGCAAGACATGATAGAACCTCCTCGCGGTTTGCCCTGGGCAGTCTTCGGACTGGCGAATACTATCATTTAGTTGAATCTGCTATCAGTCAACTTGAACGTTGCAAATGAAGTTCGGTGTAATACTTCCTTTCGACGGGCGTTCCTGTAAAGGGCGGCGGTGAAACCCGTAGCTATGTATACCGCAAGGGACATTCGGCAATGGTCAATCTTGTTAAACCTCTCTGCGTCATGTTTGCAAGTGATTGCCTCTGTCTCAACGTAGTATGCATTCGCGCCAGGGCGACATTTAGCCAACTGTCGAAGGTTGCCTAAAACTTTCCATTGCATACGTTATGAGAACCATGAGTTCTACCTGTCTCTATCAATGAGACGAATTGATGAATGGAATGAAATGGGAGGACACTCACGCGCCACACGCAACATAACACACTTCTCTCTTCCGTAGTCTAACAAGCTCTTTACATATGGATCGCAGTCGATTGCTATCCCTGTATCAGAAGTGTAAGCTATCTTAATTTATTTGACACTATTTTATCTACCATCATCGTCCATATGAAATGTTTTTAGATTTACAAGTTAGACTAAGCGTGCTACTATTTCCAAATGAAAAAGTATACATGGTTAAATCATCCACTTAAGCCCATCCGTAGTCTAACAAGCTCTTTACACATGGATCGCAGTCGATTGCTATCCCTGTATCAGAAGTGTAAGCTATCTTAATTTATTTGACACTATTTCATCTACCATCATCGTCTATATGAAATGTTATAAGATTTACAAGTTAAACTAAGCGTGCTACTATTTCCAAATGAAAAAGTATACATGGTTAAATTATTCACTAAAACCCCATTCAAGTAAGTCAGTATGAAAGCAAAGATAATACGAAATAAACATTTATTATGGCATGTATTTCAAAAGGTCTTCATCGTCAATATCGTCCCAGAGTCTGGCTTCACATAGATCACAAAAACAGTTGAGCTGCTTTAAACGTTCTTCTGCAGCGTCCCTCACTTTCTCAATGTACGCCCACTCCGCCACGGTTCGCGGTTGGGAGTTAGGGGTGTACCACTCCCATATTTGATGCAAGTGCGACTTGCTGGTCATCTCCATCACCCCTTCGGCATCATATTGTAAATATTTCCACCGTATGCCTGTTAGGTCGGGCAACTCCTCTTCATCCTCCTCCGATAATGATAACTTTCGTATATTGTCGAGATTGTATGTCTTCTCCACCTTCGCCTTTCTTGGTGCATTTGGTGTAACGAGCACCTTTGCTGATGTATATGGAGAGGAGAACTCCAATGCGGTATTTGGTGTTGTTGGAGGACTTGTCATGTTGTCTTTGAAATGCTGACTTTGAATAATGATAACTTTAACATTTTTCCTATTCTTAAGTATACACAAGCAGCCAATCAGAATGAACATCCAATGAATGAAGAGGATGAAAGTATATAAGCAAAGTGACATTCAGGTCATTTCATTTAATCTGTGAATCATACAAGTGACGAACGCACGATCTCTCTCTTTGACTATTATTTGAGGTGTACAAGTGAACTGCTATCTCGTGAATTCCAAATTTGAGTGAAGTCTCTATCTTGTAGAAGTATCAACCTTAAACTTGATTTCGTTGAAATGGTAAGTTGAAAATTTCCTCTCTCATCTCCCTCAAACGTGTGACTAATAGCATCTTCCTCAATTTCAGGCATCAACTTCATCACCAACGCCCTCTCTTCTCGAGGAAAGTTTAGAGTTATTGAGTCAAGGTAGGTTGTAACACTACACTGAGGCTTGAACAGAGATGAAAGAATGATTTCTCTTTCAGGTGATGTGAGTTCCAGCTCAGGACTCTCGCGGCAAGGCAACGAGTGGGAATGTGCCGACTGCGGACATATGTTTACAAGGAAGCACAGTCTCCTTCGACACATCAAACAACGTGTGTGTCAACGCAAAGCGGCGTCAATCTCCGGAGGTGAAGTTGATTCTGACGATGACATCTCCTTTCCTTGCGATTTGTGCCCTCTTTCTTTTGATAGTCACTTTCAGCGATCTTCGCACAGACTTCAACACACGCATGCAAATGATCACTACACCAACGGTACCTCTACCATCTCCCTCATTAATGTTTCACATAATAATTTAGTACGCGACTACTGCATGGAGTCCAATACTCAAATTGTAGATTTTCCTGAGTGGCTCCTTCAAAATTCTAACATTATCGAAGCGCTCTTCAATAATTTAGACAATTTTAGAATGAAGGCGCTCATCTACCTTAAACTAAAATATATTAAAATAGATTTTCAAACGGGTCAAGTGACGGAGAGAATACAGTTTCATGTTCCTTCCTCTTCCGCAACCGAAGTTGTAGACTGCGAGTCTTGGCTAAATTTTCACATTCAATGTTTAAAATCAAATGTAGATAAATTCAATCAACGCGACAGCGCTCTCATTTTTGATGGTGTGGACTCAGCCATATTCAAAATTTCCCTATTAGAAAGTCATGCAGCTCGAGGCACATTTAAACTTCCAAAAACGTTGTATAATAAGAAAGCTGTCATCAATGTTGATTGTAAATCACAGTGTTTCAAATATGCAGTCCTATCCATCCTTCACTATAATGATATCAACGCGCATCGAGATCGCACCTATAGCTATAGACAGTGGGAGGATGAACTAGACTTTGAAGGTTGTGATAGTAACAACATGAAAATCAAAGATGTAGAAACGTTCGAAAAACATAATAAGATTAAAATTGTCGTTCACGTGTGGGAGAAGGGGTTGAAGGGTGCCCGCTATAATTCACGTTCAACTTGTTATGAACGTGTAGTCAACCTCTTATTAGTAAAACAAGATGATAGCGAGGAATGGCACTACTGTGGTATTCCCAAAATCTCTCGCTTGTACACTCACTTGGGGCACTCTAAAAGAGGTGAACATTTTGTATGCGACCGCTGCATCGCTCATTTTGGAGTAAAGATAAATTTGAAACTCACTATGAATGGTGCAAGCGAGGTAAATTACAAATGGAACGCATGCCCAAAGATAAAATATTTTCACATAGGGATAATGGTGACGAATTAAGTCCCCTGCGTGTCATTTACGCAGACATAGAATGCTACATTGATGATATCATCCACAAGCCAGCAGCCATATCCTGCTATGAAGTATGGCATGACCACTTTAGGAATAGACAAAACAAAATGCATACTTGGCAAGGTGAAGATTGCATTTCAAAATTTCTAGAATTTCTCGATAAAGCTGCAAAATTTCAACAATCATATGATTCCCAATTGCAGCGTAAGTCACTACATATGTCAGATGAAGACAAACAAAAATTTGAAAGTTGCACATCCTGTCCTAAATGTCATAAAACGTTTGATGACGATAAAATTAAGAAAGTGCGTGATCATGATCACATCACTGGTAAATTTAGAAACGCACTCTGCTCCAAAATGTAACTTTTCACTTAGGTTGAGACGTCGTGTACTACCCGTCATTTTTCATAACTTTAAGGGCTATGACAGTCATATGCTCATAAAAGGAGGGTTGAGCCAGATGAAATCGTGGCAGTTTAATGTAATAGCACAAACGAGAGAAAAATTCATGGCAATGACAGCAAAAGTACCAGTAGATAAAACTAAAGAAAATAAGACAGTCTTCTTCGAAATAAAATTTTTAGATTCATTTCAATTCATGTCAGCGTCACTAGCTTCTCTCGTTCGTAATCTCAAGTTTCTTCCCAATAGTCAAACTTTGAAGAAACACTATCCAAACTTAACGGATGAAATAATCACTCGCAAAGGAGTCTTTCCTTATGCGTATTTTAGCTCAATGTCTAAACTAAATGAACAACCCTTCCTTCCATTGACAAATTCAAAAACGATTTGACGGGTGAAGATTGTCCAGTAGAGGGACTATGAACATGCTCAAGAGGCATGGTTAAAATTTAATTGTAAAACGTTTGGCGATTATATGATCGCTTACTTAGAATTAGATGTCATTTTGCTGGCTGATGTCTTTCAGGAGTTTCGACGAGTGGCATTAGAAGAAGACAAATTAGATCCTATCCACTTTGTCAGTCTACCAGCCATGTCCTTTAAATCAGCCTTTAAAATGACTGGTGAGACCATTCATCTCTTACAAGACCCGGAGATGTATAATATATTTGAGCGCGGAATACGCGGTGGTCTCACATTTGTAAATAAACATCATATAAAATCTGAAACAGTAGGTGATGATCATATCCACCTAAAGTACTATGACCAAAATAATTTATATGGCAGTTCACTGTCTAAACCACTACCTCATTCCGAGTTTAGTTGGTTAAATCAAAATGAGCTTGAGTATTACTCCAACCCTTCAAACATACTGAATATTCCAGATGAAGGTGATTGGGGATATTATTTTGAAGTGGATTTGATTTATCCAAATAGTATTAAAAATAAAACTGCTGATTTCCCACTCGCACCTGAATCTGGCGAAGTGACTGAAGATATGTTTTCACCATTCATGTCACAATTTCATAATAACTTAACAGAGTGTGGACAGCCAAGGTACAAACCATGCCGCAAACTTTTACTCACCCAATATGATAAGAAAAATTATCTCGTACACTTCTGCATATTAAAATTCTATTTAGAAATGGGCATGCTTCTAAAGTCAGTTCACCGCATTATCAAATTTAGACAGAAAGCCTTCCTCAAACCCTACATAGATAGTAACAGTCAAAAACGTGCACTCGCCCAAAATAATTTTGAAAAGGATTTTTATAAATATAAGAATAATAGTCTATTCGGAAAGACCATGGAGGATGTTAGAAAACGTATGAATTACAAACTAGTCGTTGATGAACAAAAATATCACAAATTGACCTCATCACCTCTTTTCATTGATAGAGACATCATCGATGAGGATCTTGTAGGTGTTAAAATGATTAAATCAGAAGTTGAGTTGTGCAAACCCATCTATATTGGGCAAGCCGTTTTAGATTATTCCAAGCTTGAAATGTATCAACTCTTCTACAAAATATTAAAACCATGCCCTCTCGTAAAAGAGGTTCGCTTGCTGGGTGGTGATACAGATAGTTTCTTTTTAGGAATTACCACTCAAAAAGATTTAAATTTTAATGAAGTAGGTAAGTCATTAGAAAAATATTTCGATACATCTAACTACAATCCCACTCATCCACTCTATTCCATACAGAATAAAGCCAAACTTGGTTGTTTTAAGGATGAAACAGCAGGAAAGGAAATAGATGAAATGATTCTCCTCGTCCTAAAATGTATTCCATGAAACTAAAAGAATGTGCAGATAGTATTAAGCGTGCTAAAGGTATATCAAAATCCATTGTTCATAAAATGAAACATCGGTCCTATAAGAAGGCCTATAAAAATAAAACTATAACGTTTGTCAATATGACAATTTTAAAATCTCAAGTTCATACTGTGAAAACGTACACGTTCAAGAAACGAGCACTTTCAGCATGGGAGGATAAGAGGTGTTGGATAGGACATAACACATCTCTTCCACATGGACATCCTGACACAAACATACCTCCACCCAAAAGAATAAAACTCACGCTACCACATTCAGGAGATGTATTGACATAATCAACTTTAACTCAGTATTTTGATGTTGCTTTTTGTAGATATACATGGTTGTTTTATGTATCGCATGAGATCGTTTCTTCCTTGTGAATATATGCCTACAGTCAGACCATTCCCCCTATATCTGTGAAAAGACTTTTTCATATACATATTTTTATTTCAATAAACATATCACAATGACTTCACTTTGTTTTCCGAAACACTAAAGTTACGAGGGATTTAGTATCTTTCACATGGATACTCTCTTGTAAACCATTGGTAATTTTGATAGCAATAGAGGGTATAGTTTGTTTGACGACGGGATGATAGAAAATAGATTCAAACATCTTCTCGACTATTCCATATGAAGCGTCTTTATCATGAATGAAATCACGTAAAATGTATTCTTTTTTCTCGCCAACAGAAATAGGTAAAATCAAATCACTTTGAATGTAAAGGTGTTGTTCATGTTTATCAAGTGTCATTGGTGTTTCTATACCAATCGTATGCGCAGCAGCAAACACAGTTTGTAGCATTGAAAAGCCAAAGAGTTTTTTCAAATTTTTACTCAATTGACATTGAATGTCATCACCCAGTTTCAGAACAACGCGTTGTTTTTCAATTGAAAACGAAATGTGGTGTGTCTTTACATCATATTTACTTTTCATCACATGCTTCAACTTCTGTTGTATATAAGGATTTACTACATGAATGAAGCTTTCAAACTGTATGATATAGACGCGGCATTATATTGATAGCAACTTTAGATTCTTCATAAGACTGGTAAATTTTCTTGATGCGATCGCCATAGATGTCCACCCACCATTCATCATTAACTGAATCAGCTTTAGTGTGATATTCATGAGAACCATACACCACACCGCTTCCAATAATAGGCGTATAATGTCTTACAAAATGACGCAAGGTTGGAGAGAAATAAACTGTAAGTTTGTCATTATATTTCTGAATAACCAACTTATTTTTGTCCGCCATAATTTTCTCTCAATACTTCTTACCCACAGTCTCATTCCATCGTTTTACTAACTCAATAAGTGATAAAGGTTGAACACCACGCTTTTTCAAAATGATGCGTTCTTCGCATTCTACAACATCTTCATCAAATATTTTAAATCTATAATGAAATTTGTTGATTCGAGTTGAATAAACTTTTTTAACATTTGCAGTAGCAATTGACGTTAGATGTAGTCCATGACCAAAACCAAGATGTGGATAGAATTCACTATCCAACCTCAGCGTAAGACCTTTAGTAAAAGAATGAAAGCGGAGGAACTGTCTCCCACTCCAATGATAGATAGTAAACTCATAAGCTTTCTGATTTTTATTCTTCATGATGGAAGTATTACCACTGTTGAATGCCTAAATAATTTTCTCATTCCCAAATGGCTCATAAGAATCTGATTTTATCTGAATCCATTCATAGTTCCACTTTCCATCTGATGTTAAATTGTATGGGAACTGAAATGCATTATTCATCGTTATTCCATCATGGGTGCGAGGAGTCAATATCATTTCTTCCAAATCATTCACATTCTGAATATTGCTATCATAGCAAATACTAGAAACGCCAACTTCCCATTCACCTTCTAATTGCAGTGGCCGATTTAATTCTACTCGATAGTCTGATGGTTTATTTTTGGGTAATTTATTCATAGAAGCATTACTGGGCAAGTAGATTAGAAACGAGTCCTTATTTTCACTTTCCATATTATTCACATTGGAAAAATATATTAGCATACTTTTGCATTAACTCTTCATTCGGAAATGGAGTGTAATACTTGTCACAGCATCTTTATGAAAAGGAATCAACGCACCAGCTTCATCATAAATGGCAATATCAATTTGTGGGATGTAGTTTGATTTCAGCTTTGTATAATGCACTTTCTTGAAAGTATGCTCAGATAAAATACTGCAGCTTTTTGGCTGGTATGGTATCATTGCTAGCAATGGAGCTTCAACATCTCCCACACGTACATCTTCTCCAATATTGGAATATATCTGAAAATAGTTTATACGACGCGATAGCGACATGTCTGCGCTAGCTTTGGTTACAGTACCACTTTTAAAGATATTTTGATCAAAACCCAAAATGTCCATTAGAGTTTTATCCATAATTAGTTCAATACCTTTTCCATTTATAGTGAGAGACAAAGTACCTTCTTTTTCAGAAAATGAAATATGTTGGTCATTAATCACTTCATTTAAATAATCTACAACCAATTTAACCGAAGTAATGATTGCGAGGCATCAAACTCTTGTTTCATGTAAGAAACCACCAAAAAGGAAGCTCTACCACACTTTTCTGTATCAAAGAATTACGGGCCCATTCTGTATCAAATTGATTTGACCTTTCACATGGTAAATTTGTTGCATATCAGATTTTCCATGAATCCAGCTGCAGAACTGATGTGTCAAGAAAAACACCTGATGGAGAATAGTTCTTTTGAACAAACTTTTTAAACTAACTGAGATCAATCATCATTGTTTAATTTACTTATTTGGCTCCAAATATGATTGATGGATGGATTTAGTTATTAAGGGTCCCTATATCGTTGCCTACCCACCCATTGTTTGTACCCATCAACTCGAAAAGGAAGAGATAATTAAATTTTCTTCAATAATGTTTCAGAGGGGAAGTCATGTTTGTCTTTTCTTGGGGCTTATATCCCACAATTCCTTCTTTCGAACCAAACGGTTCCTTCTCCATTTTTGAGATATAATAGCTCTACATAATAAGCCTTCCTCTCGGGAGATTTTTTAACCGTTTTTATGACCACTTATGTGGTAATTAAACGTTAATAAAAATTATCATAGCTTGTTAAGGCGCTGGGCGAGGTTGGCCTAAATTTGCATTTCTTATACTGGGGACTTAAACCACTATTTCCCAATCTTTTATCAAAAACTACATGTTGTTAACTAATTTTTAAATCATCATTGGTGCGGAGTAAAAATTGGACAAAATGTTTAAAACACGCTTTTATTCAAGAAATTCCAGCTTTATAAAACTTTTTGACATTGGAGATAAGATGATCTTTTACTTTG